>JAODAL010000204.1:0-374523 GCA_025379985.1 Phyllomedusa bahiana
ACCAAACCCTTTGAACCCTAGTTAAAAAAAACCCTCATCGGGGTAAAAACTTTTTCACCTTTTGGGGAAAAACCACCCGTGGGGACCCTCCCATCCATACTATATTTTCTTTTTTGGGGGTGGGGGAAAAAATTTTGTATTTTTTAAATTTGTGTAAAATTTCAACTTTAAAGGGCAAAATTTTTAAAAAGCACAGTTTTTTGAAAGTGGAGGAGCAAGACGTTTGCAGAGCTTAATCCCTCTGGGGGTTCGAAAACACCCAGGGGAGAGGCCTGGCTGAAGAGAAATAGGTGACCCCCAAACCTTTCTAATCAGGTCGAGGGTTTGACGCACGGCAAAAAGGGGCCCCCGGGAAAGGGCCTAACCCAATCAGCTGTCAGTGTAAATTTTATCCCTTGTTTTTCCCCCTTAAATGCCCTTAGTGCTTTTGTAAAACCCGGCCCTAAACCTGACTTTGGCTCGGCTTCTTGACCTTGTTTTGCCCTTTGATTCTTTTACCGTTTTAAACCTTTCAGTGTTTTGCCCCTTGGCTAGTCTTTTGGGTTATTCTTCTGGTTTCGGGATTTTGGTTTTTAAGTTCCCGCCCCGGACTTTTTGCCTCTGCCCCCCCGGGACAGCCCAAAATTTATTTAGCGTAGGACTTGTGTCCGTTGGAGTCTGCCCATTTTAGGGCAGCATGCCAAGTAGGCGGGGTGGGGTGGGGGGGGTTCCCTGCCCAAGGGCCCCTTGCCCTCCTCTGACGGAACATACTTTTGCCCAATTTGTGGTGGAAGAAACAACCTTGGAAAATTATTGTAGTTAGCCAAAAAAAGCCCCTTTTTTGAAGCTAAAAACCCTTTAAACAAAAGCTCTTCTAACTCCCCTTACTGATACTTTTTTCATTCAAATACTGAACTTTTTCTGCAACCCCCAATTTCCTTAAACATTTAATTTTTCCCCCAATTTTTAAACTGTCTGTCAACAAAAAGCCTAATTTCCCTAAAGGGGTTTAGAAAAAAGAAATAAAATACCGTTATTTTGGGATAAAGAGAAAAATATTTCTTTCAAATCTTTTTCTTTGCCCACCCAATTTTTTCCAAAGCTCTGGTTTTTGTGTATCTAGGTCTTTGGTAATTGTAAAAAAATAAAAAAAGGGCGGAATATGACACAAAAAATTTGAAAATGAAAAGTGTATCTTGGGACATCAAAAATTCTTAATTTTGTCAAAAATATGATTTGGGCCTCTTTTTAAATTTTTACAAATCTCTGCCTTGACCAAAAAGTTTTTTGTGCTTTCATGACACAAACCCTGGAAAAAAAATACTATAAAAAAAGGGGTAATATACTTCTACGAACAGGCAAAAAACCTGGGTATTTCTTGGGGTTCTGTAAGGAGATTTCCCTGCAGGAAAAGCCCTTACTCTCTGATAGGCGTGGGAAAAACCCTTTTGGGGGATAAAAAAACTTCTTTTGATAAAATTTTTTCAGGGAAACCCGGGTTTTTCCCAAAGGGGAAATGGTTTGTTGGGTTTATGCTAACCTTACAAAAGTAGCCAGGGTTTTAAAAATTTTAAAGGTACACCCAGTGTTGCCCCAATTCGTGGGGAACTCACCCACGCGGGGGAAAAAATTTATACTCGATAGGGTTTGAAGGTACGGGTGGTTGCCCTTACATAAAATCTGCATGAATAAAAAAAGTGGTTTCCCACCGGGTAAAATTTTTAGGGCATACCCTAGAGAAAATAACTTTATTAAAAAGGAATATCCCTTAGGTTTGCTTTGATAGTTGTTTAAAAAAAACCCCCCACCCTTTGACCTTCAGGGCCCCTTCCCATAACCTTTACTTTCTCTACCTAATCTCCGAAACTCCCCTCACACAATTTCCCCACTTTTCAAAGGACCTTCTTTTTATGCTCACCCCCCTTTGTAGCGTTTTGGGCACAACCTTTTTCCAAAAACTTCTCTCGTGCTTCCCCCCCTTTACTCTGGAACTAAAATTCCCCAAAATCCCCTTTTCGGGACAAAAACTCAAACCCTTTACTAGTTTCAAATGAAAACCTGATACCCATCTCTTCGGTTGCCTAATAAACCAAAAAATAACCCTCTCAAGCCTCTCCCCTTTTCCGTACCAGTGTTTTAAATTAAAAAGTTATTGTTTTGTCTTATATTATATACCTAAACCCCCCTTTGGTTTTGTACAGAAACCCTAAAATTTTTTGGTGCTTAAAAAAAATAAAAAATAATAATATTGTAAAAGGGAAAAGGGGCCCCGTCCCGGCCCCGGGCACCCGGCGAAACCAGTAGACGCTCCCCGGGTGCCTGCTGGGGGTGGGGTGGGCCGTGGCCCCCCGGGCCCCGGTGTGGGAGATCGCTATGGAAACCCTCACCTGCCCCGGGGTTTCCCTGGCACGTCCGCCCCCCTTTTTGCCGGTCGAGGCCCCCCGATCCCTAGGGAGCCGCCCCTCAATTTTGAAAATTTTAAAAAGGGCCCAAGCGCCCCGGAAAAATTGGCAAATTGGGGCCCCTGCCCCAATTTAGGGTTTTGGGGTCCACGAATTTTCCCTTGCTGGATCTATGTTGCCCCGAGCCCTAGAGGAAAAATTTTTTTCAAGTGTTTCTTGCCTTTCCCTATACCCGACTCTTGCTACGTTTCTTGACTCCCCAACCTCTGCCGCCCGCCCTGCCTTTCCCGCCCGCCCCAAAACTACGGTTAGGGTTTGTGTTTTTTGTAAAACGCGCACCTCGGGCCACCGCAAACCCCCCGTGTTTAGGGGTTTGAGACCGGTAGGCTCCCGCCGCAGCAAAGGGCCCTCCGCTTTGCGGCGGGCCCTTTTTGAAAAACCCGGGGGGCCTTTTCTTAGAAATTTCCGGGTCCCTGGCGGGTTGTTTGCCCCCCGCCCTTGGGGGTGGTCCAGAGGGTTCCCCTTAACCCCCGGGCCCTTACAATCATCTTTATTTTTTGGGGTTCTTTAAGACCTTCCGGGCCATAAACCCATTTATTGTGAAGGCCCCTGGGCCGGGGGGGTTTTTTCCCCTAATTTGGGGACAAAAATTTTAAATTTTTTTTTTGTTTAATTTCAAACAAAAAGAAAAAAAGTTCTTCGACCCCCCGGCCGAAGAATAAAAGATATTTCAATTTTATTGGTTTCCAAAGGGCAAAAGCTTCATGATAGTGATAACTGTCTCAAAAGAAAATAAATTTTTGTTCTCCCCACCAGCCCAGTAACAAGTTGTGTCTTTTTTTTTAAAATTTATTTTTTGCCTTTTCCCGTTTTGCTCACTTTCTTTGGTCATCGAGGGGTTTTTTTGACACTGGGCCCATTTTGAACAAAATGTATGTGGAGGGGGCCCCTTTTGGCATTTTTTAGGGGAAAAAGGGTTTGGGGGTTGGTTTTACCTTTTTAAAAAGAAATAGATACCGAAAAATTTGGGGGTTTAAAAAGAACTTAATTTCAACATTTTTTCACCTAGTTTTTTCCCAATGAAGGCTAGCCCTAGTCATTGGCCCGCTCAATGAATAGGGCTTGCCTTCATGGGAAAAAAAACCTTTGGGTGAGGGGGTTTGGGGCCTAAATACGTTTGTGTTTGCTTTCTATTTTTGGTTTTAAATTTTTTGATAGAAGTTATGTTTTTTTTGGGTTTTATTTTATCCAAAGTGGGAAAAAATGTTGTATATTTTTTCGGGGGAGGATCCCCGCATGTTCAAATTTTAATTGGGCCCGAAACCCTTTTTTTTTGCGGGGGAGGGGGTTTAAGGCCCCCCAAAAATGGGGGTGGCTTTTTGTTTTTTTTATATGAAAGGGATATTGGGCACCTTAAACCCCTTTGGGACTTGTTAAGAATGAAAATTAAAAACTGCAAGGGGGGGGGGGGCCTCAACCCCTTATGGGGTTGGACATGTTTTGGTTTCTTTAAATTTGTCGCCCATACGATCCCCCAATCATTTATCCCCTCCATTTTTTATCCTTGGGAAAAAGTGTCCCTTTGATTTAACTTTAATTGGGGGTTTGGCTTTTAAAACCCTTTCCCAAAACTGCCAAAAATCCTGCGAGTACAAGTGAATTGTGTAAAAAACTACCCTCTAATAGAGTGCACTTTTGGAGTTCCCCAGTCTATTTCCAGAAGCCTTTTTCTTTAGGCCAAAAAAGTCAGTGAGGTCTGAAAGGGCGGGTTTAAAAACCTTTACACCCACCAAAATTTTTTGGTGGGGTCTCCCCAAGGAAAGATATTTCCCCTTTATTTAAACCCATTTTTTTATCGTCTTTTATCAGATTTTTCGTTGTTTTCTAATTTGGGGGGTTTTTGGGCTACCCCATAAAAAAAGATTTAAATTTAACCGTACCCGGCAAGAGATGTAACTCAAAGTCCTTCCAGATGGGATTGCCTTTGCCCTGGGCCCCAAAATTTTGGGCAGAAAAACTTTAGGCCCTTTAGGTTTGGGCCCCCCTTTGGGGGGGACCTTTTTGTTGAGGGGCCTTGAATTGGGGTGCTCATTTTAAAACTTTTTGGCTCCGGTTTGTATAGTTACTGGGGGGGTAAAAAAAAAATCTTTTTTAGGGTTTTTTTCCCCCTTTTTGTGGACCCCAAAAAAAAAATTTCCTTGGGAAAGTTTCAAATGGGAATTTAAAACTGAAAGCAAGTATAACCCCCTGGGGCCCGATACCATCAGCTTTTAAAAAAACCATTGGGGTTTTTGGGGTTTCCGTTTCCGGTTTTTTTTTCTCCAGGCTTGGGATTACATTCTTTATGGAGCCCTAAAATTTGTTTTCCTTTTACAAAGTATCAAAGACATACTCCCGTTTTGGGACATAGACCCCCTTTTTTTGGCCCCTTTTTTAAAAAAAATCTTAAAAAATTTAATTTTTTCTTAAAAAAGCTAGGTCATATTTTTCCCCCGCTTTGTAAACAGCTTTATTCAAACATTTTCAAAAAATCTTAGCGCCCTTTTGATTTACATTTTAAATTTAAAAATTTTGGGCCCCAAAATTAAAAATTCTAAATTTAAAATCTATGGCTTTTTAAAAACCAGTTTTTGGCCCATTAAATGGCAGGGGATATTTTTTTTGGGTGGTTTGGGATTGGTTTTCATTTTCCCGACTAATATTATATAGAAGCTCTCCCTTTTGTATTTCCCACATAAATTAAAGGGGTTTTTTCTTTAAATTTTAAAAGGGCTTCAAAATTTAAAGGGGCCCGTGAAAAACAAGCAACTTTGCATTCCATTTCCTCTCCATCGAATAAGGGTCTGGTAGGGTTTCACTCTTTACAGCCAGCAGCTGGGACAGTAACCCCGCAGCTGTTTTTACAAAACAGAAAACAGCCCGAATTGTGCCCCCTTTGGGGCCCAAGGTATGTTTACAAGGCCCTTTAAAAAAGGGCGTTTTTTCCCGGGCCGGAGGGGGCGGGAAATTACGGGGGTGGAATTTCGGCTCCCCTTGTCATTTTCGGTAATCCACAGGTTTTTCATTTGAGAAATATGGATCCCCGTCTCCTCTCCCCCGCTCGGCGGGAAACCGCCGGGCGGGGGGGATAAATTGGGCAAAGGGGAATTTCTAACGGCCCGGCGAAACGGTACTGGGCCCCCCGCCCGGCGAGGAGGGGGTACCGGCCCCCATCCCCCCTACGCCCCCCCCACGCCGAAAATTTCGGGGCGTTTTAAATTTCGCCCTTTATTTAAGCCAAGGGGGAAAACCCAGCCTAATGTGCGGTGGTTAAACAAAAGAAAGGGAGACAGATCTGTGCTGGGTTGGGTGTGGTTCATGAAGAATGGAAATTTAACTGTTTTAAAAAAACTCCAGCTGTGAGAGGGAAAGGGGATCCCGTTCTTTGAGTTCATAGAAGAAGTCTTAGACTGAATTTAGGGCCCGTGCTTTTTAAACAAAAAACAAAACCCAAAAAAAAGGGGCTGCAAGGGAGAGGGGGCTACAACAGTGACATTTGGAAATGGGAATGCAGCAGAGAGGGGGGGGGCCAGCGAAAGTTTTATTCCCCTCCATGATCACCAAAAAAAACACACTGGACCTTTTGGGGGGCGAGCACGAACAGGGGAGAGGGGGATGTTTTCATCCCCCTTCCCGTTAAAAACACCCCGCTGGGAGGGGAAGAAAAGGGTTTCCGGATTTAAAGGAAAATGGAAAAAAATTTAAGCTACCCGAAAACCCGGCCCAACTGATGAAACAATAAATCCCCTTTTTAAAAAACTTTAAAAGAAAGGGTTTTTTTCCCAATTATTAAAAAACCCTTTCTAAAAAACCACACATGAGCTGGCCTCAGAGAATAGGGAGATGGGCAAGCTTGCGCATCTCTCACCCATTCATGTCTATGACAGTTAAACAGAAATGAACAGTAAAAAAGTGGCAAACGTGGGGCCCCTTCCTCCCCATCTCTGAGGCCGCTCGTAGTGAAATTTTCGGGAGGCCCTCAGAAAGGATTTTTTCGAGATGGCAAAAGCACTTTAAAAAGGGGGGTTGCCTGCTTTGTATGATACCAAAATTGCCAGGGGGGATGTTAAAACAATTCGAATTTGTAATGGGGCGGGGGCCCTCAGCAATTTGCTTTTTTAAACCTTGGGTATCCCTGGCCAAAATGGAAAAATGCCCCCCAATTTTCCCCGCAGTGCCACCAAATAAAAAATTTCTGCACCATTGGCCCTTCGCATCAAAGGGTTTTTAAAAATACCCGGATTGGGCGGTTCTCCCCAAAATGAGAGATGGGCCTTTTTAGTTGGGTCCCCCAAATTTGGGCCAAAAGGGTGGTTTGGTTTTTAAATAGGCATCCCCTTTTTTTATCTTAGAATTCCTGCATAGGCTACATGAAACTAGGTTTTTAAAAATGACAAAAATTTTTAAAATAAAACCATTTGGGGCCACCCTTATAGTCCCCCTTTTTAGCCTTTACTAAATTTCTTTTTTTTTCTTTGCAACCTTTAACCAAATTTGTCCCCCTTTCCAAATTTTAAATGTAAAGGGCCTCAGTGTTTTGCGCAAACAGTTTTTCCCCCTGAAAACTATGTATTTCAAGATGCCTTGCCCAAACATCACCCAAATTTTAAAGGGGCGTGACCAGATTTGGGTTCTTATTGTTGGTTTTAAGGGACTTTTTGGGGGGGGCCCCCCCAGGCCCGCAGGGTCTAGTTAGGGCAAGTGGGTAATCTTGCATCCCTTTTTCGCTATGACCTTGGGGGGGAGGCTGTAAACTTTTTGATGTCCCCAAAGGGCCAAATTCCTCCTCCCGGGGGAAGGGCCCGGGGATGAGTTTGAAATATTTTTTTACAAGATCAGTAGGAAGGAGGGTTAAATTTTAGACAAGCAAAAATACAAGGGGAAAAGTATGTATCTTAGGGCCAAAGGGTATAATAAAAAATAAAATTGTATTAAAGGGTTTCAGTTTTAAAAAACCACACGGACCTTTTTCGGGCCTTTTAAAAATTCCCCAAACCCCTAAACAAAACAAACCCCCAACTAACCAAATAAAGTAGGGTTTTCCACCCTGATAAAGGGGGACCCCACTTTTAGGAAACCCAAAACTTTTCAAACCCCCCGGGATCATTCCCTTTTTGGTTTTAATCCTGTTGGGGTTGGTAATGAGGAGCTGCTGAAAAGTTTTTCAACAGTACAGGAAGTTTCAGGGCCTTTTTTAGTGGGGAAACATTTAGGGTTTAAAAAAAAAAAATATTTATAGTGATTTTGGAAAAATTTTAAAAAAAAAAACCCATAAATTCAAAATAAAAATGTTTAACAAAAAGAATGAGTTAAAGGGTTTTTCCCCAAAAAGTAAGTTCCTTACCCTAACAGGGGTGATACTCCCCCCTTGAGGCTTGGAAAAAAAAGGGACGTTTTTGTTTCTGTGTTTTAAAAAAAAACAAGTACCTCCTTTTTGATCCTTCTTTCTCCCCCTCCCATTTCAGGTTCCGATATTCAGTTCTGTTTTGTTGGGGTAAACATTTTTTGGCTAATTTAAAGGGGTAATGTATTGTGAAAAGGAGAGAAAATAAGTCTGGCAGGGGGTTTTTCTTTCATTTGTTCACAAACTGAATGCAGGGGGGGGGGCCGGCAGGGGTTTGCCTTTTTTTTTAAACCCCAAATAATTTTTAATCAAAAACCCGTGGTTTCTATACAAAAGGGAAAAGGATCTTTTTCCCCCGTCCCCTTTAAAGCTCGTTCCCTGTTCCCTGCCAAACCCGATTTTGTGTTTACGGAGAAAATGGATCTTGGAAGCCGCAAGCGATGGGGGTAAACCGCCCGGGAGCGGAATCTAAAGTAGGTCCCCGGTTTTCACCCGAGGGCCCCCCGCAAAGCGGGGGGTGGACTTGCTGCGGCGGGAGTCTACCAGGTCGCTACCCCCGACCCTGACTTGCTTGCGGAGGCAGCCCAAAGGGGTAGCGTGATGAGAATTTGTCGGCAGGCTTGTAGTCGGGGGAAGGGAGAGGGGAAGGTCAGGGGCAGGCGGTTTTGGTTGTGGGCTTGGACAGGCAGAAAGTCAGGGCAGGGGAAGGGGAAAAAAAGCCGGGGGGTCGAGGAACGGAAAACAAAAGGTACGGTAAAACAGTAAAAAGAACAAGGGGTTTGGGAAAGCTTTTCTTAAAAGGCTTAATGGGCATTTAAAAAAAACGGCCCAAAAAGAATCAGAAGGGGGAGACCCTTAAAAAAAGGGCAATGAGCCCCGGGAATACCCTAATTACCGGTGCACTGGCCCCCTTTAAAACCAAAAGAGGGCCGGCGCGCGGGCCCAAAAAGAGCGGGGAAAGCGTGGGCCCGGGAAGACAGGAGCTGGGAAAACAGGGTGAGGGGCCCGGGGGAAGTAGGAGGGGGACCCAGTGGCGGGTGAGGAGTAAACCCCCCGCCCGAATGCCGGTTTAGGCGGCGGCCGCTTGTGTTGGGGGGCCACGGAAAGTGCCTGTGAAAACCCGGCGGGGGTTTACCCGGCCCCCGTGGGCGGTTTCCCCCCCCCCCCCCTTCGGCCCTTTCCCCCCCCTTTTTGGCCTGGAAAGGAAACCCCCTTTAATGGTGTTTTTGATCCAAGGGAAAATTGTCCTCTAGCTCCCAGGAAACCCTTTTTCGGGCCCGAAACCCTTCCAGTCAATTTAGAAAAAAACCCCTTCCCCCTTTCCCCTCTTCTTTTCAAGGGAAACTTTCCTTTTTCTGTAAAGAAATTCTGGGGGCATCGGCCTTAGGAAAAAGGGGAGGGGGAAAATCCCAAAAGAGAATTGGGTTTTAGGATGACCCGGGGTTTTTGAAGAAAAGGGGGTTGGAAAGGGGTTCGGGCCTCTTTGTGGGGGAAGGGGGAGTTTGTATGCCCCTGGATTATTTTTGCTTAAGCAACCCCGAATGGACCCAGGAAAAGGGGACCCAGCTTATAAACTTTGGGGGCCTTGAAAAAGTATTTATTTTAGGCAGACCCCAAAAACCTTGTTTACCCGGGAGGGGGGGAAAAAAGGCGGGGGTTTCGCTTTTTGTCAGCTTGTGCCCTTGGGGCGGGCGGGAAACCTGGAGTAGGAAATGGGGGCATTTGCTTCCCAGATAGCTGGGTTTGGTTTCCCGGACCGCTTCCCCCACGGCCCGGGGGCCCCCAGGGGCAAGAAAGGGGGAGGGGGTGGGCGGGGGATGTCACCCGTAAAACAATAAAGAAAGGGCAGCTTCCCGCAGACTCCGAGTCCAAAAGGGGTTATAGGAAAACCAGGGGCCCCGGGCAAACAAAACTGGACCCAATCATCCTTTTGGGGGCGCCGGAGACCCAAAAGTGGCCCCAGGAGCAAAACCTTTTTGAGGTTTGGTTTAACTCTCTTTAAAATTTCCCTTTGGGATGGGGGGGTTTTGGCCCAAGAAAAAATTTCCCGGGTTTTACTTGTAAATTGGTTTTTCAGAGGGGGGCGCCGAATCTGGAGAAAAATTGGACGCCCCGGGGCAACACTATGTGCCGCGGGAAAAGGGAAACCCAGGGAGGCCGGGGAATAATATTAGAAAAAAAAGACTGGGGAAGGCGAGGGGCTGGGGGGAAGAAAATGGGAAAAGGGTTTAAAGGGGGGGGACATTTTTGAAACCCAAATCGGGAACCACCCAGTTTACGTTGTTCCAGGGAAGGAGGGAGAAACCGTTTCATTTAAAATTTTCCCTGGGGGCCCCCCCATGGGTCCAAAGGGTGCGGGGTTTCTGTAGTGAAAGGAAGACCTGCCCGGCCCTTTAGACCCCAGGGACTTGTTTCGAGCACAGGAAGCGAAAGGGCTCCATGAAATCACGAAAAAAATTCCTGGACTAGACCCCGGGGCCAAACAGTTTTAAAACCGAAGGTTGAAGGGGGAGGACCTCTCTACTCCTGGGTTTTCCCCCCCATTTCGGGGGCCAATGATCCCCCTTTTACAGTATCTTTTTCCCAAGAAAAGGGGGGGCGGAAAATTATGTCTTTCCCCGGGGGGAGTATGCGGGTTTTAGGGGCTAAAAGGCGCGGCAGAGATAAGCCGTTTTGGTGGGATGTTTTGCCGTTTGGGGTGGACTGTCACCCAGTCAAATCCCAAGCAAAAAGGGGGGGGGCTTTTGGCCCCTTTACATTTCCCATCCGCGGGCAAAAAAGAAAAGAGAAAATTAAATCGGGGGAAAAAAAGAGGGAACCAACGGCCTGGCGTGGAAATTTTAAAACGTTTAGAGTCTGGAGTATAAAAAGGGGTTTTTTTTGGTCGGTATAAATTTCCGATGGGGGAGGAAGCCCCTCCAAAAGATATCCCCCACTCCTTCAGAGCCAGCTTGATGGCCTGGTAAACCCCCCGTCGCCGATTAGAGTAATTCCTTTCTGGGAGGGGGGAAAAAACTTTTAAAAGAAAAAAAACCCCTGTGAGGGGTCTTGGGTTTTTTCCCTTTCTTTGGGGGGAGTAAAAGGCCCCGGGCCCCCAACCCAGGAAGGCATTGACCTTGAGGAAAATGGCCTTTCTCTGTATTGGGCCCGGGGGGGAGAACAGGCGCAGGGGCGGGAAAGGGGGTACTTTTAAACCCTTTTGGGGGGCATCCTCTGCCGCTGGTGGGGCCTGGAGCTTTGGATTTGGGTTCTTTTTGGTCAATGCCACTATTGGGGGATTAAAAGTGGGAGAAATGTTTGGGATAAATCGCCTTTGTTAGTTGGCGAAAACCCCAGGGAAAACTTTTTTTTGGCTGGAGAACCAAAGGGGGGCGCGGGGGCCCCCCCTTTTGGCGGAGACAAAAAAATGGGACCATCTGCAGGCCCCTGTCGGAATTTATGTTGCCGAGGAATGGGGGGACTCTGCTGATGGAACAGGCACTTCTCGAGCTTGGCTTAAAAGGCGGTTTGGCCCCCTTTGCGTTCTGAGGGTCCTGTCGTTTTCGTTAAAATTGATGGGACTCAAAATGGGAGAGAAACCCAGATTTTCCCCTAGGTAAAGGAAAAAAACCGGGACCTGTAAAAAGGGGGGTTTCCCGGAAGATGTAAACAAAAAAATTTTTTGAAAGACGGCCCGGGGGATTGCCCGAAACCCCCGAAGGGCCCTGACCAGGTACTCGAAATAGGCCCCCTCCCCGGGGGGTTGAAGGGGGTCTTCCATTCTTTGCCCTTTACGTTCCATTTTTGAGGTTATAAAAACCCCCTCGCAGGTCCGTTTTTGTAAAGAAACTTGGCTCCTGTAGGGCCCCGGTCCAAAAAAATCCGTGACTTAGGGGGCAAAAGGGGATAGCAGTTCTTTACCCTGTTTTTGTAGAATGATTGTTTTTATGGCCCAAAGGGCGGGTTTGGGGGGACCGTCCTTCTTAGCTATGAAGAAGAAACCCGGCTCCAACAGGAGAGGGGGACCTTTTCGAATGAACCCCTTTGGAGATTTCCCCCTTGATATAGGTTGGGCAAAAGCCAAGGTTTTCAGGTAAAGGGCAGGGGGTAAATCCTGCCCCGTGGAGGAGACGTCCCGGGGGAGAAGTATTTTGGACAGTTTTTATGGGCCCATGGGGGCGCAATGGGCCCCAGTTGCTTCTGGAGAAGAAATTTGCAAAGGCTTTTATATGCTTTTGGAAGGCCCATCAGAGGTTTAGGGAAGACACGGAGACAAAAGGGGAAGAAATAGGCCCAGGGGGGCCACCCCAAAAACGAGAGACCCCTAAACAACCCCTAACTCAAAACTTGCCCTCGCCTGTCGGCATGGGGGGGCATGGTGTGCCCGGGACAGGGGGACCCCGGAGAATTGGGCGAGGGGAACGGGGGTAGTGGTTAATTAAAAAACAGGTCTCTCTTTTGCAGAACCCCTATTGTAAGGGCCCGAGGGCCCCAGGGGCGGAAACCCCAAAAGGGATTCCTTTTGGAAACTTCTCCCAAATGACCCGAGAGGGGGAGGGGGGGTAGGGGCTTTTTTCCCCGGGGGATTTATAGGGGGGATTTAAAGCTGGGGGCACCGGGCAGGGGGTCCCAAAAAAATTTCCCGCTGACCCAGAGTCCAAAGGGAAAGCAGCAACGTGAAACTGGGGGAAAAAACCAGTTTCCGAATTTACAAGGACAAAGGTTCAGGCGGGGAGGACTTGTTTCACCCCAGGGAGCCCTTTTCCCCACATTTCCCCTAGGTGGGCCGTTTTTGGACCCTGAGGGGCAAGGGGGGTGGGAGGAAACTGCTGGAAAAAGGTTTTTGATCTGCCCCAGTTCAGAAAAGAAGTTCCCTCAGGGGCTAATTTGGGTTTGTTGGTTTCCCGACAGGGGGGGGCTTTTATTTCCAAATTTCCCTGGCCCCCTCGGCAGGGGGGAGGAGGGGGGCGAAAGTTGGGGGCGGCTTTTTGGAAATTTTTTTGGAGCCAGACGGGGGGGAGGGGGCAAGGGTTTAGGGCCTTTCTTTTGGGGGTTTTTGCCGGAGTTTTTCCCCGGCGTTCCGGGGGAAACGGGGTGGGCAATTTTCCCCGGGGGCCCAGGGAGATAAGGTCAAATCAAGGGGAAAAAAAAAGGAAAGGTTTCCCCCGGGCTGACAAAGGGAAACTTGATGGGTGGAGAGGCCTTTCTTGAAAGGTGGGGGTCCCAAAGCCGCTTCCCTTCAAAAGATAACTCGGGGGCCAAAGGGGCGGAGACCCCTAAGGCATGCCGCCCTTACAGATGAGTCCCCCTTTTTGGGGCCCAAAGGTTTTGCCAAAAGGGGGCTCGGCCGAAGAAGCCCCCGGCAGGTTCTTTGGAAAAGAAAAAGTAGCAAGATTGGCAGTGGGTCGGGTCGTCCCGTCCCCGGAAAGGGGGTTTGCCCAAAGGCCCCCGGGTTTTCCGGGGAGAAGGCTGAGCACGAACGCCCCTTTTTAAAACCCTTCGGGAGGAAATTTTGGGTTGCCCATTAAACGATATGCAGGGGCATTTTGGGGGATAAAAACCCCTGCGTGGCCCCTTTGGGGTCCCCCTTTTTAAATTTTGGGCGGGCCCTAGACAGGGCGGAGCCGTCCCACCACGGTCGGAAAAACCCGGAACCCAAAAAAAAACAGGGGAGACCCGCGGGAGCCACGGGGAGCGGGTTTGCTGCTTTCTTTAAGGGGCCCGGAAAATGTTGCTTTATGGAGGGCGATGGGCTGAGGTTGCTGGGGGTTGCTGAGCGATCTGTTGGAAAAGCTGGAGCCCCCCAAAGGGGGGGTGAGGTCAGCGGGTTTCCGGGGGGCAGGAAGGCCCTTGGCGGGATTCATGGCCCCCGGGTTTACTTTCCCCGGATGGGGGATAGTGGTTCCCTTGGGCCGCCGCAAAGCGATGGCGTTAAACCACGCCCCGGGAAAGGAACTAAAATTGGTTTTCCCCGGTTTTTTACCCGAGCCCGCCCCAAAGCGGGATTGGGTTTCTGCGGCGGGGGTCCCACCAGGCGCTATCCCCTGAAAGGACTTTTCTTTTCGGAGGCCCGCCCGGGGTTTAGCGTGGTGCAGAAAAAGTAAAGGCAGGCTCGTTGGGCGGGGGCAGGCAGGAGGTTAGGCAGGCGGCTATTGGGTTTGTGGTTTGGGACAGGGAGAAAAGGGCAGGGAGGCGGCAAAAAATGCCGTGGTCGAGGAAAGGAAGCAAATGGTACGGTACACGGTAAATTTGAACAAGGTTTGGGAA
The DNA here is from genome assembly GCA_025379985.1 of Phyllomedusa bahiana. Lineage (NCBI taxonomy): Eukaryota > Metazoa > Chordata > Amphibia > Anura > Hylidae > Phyllomedusa > Phyllomedusa bahiana. The sequence continues at coordinate 14,011 of JAODAL010000204.1, forward strand.
CGCTTTCTCTATAGGCTAAAATGGCACTAAAGATCCGGGCAACAAGACTCAGGAAGGGGCAGACTTAAATAAGGGCAGTGACCGGCAATACCCAATTACCGGTGCACTGGCCCTTTAAATTTCACAGAGTCGGCGCGCGCGCGCCCGCGAGCGCGGTGTCGCGCGCGCCGGGAGACAGGAGCTGCAGCAGGAACGCGGCCGGCAGGATGAGCGTGCCCACCGCCCGACATGCGGGCGGCGGCACCGCTTGTGCGGGGACCACGGGCGTGCCTGCGACCCTGGACGGGGGTCGCAGGCCCACACGTGACAATACGAAATGCAAACACCGCAAGCATGGCCAGATCAGCTCCTGTCAGCTCCTGGTCGTGTCTAATGTAAACTGTCAGGAAACTAAGGGCATGTAAGGAAGGCTGTAGATCTCACAAACTTCACTTTTTTTAATGACATATGTAGAAAAATGTTTAAATACCCATTTTGGAAGATCCCACGACAACATTAGATTGTGGCAAAACCCTTTTAAACAATAGTTTATTTTTTGATGACATATTTATACCAACATGCACAAAATTTGCAATTTTTTTTTGCCTAATAGAAGCTTAAAGCCCTTAAAATGTTTCTAATGTCAGACCATTGAGCTCCATACAGTAAGTCTATGGGAGCCATTACAATGGGCAGGAATGTGGACCATTTTTTTCTAGATAGGGACTTAGGGCGACATCTATGAATTCACATGTGCCATTTTCTTAACTTGGCGCCAACACCCCAGTTCTAAATAGATATAGAGGAGTGTATAATACAACAGTATAAGTGAAAGTGTTACATGACAAACTTTATATGGCAGTTTTGCACCAAACATTAGAATTAGATGGTACATTAGAATGTGTCGCCAGGTTTGGCCTAAAATTATAGAGCTGGAAATATACGGCAAAAAGAAGGCAACAATTAATTCATAGATGTCACCCTTAGTACATGCATATAAAAGTGGTATAGGAGCAGAATTTTTTAATAGATGCATATTAGAAAATTGCATGAATTCTTATTGCATACATCATAAATAAGAAACAATATAAAGTGGACAACCCCTTTAATAAAGCCCCTTTTTCTCAATATCCTCAGTTTTCATCGAAGGAGCAAAAAGGTATTCTCTCTAATAAGATATACAGCAAAGTTTATTTATATCCGCTTGTACTATTGATTTGTGGAAAGTTCTTTATAATTCATATCTATGCAGGGGATTTGTAGCTTTGCAGCAGAAAAACCAAGCTCCCAATATTAAATTGATCAGAACAGAACTTTGGACCCAATGCAAAAGGCGGAGATCCATTTTAAGGCGACTAAATCCCCCCCTACCAAACCTTTATTATACACATATAGTTTATGAGCAAATGTTCTGATGTCTTATGCTCCAATGACTTAATCCTTCTGTGGTTTGCAATATGCCAAACCTCTGTTCAACGTAACTCAAAAATAGACCTTTGAGTTGTTGAGTCTTGTTTCAAGACCCATGTGCCAATAAACATTAGTGCAGTGCTTCCATGCATGGCTTATCATGAGCCACCAGAGAATTAGACAGCCTAAAAACATACAAAGAGCCATAGCTGTAAATTTTGACTAAGTTATGTAGAGGGTCTGCAGCCGAATAGTTCGGGAGGTCATGATTGACAGATAAAGCCAGTGCAACGTTGCCCTTGAGGCGTGCGGTGCTCTGCTTTATTCATTAACAGCTCCCCTTGTCATGTCCGCCAGGGTAGCTGGAGAATTTAATAAGGGATTTTTTAAGCTTGGCTTTCATGGCTATTTTAAGCAATGCTTGCCAATTTAAGTGCACTGGTACGGTTACACTCACTGCCTTTAAGTTCCGCTAGGAATTTTCCCTCTGTTTTTCTGGCACAAGTCTCTGATCAGCTCCTAGAACTCATCTCATGTTTTAGATGTGAGTTTAATAAATGTATCTTATGCTAAGTGCTCCCCACCTGACGAGAGCTATTAACGCGTTTTACCCACAGAGCAAATTAGTAGGATTTTTACACTGTCCAGAGCCCTCCCTGTCTGAGACATATAATATGTAATAATTATTAGCTTTCTGAAGCAGTCATCATTTGTTTTTAGAATTGGAAGTGATTGACAGATACGGGAAGATAAGGTTAAAGTGAGATTCCGACTGATCACAATGCCCAGTTGATAAAACAACAGTGAATACCCCCACAAAATAGAATTCACTGCACATGCGCTAGAGTGAGGAGGTTGGTGCATCTGACTGTCCTCCCCTTCTTTTATGGGAGTTCTTAACATAGCCCAGCTCACCCACTTGGCTGTATTCGGAACTCCCATAGAAGTGAATGAGGAGGACGACCGCAAAGGCTGTCCTTCTCCTTGTCATGCGTTGTCGGCTCACAGCTAGCTGAGTTCCCACATATGCAGTGGAGATTACTTCGTGGGAACACCCCTTATAGTGCTCAGCTTCCCTCACTGTATCATATAAGCCTATAAATCACAGAGCTCAGCTTCCCTCCCTCTATCATATAAGCCTATATATCACAGAGCTCAGCTCCTTTCTTCTATCATATAACCCTATATATCACAGAGCTCAGCTTCTCTCCTGGATCAAACAACCCTATATATCACAGAGCTCAGTTTCTCTCCTCTATCATATAACCCTATATGTCACAGAGCTCGGCTTCTCTCCTCTATCATATAACCCTATATATCACAGAGCTCAGCTTCTCTTCTCTATCATATAACCCTACATATCACAGAGCTCAGCTTCACTCCTCTATCATATAACCCTATATATCACAACTCAGCTTATCTCCTCTATCATATAACCCTATATATCACAGAGCTCAGCTTCTCTCCTCTATCATATAACCTTATATATTACAGAGCTCGGCTCCTCTCCTCTATCATATAACCCTTATTATACAGAGCTCAGCTTCTCTCCTCTATCACATCCTGCTCTCCGATAGGGCGGATTCCCTCTTTAATATGTACAGGCATTCATACTTGTAATTGCCATACTTTAAGTAGCAGCAATACAAGGTACTACACTGTTGTCCCATTGTAAGGTGTGGTATACGCAGTTGCCAGGTAAAGCAGGTGCACCTGAATAGCAGATGTGTGTGGCTGCCTGTGCTGTTATTAGGACGCACAGGTGTGAATACATGGATGTCAGTCACAATCCCAATTACTTTTTCTCTGTCTCTGTTCTCACATACAGTATAACTCTCTTCAGAAGAAGTGCACTTCCCAACTCCACCATAGCTGGTCTCTCTCCCCTCCCAGCTTCGGTGACACTCTCTTCCTGGAGAAAGGCTCTCCCCAACGCCAAACCGCAACCTTCATCCCCAGTCACCACTTCAAACTCACTGGTCACCGTGCAACATTTCCCAGAGCCCTATCACTACCATAGCTGGAGCACGTGCCACAACCTCTTCTTCAGTCTGTCACTCTCACTATAGGCCACATGTATGAAAGGCCACATGTATGAAAACTGTCTTGGTCTAAGACTTTCCTTGTTGCCAATAGCAACCAATCAGAGTTCCTCTTTCATTTCATATAGTGCTCTGCAAAAATTAACGGGGCGCTCTGATGGGTTTCTATGGGCAACAAGAAAAGTCTTAGACCAAGACAGTTTTCATACATGTCCCCCTATGTATTTGTCTGCTGTACCCCACTCTCTGAGCTTTCTCTCTGTCTCTCGCTGCCTCTCTCTAGTCTTCTTCTGTGAGTACACTTGGCCTGATGTACTGCCTCTGCCTGCCTCACTACACCGCTGGCTGGTGTGTAGGAGACCCTCTTTCTGGGACAATAAACTTACAGGAACCTATCCCTACAACAACAACTACTGAACTACTCTGCTTAAGATGGCAGGTTGCTTATATCAGGACCTGCAGCCCCTCTGTTCCCCCCATTTGTGATTGGCTGTAGGCTTCCATCACTCTAAATAAAAGAGCTTAGTCATCATCATCTTCATCACACTTATGCACACCACATATATATAAACAACTAGGAAACATATATACATAAACCCACTAGTTTGTTGGTTGCTCACAGGGCCGGGACGATAGGTAGGCGAAGGTAGGCAACCGCCTAGGTCTCCTCTTTATCCTAGGCAGGAGGGGGGCGCAAGGTATGGAGTGCTCTGTATTTTAAATTGGGGGGGAGGGGTGGGGCGCTACATGCCTTATTTGCCTAGGGCACCAGAGTACCTTGTCCCAGCCCTGGTTGCACATTCTACACAATCAAAGACATGACGATGGAGGGTGACACCTGCTAGCTCTAGTGTCTGTGCTAACCAAGCTTTCAATAGATGGCCTGAGAATTTTTGCCGTTATATTGGTGCTTTCTTGACAACACATAGTAAAGCGTGAAGCAATAATAATGTCAATAGGATCCTGTGATTTACGGGAACGTTTCGCTTTAAGTTTAGATTCACAATCATTGCGTGACGGCTTTATCATTGTACTCAGTAAGTACATAAATTGTCCAAACTAATTTGGATAACAAAGTGTTACTGTTGTTTGGTGAATGAGAATGGTACCACTGTGAACCTTACCTTGATCAGTCCTAATCAGCTTTGGGCAGAATCCGTATCAAAGCATCTAGAAGTAGGATGGTTGAAAGATGTGACTTAGTTTCTATACAAGACTCGTCAATGTCCCAGAGGGGGGTCTATATCTGTGCCACCTGCAAATCAAGGAGAAATATATTGGGATGAACATTATAATACTTGGAAACTTGAAACTTGGTGTCCGCCCTCAGGGTATTTTTTGTTCTGACTTGTGGGAATAAAATAGCTCTGCATATGAAATGTGTCTCTTCACTATATTGGAAACTCAACAAGAGGAGAGAACACATTGCCAGAGAATTTTTTGTGGGTCACCTTCAAAGGCCTAGATATTTTAAAACATTCACAAATCACTTATATGAACCCTTTTGTGTTAGTTGTCAGATGTTTTAAATTAACTCTATAAAGTGACATTGAAACAGTCGGGCATCTTTACCATGGCAGTTGTCAAATAGGCCACAATACTGGCATACATGCCTCACACCGCATTTATCATGTGTTTTGTTGTGCCACAGTTACACTAATTGGAGAGGTGGCTGCATATCCATTCTATGCAGCCACAGAACACTTAAAGGGGTTTTGCCACGAAGTAAAATTGACGTGGGAAGTTTGTAAATTAAATAATAAACATTTTCACCATTCAGCATTATGAAAAATTCTGGACCGTTTTTGTTTTAGCTGCTCCTTTAGTGATTCATTGTTTACAGCTCATCTCCAGGGGATACGACCAGGGCTGAGAGCTCCTCAGACATTACCTCTCCTCTCAGGCAGCTACTGAGTGTTCAAACCCCAGGTGCTGTCTTTCTACTCCCATCCTCTGTGCTCCATAGTAATTAGTCAAACAGTGCAAATAAATTAAAAAAAGAAACCTTAATCAGGTTTGTGCATTGATAAAGAGAAAACAAAAATCACAGGTTTGGTTCCTGTAGGGATTTGAACCGAGGACCCTTGTGCTGTGAGACAAAAGTTTTACCTCTGAGGTACAATGTAGCTACTTACAGTTCTACACATAAACAGACCTTTATTTGACTAGAGAGAGAAAAGACCTGGTGATGTCATCCTGCTGGGTCACATGATATGCAATTCAAACAAATCAGATACGCCCACTTCTGAGCACACAGAGCTGAAGAGCTAGATGCAGGAGGTATGAAATGAGATTGTGGCAAAACCCCTTTTTGGATGGGTGGGTAAGGGAAACCCTGTTCTCCAGATAGATGAAGGTCCCAACTCTGAGACCTGCACCTATCATTAACGATATATTATGACCTGATATAAATGTCATGTATCTGAAGTAGCAGAAACGCTTTTCCAAAAATTCATATGTCCCCTTTAAATGTTTTTTAGTGCTAGTAGAGTGCTGCTGATATTGGATTGTTCTTGTATTGTACTGCCACACCATCGTGCACCTATGCTCATTTTGTATAGAAAATATTTTTGAATGTGCAGGCCAAGCATTGCTTTTCTAGACTGTTTGAATCGGGGAGTTCCTGTTCCCACTTTGGTTTTTGCACTCCGCCCATCTGCACAGGCCCAGAATGAATCAGCCTTTATTACAATACAATGGATTGCTTTCAGGGGTGTGGATAAGTTCCTTTGTTTCTTGCATTCATCAGGAATGTGGCACTAGTTGACTGGTTCTCCAGATATAGTCATGGTTTCCACCCAGGCCCATGCTGCCACATAGTGGGAAATGGTCCAGGAAGCAGGCGCCATCTTGGAGTATATCTGCTGTTCAGCTAAGCTTATATGTGTAATAATGTTTTTCCACCACAAACTCCATTACAAAAACAATATAAAAATGTATAGAAAAATATATGTTTCCCTTCACAATAGTTTTTGGATAATTTTGCTTCTTGTCCAACAAAAGGTGTGTGGCTTCACAATTCTAAACATGTAATGCCCAGACTGCTATTGAAACTGTTCCTCAGGTGGTCATACATTGGACTCTGTATTGGAGAAGCAAGGGAAGCTTCTATATAGGTCATAATAGTATACCCAGGATATGTGCTAGTGGCGTTGTTAAAGGGGTTGTCTTGCTACAAAGAATAGCTTTCACATTGTAGGGAACACAAAATAAAGACATTTTCCAAATATATTGCTTTGTTCTTCTGTTTTTCTTAAGGAGATACAAGTGAATTAATCACCTCCCTGGCTATTTCAGTTCCCTCAGTAACCGACCTGTGTACAGCTCTCCCCCCCTGCTGTTTGTTCTATGTGATAGAAGTGAGTGAGGTCATCACACATGTCGCAGCAGCCTCTGTGCTGAGCAGCAGTAAAAATAATTGATTTATCTAAAGTAAACAGCTCTAATTAGGTCTTTTGTTTGAGGGATCAGATAAAAAGTCCTGCTTGTAGTTTCAGAGAAGCTTCTGAGCTTTTTTTTAGGAAGCAGAGGTGGGGCGCCATTGGCCGTACTTGCCTAGGGCAACAAAATGCCTTGTCCCGGCCCTGATATAGAGTAGGTTCCCATCTGTATTGAGGTCGCCTTGACGTCAGCAGGTGGGCTTATTACAGTTTTGAGCAAAATGTACACTAAGAACCTCGTTTTAATATATTTAAAATACTTGAATACTGGAGAAGGGTCATTGATCGAGAGATTTAATCGAACAATAGATTTAAAACGGGAACAATTGGCTTCTACTCTCTGGGTTTTTTTTTGTCTTTCTCTGGATCAACACTCTATGGTAATAGGCTGAACTGGGTGGACATCTGTCTTTTTTCAGCCTTACAAACTATTTAAAATCAGTTCCCATAACAGCTGAGCTCCAATGGACCCCTGTTGATTAGTTGTCATGATGTTGGTGTTCATATGAAGCACAACCTTTAAAGGCATCTGATTCTCTTGCAAATATGGCTTAGCTTGAAATTCAAATTTTTGCATGCTTGTATGTTGTGCCTCCAGCAGAGCATTGCTGTTCAGGTTTTGTCACGTGTCATATGTACAAAGATATATTTCTAGAAAAGCTATGTTTGTTCAGGAGAATACATCACTAAATAAGGAGTCTATATTTTTCTGTTGCATTTTTATAGAATCAGAGATATATACTGTACGTACTGTTTTGAGTCTCTGCATGCAATTAATTTGACTCGTTTCGATACAATATCTCCCCTGTAGTTACCACTGTAGAGTAAGGAAACAAACTGAGGGCAATTTGCTAGGGTTGGAAGAGGTGTTGTGTTGAAACAGTTTTGCTGTTTGACGGTCTCTTCTGATGCCATCTCATAGCTTACTAGAAGCCAGCCTTACAGGGGTTTTCTCACTACGAAGATCAACTTTCAACATATATGGACAGGTAATTGAAGACTTTTTCCAAAAACATTAGACTTTTGATTTTATTTTAGTCAGGAGATAAGAGAGATTGTATCTGCTCTGAGTGCACACAGGTTCCTATGGTTACCTGATCATAACTCTGCTATCTGCTTAGAGAAGGGATTGCCATCACCATTGAAGGGCAATACACTACGTGGAAATCCCTAAAGAAGCATTTATGCTATCTATCATACATGAAAAAACTTTGAGACTCTCGGTTCACATATTTTGATCAAAAGATGTTTAAGCTGCCCACGACTTTCAACGTGATCTCAAAATCGGGCAGTCCTATGCTATCTTTACCTCTCAATCGAGCCAATCAGGCCTCTCACTGGGTCAACCGACCTCCATTATTCAGAGAGAAAAAATAAAAAACACCCAACCTGCAAGCTGCCCTTCTTATGGCAGCCTGTGAGAGTGGGCGGGGACAGAAACCCAAAATGGAAGCACCCCTTCCTTCCCATATAGCTTAATATCAATGTACACCAAGTATACCGTATGTTTCTGCACACAAAAACATTTCTTAAAAAACATATGAAAACCTGGGTGCCACTGGCAGGGCTGCGGCACACATGTAATTATACATGTACACACACAGACCGCCGCCAGCGGCACGCTACTGCAAAAAGGGCAATACACTATGTGGAAATCCCTAAAGAAGCATGCCCGATTTTGAGATCACGTTGAAAGTCGTGGGCAGCTTAAACATCTTTTGATCAAAATATGTGAACCAAGAGTCTCAAAGTTTTTTTCATGTATCACCATTGAAGAGCTCACTCTGAGAAGACTAATTATCTCTAACAAGATTAGCTTTTGTTTAGAGATAAGCAATTGTTTTCACTCCCCAGAGCACCTGTAGGTTTGTTTACAAAACATAACATCTCCTGCACTTATCAGGGTAACAGTTCAGTTAGTTACAGAGAAGTTAAATCTGCTAATCACTGCTATTGAACCACCCACAGTCTAAGGCTATGTTCACATGGTCAAATTTCCGCGCGCATTTCGCGTTGTATTTGCGCTCTAATACGAGTGAGATGTGCGCTGAAATTACGGTAATCCACAGTTCTCATAGAGAACTATGGATTACACCTCCTCTCCCCGGGTGTACAATACGACTGTATTGTACGCCCGTGGAGATAAGTGACATGTCATGACAGTAATGACAGTCTATGGGGCCGCCCCCCCCCCTCCCCCCGCCCCGTCGCGGGGGAACGCGCCGATCAGCGCGACTCCCAAACACCCAATTGTGGGGCATACTGTACGCCCCGCAATAACGCCGTGTGAACATAGCCTAATAAGGCACAGTGAGTGGAAAACTGCTAGTGGCTCAGCGAAACAGCATGGCGAGAAAACCCCTTTAAAGCACAGGACGACAGCAGCACAGTTTTCTTCTTTTATTTTTATGGCAGTTGTGAGTGTGTGTGCTCAGCTACATTTAAAACATCTATAGACATGAATGGAGGAAAGCTGCACCCTGTTTTTGGAGGCTGAGCTACAATTTGTCCTCAGAAGATACTTTGCTAAATGCAAATGGTCTTAGATAATTTTTATCTGATATTGTTCTTACACCAGCTACATTTTATAGTGTAGTTCTTTTCCTATGTTATAATAAAACAATAAAACAATAAAACTTTTCACCAAAGAACAAAAGAATATATCCAATGACCTTCAAAAACCACAAGGACACGACAACAAAATTTTGCATCTCTTTGTTTTGGCAAACAGAGGACACTGAATACGTCTTTGGTACGAAATACAAAATTCAGAGGAGGTTCATGTGGGGACAGTAGTGAGATCCTACTTGCTGATGATTCATTCCATAGAATACTTTCCGTTTGAATTATTGCAGTAAATTTGACTGTGGGTGTCGGGGAAGTAGTAATTATTATCTCCTTTTATTACATGGGCATTTCGTTTGATGCAGAAAACATGCGGTTTAATTGCTTTATTTAGATGGCACTGGAAAAAGAAAATCCACTGATACATTACTTTTAATTATGTAAATTTATATCAGAAAAGCCGATTTTACAAAAAGCAATAGCATTAATTATTTATTAGCCTATTAAAGCTGAGTATAAATTATGAGGCTAATTGACTGACAGTGTTTCTTAAATATGCTTATGAGTTCACATTTCCTCCGCACCCTTCCTCAGCTGTCACTTACATCCAATGTCTGTCACTCAAATCTCCAGCGCTGCGGCAAAAAAACAAAATAATGGAACACACAGAAATGCTAAAATGTTCAAGACGTAGGATTCAGTACCATCATAGCACAAGCCCGTAGAAGTCTACTGGCTCTATATGACTACCTATTAATATTATTCAGTATTATTATATATATATTAATATAATATATATATATATGATATATTATTATATATATATATATATATATATAATATATATATATTATATATATATATATATATAACATACATACATATAAAAAAAAAATAGGAAAAGCAGGCAGCACCTCCCCGGGAAAAATTTAAAGGAAAGGGTGCAAGCAAGTGTAAATCCCGTCACGGATGAGCAAATAATAAAAGAAAAAACTGCTTGCACTCACAAATTTTTATATATATACACACATATATACATACGTATATACTTACATATATACAGTGGGGAGAAAAGTATTTAGTCAGCCACCAATTGTGCAAGTTCTCCCACTTAAAAAAGATGAGAGAGGTCTGTAATTGACATCATAGGTCGACCTCAGCTGTGAGACAAAATGAGAAAACAAATCCAGAAAATTACATTGTCTGATTTGGAAAGAATTTATTTGCAAATTATGGTGGAAAATAAGTATTTGGTCAATAACAAAAGTTCATCTCAATACTTTGTTATAGATCCTTTGTGGCAATGACAGGGTCAAATTTTTGTAAGTTTTCAAAAGGGTTGGCACTCACGTTGCGGGTATGGGGGGCCCATTCCCATGCAGATCTTCTAAGCAGTGATGTTTTGGGACTGCGGGGGCAACACGGATTTTAAAAACTCCCCCAAAGGTTTTTCTATGGGGTTAAATTTGGGGAAAGGGTAGGCACCCCGGGGCCCTTAAATGTTTTATGGTCACTTTCGTTGCGTGGCGGGTGTTGGGACATTATCATGCTAAAGCCCCCCCGTTTTATCTTTATGCCCCTTTCTGATGGGAAAGGGGGTTTGATAAAATTCATTTCATGAGCCATTATTTTTAATGTAACAGGGTTAGTATCCTTGTCCCTTTGCAGAGAAAAAGCCCCAAAGTGATGCTTGCCACCCCGCTTAAGAGGGATGGTTTCTTTGGATGTACTCAGCATCCTCTCTCCTCCATTCCCTGGGGCAGTTTTCAAGGCGTTGGCCAGAATTTGTCAATTTGTGCCAAAAAACAAGTTTTGCCAATTTACTATGTGTTTTAGCAGTTTAGGGCTTTTGCGCGCGTGGGAAAAAGGGGGGTGGTTTCGTAAAATGGTTGTGGTTAAATGCACCAAAAAAGGGAGGGTGTGCGACCCAAAATTCTGCCTTAAAAGTAAACCAACTTAAAAAATGGTGCAAAAATGAGACTAGCAGTTCAACCTGCCCAATTTTTCAACATTTTTGATAAATTTGTTGATTTTAAAACTGTCTAGTCTAAATTGCAGTTAAAAAAGACATTTTTATAAATTGAATGAGTTTTGTTTCCAAAACCCGTTCTCCCTTTTGGGTTTATCTGCCATTGAATTTTCCCAATTTTCTTCTGGAAATTTAAAAGTTTCTAGCAAACTTCGATGGGGCCGGCATGTACTGGCTTAAACAGGGGACAGTTTGGGAAGCGGGTCGAGTCCCCTTTCGGCGTAGTGGGTTTTTTGATGGTGCCTTTTTTACGTTGGTCCGCTCTTGAGGTCATTCCTAGGTCCCCCCTGTGGTTTGGGATTTTTTTCTCACCCTTCTTGTGATCTTTTGACCCCCGGGGGGGAACTTTCGGGACCCCGATGGAGGGGGATTACATGGTCTTTATTCTTCCCTCTTCTAATTTTTTTGCCCCCCAATTAATTTTTTCCCCAACCGGGTGCTTTTTGCTTGCTAGCCCCATATATTATCTATTATTATTATCTATTATTATCTTTATCTATCTAAAAAAAATAAAAATCCCCGGGTCCCCAAAGGTTTTTGGGAAAAAAGTTGTTTTTCTCCTGCCAAAGCGACGTTTCAGTCTCTCAAGAGCCTTTGTCAAGCAATTTTTTCAATGTTTGTGAAACCCTATATAAAGGAGATTAGCAAAAAAAAAAAAACAATCATCGTAAAAATTCATATATTGACACCAAAATCCCGTGAATTTATAAAAGTTAATTACATCCATATACAATTTAAAGTTCTAGGTGAATAACCCAAACTACTTAGTGTAATGATCAAAACAGAATTTTACTTTGTGAATAAAAAGGAGGCGGGGAAAAAAAAAAGACTCCCCCAAAGATTTTTGCATAGATTCAAGCCCCGGCGTCCTAATACTTAATGCGCATCCCCGAACCCTAGGGGTTGGTTTAAAGGATCCCCAGTAACCGATCCATCCAAGGGAGAGGGGCCGGAGAGCTAAAAGGCTCAAGACGGTAACCCGTCCCAAAGGGATCGACATTAAAAATGTGGTTGTATAGCATAAGTAGTTGGGGATTGGTTTATGGGAATTAGAATAGGTCTGGGTGGCCTTTGGGTATGGGGGGTTAATGAAATTTTATGGTCGATCCCCCTTTGTGGGGATTTGTTTTAGGTTTTTTGCTCTGGGCCCTCTCTCCCGTGGGATGGGGTCGGCGTGACCCCCTTTTCATTTATCCCGGTATAAACTATTCCCCTTTCCTTTGTACCTATAGTAAACTTGATCTTTTTTTCCGTACCCCTTCAGCGGTAGTGCGTATGCGCACTGCGGTCGGGAGACAGCCGTTGGTTACTGGGGGATCTTTCCCAACCCAATCAATATCGGTTCTGGGAAAGCGATTAAGTTTATAGGGGGCCGGGCTTGAACTTTCTAAAATAGTGTGAGTCTATTTTTTGTTCCTCCCCTCCTTTTTATTGCACAATTATGTATTTATTCTGTTTTGATCATTACCAATGTAGTTTGGGTTATGTTAGCACTTTAACTTTAAATTTTTTATGGATTTTAAAAAATATTTTTTCAATTACTGGACTGTTTGGGGTACATTTAAGTGAATATTGATGATTGTTATTATTTGTTTATTGTTTAAACCCCCTTTTTTTGGTTCACTATCATTGAAAAAATTTCTTTACAAAGGGTTGTGGAGAGCGAAACGTCGTTTGTGGCATGGAGGAATAAACAATTTTTTGCCCGAAACACTTTTTGGAGTGCTGGATTTTTTTATTTTATTTGTTGGAGCCCCCTTATATCGGGGGGTCCCCTGGCACCGTTTTTTTCTTTTTATTGGCAAGTCCCGGGGTGGCTGTTTTTTTTTATTTTTATATTTGATTTACTGGCACCCTTTTTTTTGAATATGGAAGCATTTTTCTCGTCTAATGTTCCTTTCCCCTGTTTTTGCTTATACAGATGAAGATTTGCGGACAGATCCTAAAAGGTATGGCGGGGAAGCATCATTCTTAAAACAACCCTTTATTATTTATCTAAAAGGGGGTTATGAAATTTTTAAAGAAAAGGATTACTTTTGAATTGCAATTTTCTAACCTTGGGGGAATATTTTAAACGATAGGATCCCACGTGGGGTGCGTTCACAATTACGACCAAAACCCATTTGTCCAGGGTACGGAATTTCGGGGGGCGTTTTTAAAAAATCTCCAACAAGTATGCGCTGGATTTTTAAATTTTGTTAAATATTGATTTTTTTAGGGGTCTTAGCAAAATTAAAAATCCGTCTAATAGATTTGGATATCTTTTTAAAAACATTTTTCTGCGGAGGAAGCAAAAAAGGGGGGTTTTTTTTAAAAACAAAAAATTTTTTTTGACAAATTTAGGCTGAATTAGAGGAAAAAAAGCGCGGGAAAAGGTATAGAGATCAAAAGGGGCTTTGGGTTGGGCCCAAATTTTTTCTTTGGGAAAAAAATGACTTTTCTTCTTTTAAGCGTAAAGATAAAAAGGGTAAGGACTTTCTGGGCTTTCCCAAAGATTATATGTTTTTTGAAAAAACCCAGCACATCTAACCCCAAGAACGTACAAGGAAGGGGCCGTCGGCGGTTCGATCAGGAAGATCCAGAAACAAAAAGGAACAAGAATATCTCTAAAACAGCAAAAAAAGAAAAATTTAAGGAATCTTTGGGTGGAAAAAATTATCTTCTATTGTGCTCTCTGATGCAAAAGTTAAATTATTATAAAAAGGTCGTTTTTTTTTAAAAAACCGGGGTTAAATTGGTTCGAGCTAAATTGGATTATATGGGTCTTTCGTCAAATTAAAATTACTTTTTGGTAAAGGATAAATTTGTTTGTTCTACTGCAGAAATGTCTTCCCCAACTTTTTGTTTTACAATTTTGATTTCCATCTAGTAACTTTTGTCCCCAATGCCCAATTTTATGCATCGTACTTTACAAATTGGGTCAAAAAAAAATACATGATCTAAAAGCTTTTTGGGGAGGAGAAAAAATATCTAATCCTACTTCACTACACAAGAGGTCAGGGTTTAAATGAATTAATGTGAACCCGGATCTGACAAAAAAACCCGCAATAAGGGGGGGCATAGCCGGTGGACACACCCCTTATTTACAAGAAGCCTAAACAGCTACACGATCCAAAAGTAATTTGTTATTTGGAATGATCCAAAAGGGGGGAATTTCAGGAAAGCGGGGTCAATTGTAGATAAAAGTTTTTTTCGGGAAATTAATAGATCAAAAATTTAAAATTTATCTCATTGTTAAGCATCCAATTACTCGTGTTTGTCCCTCTTCCTAAGTTAAAAATCCACCCAAAAATCCCCGGGACGCCGATCGCTCTGGGGGGGGTTCTGTATTTAACAAATTATCATTTTTCTTGACAAGTTCTTAGACATCTCGGGAAGGCTGGGTCCTATATTCGGGAAACTGATTTTTTAAGAAAAAAACAGAAATTGATATTCCCACTGGACCATTCGGGCTTTTTTTGACATCTGAGTCTTTTACACACTATTAACATGAAAAGGTTTTTGAAATGTGCCCAAAGATACTACCCCAAATAAATTTACAGAGGCTAGTAAAAATTTTTTATCTCACAAAACTGGTTTAATGCAATTTTTTTCTTTAAAGAAAATTTTTTATTTCAATTGATGGAACACAATGGGCACAAAGTTGCCCCACTTATGCAAATTTGGTTTGTGATTTTTTTTGGGGGGGATTTGTCTATTGTCCCACCACTTCAGGAAACCTGGGTGGTGGAATACATAGCTTTTCTTCCTCTTGGACGGTACGGGGATGAGTTAGTTATTTCATTTTCCCTTTAAATTTCTTGAGAGGATTTAAATTTACTTTACTACTTAGGGAAATATTCAATTTTTTTGATACAAAAGTTTTGCAATAATGGGTTTTATCAACTAATTACATTTAAACATATGAAAAAAAATAATTTGTTACTTTTTTTCATTTTTTCATCCAAGGCTATGAAAAAATCTCTTCCTTTCCCAAATGCTGAGGGAAAGGAAATTTGTAGATAAAAAGGGCATTTGAAAAATCTTTGGGTTCTATGGTTTAACTTTAAGGGGAGAGGTTTTCCCCCCCCCCTATTAACCATCATCCAATACGGTTTGAAATTTTGGGAAACTTTTCCTTAACATTTCAGCAAAAAACAAAGGAACGACTTAAACATGGGGTTTTTGCACGGGATTAAATAAAGGCCCAGTATTAAATCAAAAAAATTTTTTAAAAAAACCTTTGGGTCATAACCCAACGTAGTTTCCCTGATGTTGTAGTTTTTCCAACTTTCCGCGCCCTCATATCGCGGGCCCCCCAAATCTTTCGTGAAAATTAGTTAGCCCGATGATTGTTCAAAACCCCTTGTCTCAACTACATGACAGGATTTACTAAAAGGGAAGTTTCCCTGTCTTTTTGTGTAAATGTTCTTTTAAATGCAAAAAGGGAGTGATTTTACCCCCTTTTTTTCTCAAGTTGAATTTAAAATCAAGTTTTTTTCTGACGCATTCAGATTGGATAATATATTTTGGGGTGCCATCCCCCTGTTTTTATTGGGAGAGACAAAGGATTGCGCACACTTTAAACAACCATAGGCATACAATTCGCAAGAAACGCCAGGCTTCCCTTTTTTCAAAAACTTTTTTCAATTTAGCATAAAAAACGGATCTAAATTTATGATATTGATCATGTCCCAATCCCCCAAAAGAGGGGGGATGTTAACCCTTCAAAAAAAGAATTGAGTATTTTTCGGCTTCATACTCTTAGAAAAAAGGACTTAATGTGTTTTTTCATTTTCATAAAAAGAAATAAGCAAATATTAGATTCTCTCATTTCTTGATAAAGTATTTTTTAGATTTTTATTTTTTATTATTATTTATTTTGTTTTCTTCTTCTTTTTGATACTATTTTTATTTCATTATTATTCTTTGGGAAATTACAAGGAGACCCGGGGGAAAAGGGCTCACACAACTTTTTTATGATTCCTAATACATTTGCCTTTAATTGCCCAGAACAATTTTATTATATCTTTGAATTATTGTTGGATACACCGCTTTTATATTTATTATGCTTTCATTAACATTGTTGTAATCTATAAGTAATTGGCTACTTAGGTTTTTTTGGGGACATTAGAATAGGGGCTGGAGGGGCCCTTTTCCCGGGGTTTGGGGGGGTTTAAAGAATTTGATGGGTCGATCCCCTTTTTGGACCCATTACCCCTTGAGCGTTTTCTCTGCGGCCCTCCCCGTGGGTGGTTGCTGCGTGAGCCTCCCCTTTTATTTTTCCCGGATAAAATTCCCTTTCCTTTTACCTAATGTAAACATGATCTTGCTCGATCCATTCCCCGCGTAGTGCCATGGCACTGCGGGCCGGGGGGCAACGGTTGGTACTAGGGGTCTCTCTAACAATCACTATGAGCTTTTGGGCATGCACATTAAGTATTAAGGCGCCGGGTTTAATCTAGTCTCAATATGTGTGAGCTATTTTTTTTCCTCGCCTCCTTTTTTGCACAATTATTAATTTTTTTCATGTTTTGTCATTACACTAATGTAGTTTGGGTATTTTCACTAGCATTTAAATTTTAATGGGTGAATTAACATATTACAATTACGGACTGTTGGTGGGACACTATTTGTGAAAAATTACGTGATTGATTATTACTGTTTTTTTGCTATATCTCCCCTTTTTAATGGCACTATCACTTGTAAAATTGCTTGACAAAGGCTTTGAGAGAGCTGAAATGTTTTTTTTGGGTGGGGGAATAAAACAATTTTTTTGCCCGAAACATCTTTTTGGGGGTGCCGTGGGTTTTTTTTATTTTTATTTTTGGAGCCCCCCTATCAGGGTTTTCGCCGCTGGCACCCGTTCTTTTCTTCAAAATGGGAAGTCCAGGGGGGTGCGCTTTTTTTTATTTAATATATATATATATATATATATTATATATATAAAATATTATAAAATAAATAAAAATTTTAATGTCGTAACACCTGCTTTCTCTCACCCATTCTGGCCATTTGGGGGGTTTTTTATCTTTTCACCCTTTTTGGATTCAAACCCCCGGGCCACTTTTGTTTTTTCCACCCCGGGCCCCAACCAGTTTTTATTCTTCAGGCACAGTATACAGGAAGCAAACAAATTAAAACCCGGAGTCCGGCACTACTAATATACATGAGTCCCACACTAAATTTTGGGCTGACTTCTGCCGCCCACCACAACTTTGGCTTCCCTAAAGCTTCTGGGGAGCCAAGCCTCTCACCAGCTCCGCTGCTGCTCCAGCTCCTGGCAGCAACCACACCCCTCTGTTTTCCTGTGGGAACAGGCTTTTACTGACCTGGTAAAACCTGTAACTGAAACATGGGAATAGGCTCCCATTACTATAGCCTTTCCCGGGAAAACCACCCATATTAGTGTGTAACAGCCATACTAATGGCTACTACATGTGTCAGTAAACTAGCGTCACCGACTTCAAACCACTGGCTTCCCCCACTCAGACCAGGCCCCTGGATGACACACATTTTGCAGACCTCCTGCTGCAACCAATCTAGTAACAGAAAGCTGTGACCTAAATTTCACTGTCACAATGTATATATAAGTTATATATAGAGAGAGCAGAGTAATAAAAGAAAGGAACAAAATAATCATCTCTGTACTCACCATCGTTCCAGCACTGACACTGCCAGTCATGTGTCCTGCTCTGCCGTCATCTCATCATCGCTGCAGCTGATCATTGACTTCAGGTGGAATTCCCTTGACCTTCCTGAGCAGTGATGTTAAGAAAATTGGCTGATTGGTTGCAGTGGTCACAAGCCGTTGAAGAGCTCAATGTAAACGGGAGATCCCACTGGTAGCGTCGGTGCTGGAGTGGTGGTGAGTATAGAGGTGAGTTAATATCTATTTGGTTTTATTACCCTGCTCTACCACATTTTTTGTTTTTTTCATTTTAAACTTTAAAATCCCTTTAAAGGGGTTGTCTCACTACATTGATTCATCTTACCTCAATCCTGTTTTCTTGGTTTCATTTTGAATTCAGGGGTGTGTTTACTGGCTTCTACTAGGCTGCAGTAGAAGCCAGGTCTGTAGCTATAGCAACCAGTGCTGACAGCCTATCAGGATAGATCAAGCAGGTCTGTAGCTATAGCGACCTGAGGAGCTGATGAAGCCCATACAGCCCATCTCAGAATAGGTAGGACACTGTTAATGTACACATATTACAAAGTTACTTGTTTTTGAAAGATCTTTAACATATAAAGCAATCCTTGTAGCGAGACAACCCCTTTAATGACCTGTTTTTTTTTGTTTCTCACTTTGAGAGAGCTGAAACGCTTTTATTTTTTCATCGATATAGCTATAAGAATACAGTTGAAACCAGAAGTTTACATACACTATATAAAAAGATGCATATGCATGTTTTTCTTACTATCTGACATGAAATCAGAATAAATCTTTCCCATTTTAGGTCAATTAGGAACCAAAATTATTTATATTTGCCAAATGCCAGAATAAAGAAACAGAGAATTTATAAAGGCATTTTTATTACTTTCTGCAAAATCAAAAGTTTACATGATGATGATGTCATGTCTTTAGAAGCTTCTGATAGATTTTTTCAGCGCCCTCTGTTGGTTGTAACAAATCCTCAATTTGCTTTTGACCCACCGAGTCTTGAGAAAGCAAAAAGGATTTTTTAGCCAAGCCAGTATCTCTCATCTACAGACAACGCTGTTTCGGGATTTTTGTCCCTCTTCAGTGCAGAGCAGAGAAGATACTGGCTGGCTGTGTGGGAGGCATCGGGGAGCTCAGGAAGGTAAGACCTCTCATTAGTGAGATCACCGAACCAACGGCGTGTAGAGTTTTTGTTTTCCCTTTACACCCTCTACTTAGCATCTGCATCTCACAAGGCATTATGGGAAAGGGGCTTGTGATATGCCTTGTGATATGCAGATGCTAAGTAGAGGGCGAAAAGGCAAAACAAAAACTCTACAAGCCGTTCGTTCGGTGCTCTCCCTAAGGAGAGATCTTCCCTTCCTGAGCTACCCGATGCCTCCCACACAGCCAGCCAGTATCTTCTCTGCTCTGCACTGAAGAGGGACAAAAATCCCGAAACAGCGTTGTCTGTAGATGAGAGATACTGGCTTGGCTAAAAAATCTGTTTTGCTTTCTCAAGACTCGGTGGGTCAAAAGCAAATTGAGGATTTGTTACAACCAACAGAGGGCGGGCTTCTCAGCCCCTTTCCCATAATGCCTTGTGATATGCAATGCTAAGTAGAGGGCAAAAAGGCAAAACAAAAACTCTATAAGCCGTTCGTTCGGTGCTCTCCCTAAGGAGAATCTTCCCTTCCTGAGTTACCCGATGCCTCCACACAGCCAGCCAGTATCTTCTCTGCTCTGCACTGAAGAGGGACAAAAATCCCGAAACAGCGTTGTCTGTAATGAGAAGATACTGGCTTGGCTAAAAAATCCTTTTTGTTTTCTCAAGACCGGTGGGTCAAAAGCAAATTGAGGATTTGTTTACAACCAACAGAGGGGCTGTGGGCTTCTCAGCCCCTTTCCCATAATGCCTTGTGATATGCAGATGCTAAGTAGAGGGCGAAAAGGCAAAACAAAAACTCTACAAGCCGTTCGTTCGGTGCTCTCCCTAAGGAGAGATCTTCCCTTCCTGATAGATTTCTTGGCAACATCTGAATTAATTAGACAACCTGTGGATGTATTTTAGTGCACACCAGAAACACACTGCTTCTGTGTGTAACATCATGGGAAAATCGAAAGAGATCAGCCAAGATAGCAGGAAGAGAATTGTGGACTTGCACAAGACTGGTTCATCCTTGGGTGCAATTTCCAGATACCTGAAGGTGCCTCATTCATCTGTACAAACAATTGTATGCAAGTACAAATAAGATGGGGGATTTCTAGCCATCATACCGCTCAGGAAGGAGGTGGGTTTTGTGTCTCAGAGATGAAAGTGCTTTGGTCCGACATGTGAATATCAACCCAAGAACAAAAACAAAAGAACTTCTGAAGATGCTGGTGGAGCTGGTAATATTGTGTCATTATCCACAGTGAAACGAGTACTGTATCAACATGGGCTGAAAGGCCACTCTGCCAGGAACAAGCCATTACTCCAAAAGAAACATATAAAAACCAGATTAATGTTTGCAAATGCACACAGGAACAAAGACCTATATCTGTGAACTAAAAAATTTTTAACTGTTTGACCATAATGACCATTGTTACATTTGGAGGAAAAAGGGAGAAGCTTGGAAGCCTAAGAATACCATCCCAACTGTGAAACACAGGGGTGGTAGCATCAGTTTGGGTTGTTTTGCTAAGAGGACTGGTTTCACTTCACAAAATAGAAGGCAAAACATAAGAAAGATATACTGAAGCAACATCTTCAAGACTCAGCCAGGAAGTTAAAGGTTGGGCGAAAGGGTCTCCAATGGACAGTCCCGAAGCATACTGCCAAAAGGTTACAAAGTGGTTTAAGGCAACCAAGTCAATGTTTGGAGTGACCATCACAAAGCCCTGATCTCAATTTCCCAAATTTAAAAATTATTTGGCAACGAAATGGCCGGTGCGAGCAAGGAGACCTATAAACAGGCTCAGTTACACCAGTTCGTTTAGGGGGAATGGGCCAAATTCTAACCAGCTATTGTGAGAAGCTTGGGAAGGATATCCAGAATGTTTGCCCCAAGTTATACAGATTAAGGACAATGCTACCAAATACTAATGAAATGTATGTAAACTTTCGACTTTGCCGAAAGTAATAAAAATGCCTTAAGAAATTCTCTCTCTCATTATTCTGGCATTTGACAAATGTAAATAATTTAAATTCCTAATTGACTTAAAACTTGTAAGATTTATTCTGATTTCATGTCAGATAGTGAGAAAAACATGCAGATGTGTCTTTTTATATAGTGTATGGTTTCAACTGTATGTAGGCACAGATAGTACTGCCTCCCGGTCTCCACCTGTGAATTATGTAGGCACAGATAGTAATGCCTCCTGGTCTCTATGTCAGGGCTAAGCTGTGCTCAGACTGCAGACAGGCTGCAACAGCTGATGTGCGCTTCCTCCCTGATACACTTGCTGCTGACAGCTGTGTGAGTGACAGGGGCCCAGCCACTCCTGACAGGGAGCGAGTGCACCAGCCAATTGGAGGACCTGGAGGCCGCTCCAATCAGCTGCAGGGGCGGCATCCAGGAATCACATTTAAACTCCCTGAAAGCTGACTGTTGCGCCTGTGATATTCCTGGCTACCTCGTGTTTCCTGTTCAGTTATTGTGTTTTGCTTATCTGTGTACCTGACCTCGGCTTGTTCTCCTGACCCCGGCTTGTCTCCTGATTTTGTGCTTCGCTTCCGTTTGGCTCTTGACCTCGGCTTGTTTACGTTTATCCCTCTGGTTCTGATTTGTGGCTTTGGCATTCCTATTTGATATGTACCCAGACTGGCTGACTATTCTTCCTTCTGACGGCCCCATCACTTTAGCAGCGCAGGGACTGTCGCCCAGTTGCCGTCTGCCGCCTAGGGCAGCACGTCAAGTAGGCAGGGACAGTGGGCTGGGTTCCAGTTAGAGCTCACTGCACCTCCCTTGACGTGACACTCTACTTGTGAATTATGTAGGCATAGATAATATTGCTTCCTATCTTTCCCTGTAAATCATATAAGAATATCTTCTTGTTTCTCCCTGTGATTGATGCAAGCATAGCTATGTGCCTCCTGCAGAGTA
Source organism: Phyllomedusa bahiana (assembly GCA_025379985.1). Lineage (NCBI taxonomy): Eukaryota > Metazoa > Chordata > Amphibia > Anura > Hylidae > Phyllomedusa > Phyllomedusa bahiana. The sequence goes on from JAODAL010000204.1 coordinate 36,180, forward strand.
TTGCTGCAGTCTTTTACATTTATTTTCTAGGCAAAGCAAAAAGGAAATTCTTTCTGGAGAAGTCAGAGAAAAACTATGCTACCTGGCTCAGAAACTGAAAAATGAATTTATTAAGAAAGTGGACTTCTCAGGAACATGTCACTGTTAAAAACTATATTGGAAACCGAAGTTTTTGTTAACTAAATGATATAGTTTCACTACTAAAGATAAGAAAATTTGGAATAAAGAGAATAGTGTTGTGCTTCAATTCAAGTCAAATTCAAACTGAAATTCAGTGATTTAGATTGGCTGAAAATTGGCAAAAAAATGGACCCTAACCCTAAGTCCACCAAACCCAAGGAAACATGTGGGCAAGGACAGGGTTAGGGTTTGTCAAACCTTTACCCTAGCCATGACCCCAGTGAACATCGCAACATCCCCAGATTATGGTTAGAGTTTGTCCAACCCTTACACTTACTGCAACTCTAACCCTATGGTTGGAGTTAGAGTTAGGTTGGACTAAACTTAAACCCGCTTGACCCAATGTTTTCTAAGGTTAGGGATTAACCCTAGGGTTCTCCAGATGTTGTCTAGATGCTCCCAAGATATTCCCCAGATGCCTGGTGGTGTTCCTATGTAGTTTGGAGGCCCTTGAACTAGAAAACACATGTGGATGTTTTCCCAATTGACTCTTATGGGATTCAGGTCCAGGACGTCCCGAACTCTGACCAAACTGCTGTTTAACTGAACAAAGAGCTATTCGAGCACCACTCAAATAATGAATCAGGGTTCTTAAGTTCTGTCTGTGTTAAGATATGTTTACAGTCTGTTTGTAATACATATAGAATATTGAAGTTAATACAACCACTGGACTATTTCCCAGCCAGAATAAGTATATTACCAGTAAATTGCTATGTACAAATAATTTATATCAAAAGGCACACAGGGTGGACACACCATATATACGACCTGTGCAACTGGGGGGCCCAGTAGATATGGAGGCCCACTGTCTTAAAGCAACCTCTATTAAACTGTAAGTAAATACTGTACCTGAGCTAATGAATATCTTGACTTACAATTAATAATGGATTGTTAAAAAGACATAATAGGGTGAGATATGGCATGACAAGGGGCCTATATACCGTACCTGCATGGGCCCATATACTGTTCCTGCATGGTAACTCTCTACTGTCTGTGTCCTGCCCAAAAGCACATACAGGCAGTCCCCGACTTACAACATTCCGACTTACATCTGTCGCCTATTTACAAACGGAGACTTATGGGGCATGCTGGCACTTGTAGTTTCACAGCAGATTGTAATCGTGGAATGACAAGTTCCAGCATGCCACAGCAGTATATGAGGTGAAAAGGAGGTGAAATTTTCTTAGCAGGGGTACAGACAGCAAAACAAATGTATAACCCTTCCCTGCACTATCCTAGACTAAGAAAAAACCTTTTGTGCTGGAGTCACATTTCAAAAATATACCTGTTCTGACTTACACACAAATTTAACTTAAAAACAAACCTACAGTCCCTATCCCGTATGTAACCCGGGGATTGTCTGTATTACCTAAAACAGCCAATACAAAGACACACAAAAATAACCTTGATATAATGTAGAACTGTACAGACTTTCATCGCTGAATACATTTGTGTATATCGGGCTTGCTTGCATTGCGCCTTTCATTTCAGTGTGATTCAATATAAATTTTTACATAGTCTGATCCACAGTTAATATTTTTCCCGGTGGCACAACAGTCTGTATCAACATGCTGTTCTTTCTGTGATAATGATGATTACCATTATTAACACTCATTTATACGGTACTGTGTTATTCCGTGGGAAGCGTTAAATGACATATGGAAACCGAACAAACAGATGGAACCGTCTTCCTATACATTATCACACCACATAGCTGCCATTCATGATAGTCAGGTGTGACTATATTATGTAAGTAATTCAAGCTTTGGCTGATGGCTAGACTCATATGCTCTCTTATACAGAATGTCTCCTAAATTGTACTCGCGTTGTGTTCATATGTGTATGGCATGAAAATAAAACATTTAGGGCCACATGTATGAAAACTGTCTAGGTCTAAAACTCACTTTTTTCCCATAACCACCAATCAGAGCGCCTCTTTCATTTCATATCATGCTCTGGGAAAATGAGAGGGGCGCTCTGATTGGTTGCTATGGGCAACAAAGTGAATTTTTGACCGAGACAGTTTTCATACATGTGGCCCTTAGAGTCAATCCCAATAACACCTGCCCTTTTGCAGAAGCGGTTACCAAAAGTCACCTGAGATAGATGAGACCTGCTGGAAAAAAACGATTATTTCTCAGGTCGTTATTGGTAACCATTTCTGTGGAGCTTAGCTCTACATCTCGCGATACTACATCATCCACAGCCTGAAGAAGTGCACAGTCCGAAACATTGCTTCTTCTGCTACACCTATACAGGCAGTCCTCAATTTACACCGTTCCAACATCTATCCGCTAGTTACAGAGACTTATGGGGGATGATCGCACTTGTAGTTCCATGTTTCACAGCATATGGAAGCTGTAGAACGACAAGTTCCAGCATGCCACAGCAGCACATGCGGTGAAAATTTGGATAAATCTTCTTAACATGGGCACTTACACAAAACCACATCTAAAAACCCTTCCCGGCACTAACCAAAACTAAAAAAAAAAAAAAAAATCTTTTGTGCTGGAGTTACATTAAATAAATATACCTGTTCCAACTTACATACAAATTTAACTTTAGAACAAATCTACAGTCCCTATCCCGTTCATAACCCGGGGGCTGCCTGTACTCTGATGGTGCTTTTATAACATGGAATAAATACATGTTAAACTCTACATTTTTCATGACATTGGAGTGCCGGCTAATTCTTCAAAAAGCTCTACTGGATTAGAATCACAATAGATTTCACTAGGATGCCAGTCTTATATGACGTGTTACCAAGTTACTGACATCCCACACCCCCCAACATCAAAAGACCAGAATCCATATAAATATCAAACCTGAGGTCTTAATTGATATTGTGTCCAGAATATGCAGGCACGCAACCCACATCAAAGGTCCCCATGGTTGTAAGTGGTTGCCTAATAGTACTTTTCACCTGATACCTTCCCATATGGCATTGAGACTACTCTGTATTCTATTAGGAATTGGTTTCTGACCTGCTTGAGGATCAGTATGTAAGCCTCCGTTCTTCTAGGATTTATATTTAATTTCTGTCCCGTTTTTGTGTTTTTAATGTTTCTGTATGTGGTACCACCATTTCTCCGAGGCAGCAGGCCCGCTGTCTGGGGGTTATATTGGATTCTGATCTGACCTTCACCCCATATATCCAATCCCTTGCCCGCTCCTGTCACCTGCACCTCAAGAATATCTCCAAAATCCGTCCGTTTCTCACTGTGGAAACAACTCAAACCCTCATTGTGGCTCTTATTCTTTCTCGTCTTGACTACTGCAACTCCTTGCTTATCGGTCTCCCTCTCTGCAAACTCTCCCCTCTCCAATGTGTCCAGAATGCAGCAGCCAGGCTTATCTTTCTCTCCAGCCGCTATACTGACACCTCTACCCTGTGTCAATCACTGCATTGGTTGCCCATCCAGTACAGCATACAGTATAAACTCAGCACTCTAACCCATAAAGCTCTCCACAGCGCTGCTCCTCCCTACATCTCCTCCCTAGTCTCTGTCTACCGCCCTACCCGTGCTCTCCGCTCTGCTGATGATATCAGACTACATTCCTCAATCATCCGAACCTCCCATGCCCGCCTACAAGATATCACAACGTGCGGCACCAATTCTCTGGAATATGCTATCGCGGGCGATCAGGCACATTCACAACCCTTCGCAGTTTTAGAGAGGGCCCTGAAAATACATCTTCTCGGTCTGGCCCTGCCAAGATCCCTAACTGCTATCACACACAATCTGACACTCCCTACACTAGGGCACTCACAGGCACTTATCTGTATATAGATGTACAGTCTGGGTTGCAGGTTCATCCATTTTTCATGTAAACCACCCCCTATTTATGAAACATGGCTGGACCATTGTAAACTTGGCACTTCTTACCGTATGTTTCACCCATACACCCTAATAGATTGTAAGCTCTCACGAGCAGGGCCCTCACACCTTGTGTCTCATCTGTAAGTACTTTTAATGTGTAATGTCTGTATGTTTACCCTTGAATTTGTAAAGTGCTGCAGAATATGTTGGCGCTATATAAATAAAGATTATTATTATTATTATTAGTGTAGGGACTTGCAAGACTATGAGGACCCTTGACATGGGATGCGAGCTTGAGTATTTTGGCCAAAGAGCTAATACGTCATACGAGAGTGGAGAGAGGGTCTGCTTTACCAGCATTTCGGACTTGTGCAATCTCCCCTTCAGTGCACAGTAGTTTTTTTCTGTATTCTGTTTGGAACTACCTGGGAGACTGCTAGCATTCTGAGCACATCATATGGGATAGAGGTCTTGTGGACCGGTACCAGTAACGAGTCAACTAACAGGTGAAGACTAACTTTGTTTTGATTTTTCTTGGATTATCATATGGTCTTAGTGATCCATAGTGTTTCTAGGGGATAGGACCAGTGACGAGAGCTCCACAGTTATGGATGCACATGCTCAGACATCTCCTCTCCTCTTAGGCAGTTATTGTCAGTCTATTCCTTGCTTAGTAATCACACACACTCACTGCTAAGCAAGTGCTCAACACCAGGTGTGTCATTCTTCTCCCATCATCTGTACTCCTTAGTAGTTAGTCAAACAGTGCAAATAAATAAAATGAAAAAAGAAACCTCAATCAGGTACTGTATGTGCACTGAGAAAAAAAAAATCCACATGGTTATTTCCTGCAGGGAATTGAACCTAGGACCCCTATGTTGGAAGGCAGAAGTGCTAACTACTCAGCTACATTGTAGCTCCTCACAGCTCTTTACATAAACAGACCTGTGTTTGACTAGAGTGAACACACTATGGGAAAAAGCATAGCGATGCCAAGCCTGCTGGGTCACATGATATGACATCATACACGCCTCATTTTAAACTCACTGAAAGCAGAAGCAGGGCAAACCAGGCATGAAATGTCTTTGTGGTAAAATCCCTTTAATCATAAGTGTTTCCATTCACTGACAGTCAGCAGATGTTTTGAACAGGAGAAAAGCGAGAAACTGCAACACAAACTATATTTGTCACTTGCAGAAAATTGATTATTATAAGACTGGACAAGCCCTTGAAGAGCAATAATTATTTTTGCTGTATCATGCTGAGCTGCTCGCTGCTTCCTAGTCAGGAGCACATTCATGGAAATGAACAGGTTAACTGTATAAGTATTAGCATGTGGAGCTGAAGCTTCTCATGAATATTTTAACATTTCAGCAGTGAAATCTGGGGAGGATATTCCACCTCACATGCTGAGCCCAAATAATCATGGAAAAAGGAGTTAATGAGAGAGGTGAGCTGCAGAAAAGCCATAGTGACACATCACAGGAGGCTCAGCCACAGCTCTATTCTGCATAACCAGAACATAATGCTAAATAAATTACAATCAAGATCTTCCAAAACAATGCATATCCAATCTGATTGCATCAATCAAGTCCAATCAAAAACGTAGGAGATTATATGATGTATTAAGATGTTAATTGCAGGTATCGCTCGTGATTTACTGCTAGTTTATGCTGCTGCACATGGACTTGCAAGTAGGAACAATGGCAAGTCCAGGTGCAGCTGGCAATTAGAAGTATATGGGGAGCAGCACCTACTAATTTTTGATAGCACTCTCACAGTATTTCTCAAGTAACTCCATTATTTGAGGATTTTCTTAATACTACCTTTCACTACATTAGTCATTGCTACAGGCGTTTTGTTTGTGGTGAATTCATAAAGAATGCACTTTTGGGAATAATCGAGGCAAACAGATGTGTTTTATGTGTGTATGCCCAAAAAAAAAGTAAAAAAAAAAAGTTGCCATATATACCATTCTCCTTGTGGAGAGCCCCATCAAGGTATAGAGAGACTTATAGGCCATGCACTGCCCCCTGGGAAAATAAAATATGTAAATAAGCTCTACTCTGAAAGCAAGAGACGTCTCTACCACCACCTATTGGAGGTTACTTCTCTTAGGGTATGATCACTCATTGGATTTTTCCAATGATATTTTGGATTTCGGCTAACGATTTTATCTTTGCAGAGTTCGTTTTCGCCTCTGATTTGGACGTGGGTTAGCTCTGATGTGGATATTAATTCTTTCATAAATTCTATAGTTCCATAAGGGTTAAAATTTGCAGTTTTTCTAATGATCAGTATTGTCCCATGAAGCTTCTGTGTCCTTGTATTGTTATGGTAGGAAATCAGACATTGTCCCCTCATAAGTATCAATTGTTACTTTGTTATGAGTTGCGAAGGACGTATCCTAAGAGTATGTTCACACGACGTTTTGGATCCGTTTTTGGATCCGTTTTTTACCAGAAGAGAAACTGCATCCAAACTGCATCCAAAAAACGGATCCAAAAACGCAGCTGCAGATTTTTTGGATAGGTTTTAGCATCTTTTATATGCACTAAATCGCGTCTTTCAATTATGTAAAATAAACTAGATAAAAGTAAGGAAAGCTTAGGACTATTCACAAATATAACATCCCAGGGGTTTGTAGTTTGAAAAGGTAAAATCTTTAATGTATCCCTTTAATGGGGTTAAATTTGTGTAGAAAAAACGTTGAACTAGAGTGAAGGGTTTTAGGTGTAATGTGAAGGAAATCCAATAAGGGCGGGTTTCATTTTTTACATGGGTTTTTTTTAAAATTAAAAACACTTTTTTAAAATGTTTTGCATTAAACAAAAGCATTTTTTTATAAAGAAAAGGGGGTTTTTAAAATTATAGAATTTTTATATCACAAGGCATTTTAGGAAAGGAGCTGAAAGCTCAAAGCGCCCCCTAAGGTTGTAAAAAAATTTTCCCAATTTACTTCTGATTCACGAATCTTGAAAGCAAAAGGAAAAAAATCAAGCCAATATTGCTCATCACAACCTTTTTTTTTCCCTCATCCCCTGTAGAGCAGAGCGATATTGGCTTGACGGGGGGGAGGGAAAAGATGGGTATGAGAAGGGGAACAACTCTCCTTTTAAAAGACACCAGTTAAGGTTTATGTTTTTATTTCCTTTTTAAGCCCACACTAAACATCTCATATCACAAGGCATTAGGGAAAGGGGCTGGAAAGCCACTGCGCCCTCTAAGGTTTTTAACAAATCCTCAATTTACTTCTTATTCACTGAATCTTTGAGAAGCAAAAGGAATAATTGTCAGAATATTGCTCATCACAAACACGTTTGGGGTTTTGCCCTCATCATGTAGACAGAGCAATTGGTTGACTGTGAGGCAATGAGGGGTATTTGAAATGTGGTTTAAAAATCTCTCTTTTTAAGAGATTTCATTAAGGTGTGTATTGTTTTGAATTGCCTTTTAGAAACTAAGAATTTAATATACACAATGGGTTTTAGAAAGTAGTGAAGTATGTGGTCTCAGTATAATACTAAAACCGCTCAACATTCTATAATAAACTATTTATCTAAAACATTTATAAATTCATTATTAAAAACTTCTATAATTTCTATAAACACCCATTATATACTAAAAAACTGCTTTTGTTTAATTCGAACATATTAAAAAGTGATTTATAAGATCAAAAACATGTAAAATAATGGAAGCACCCTCTATTGGATTTCCTCTTACATTACACCTAAAACACTTTCCATTCCAGATTACTAAAGTTCAAACAGTGCTTCTACATCAAATGAGACCTCTAGCGGCCGATTTATTGTATTACACTACAAATTTAAAGCCAATGGGTTTTTCGGATGCGCTTTTGGTATCCAAAACGTACCCAAATGAGTGTTGCGTTTTTGGATCCGTTTTTCGGGCTCCAAAAGCGCCCTCCATTGTTTCCTATGGAGATTTCACTTGCTTAAAACGCAAGTAGAAATGACATGTCAATTCTTAAAACGCATTGACAAGACACAAGTAAACACGCAGCAGCGATCACTCATTGAGCGTTGCTTGTCGGTTTTCAGACGGTTTGTAAAACCGCAAACCGTCTTGAAAAAAGAAAAATAACCAGTGCCGTGGGGACAAGCCTTTATTTTGTCATGTGCAGCAGAATCACTGACCTTTAGATATCACAAAAAAGATTATGTCATGCATACTAAGGGTGCTTTCACACAGCGCAGTTTTGGTGCAGTTTTAACCCCACATCAATTAAACTGCCTTTATTACCAGCAAGCTTCTTTCACTTATCTAAACTGTTCGGAAAGTGAGTAATCATTTAGTGTATTTGTAATCCACAAGACTTCAAACACAGTCATTGATTACTTACTTGAAACACCTTTCTGAACAATTGAGAAAACTTAAATGAGCTTGCTGGTAATACAGGCAGTTTAATTGGAGCGCAGTTAAAACTGCACCAAAACTGCGCTGTGTGTAAGCATCCTAATGCATACTAACCAGAGCTTAAGAATAATTAGAGGTGTGTTTTTTTCATTACTAACAAGCTGACCAGTAATGGTGCTATTACACAGCACAGTTTCGGTGCAGTTTTAACTGCACTCCAATTAAATTGCCTTTATTACCAGCAAGCTTTTTTCACTTATCTAAACTGTTTGGAAAGTGATAGTGCTTGTAATCCACAAGACTTCAAACACAGTCATTGATTACTTACTTGAAACACCTTTCCGAACAATTTAGACAACTGAAAGAAGCTTGCTGGTAATAAAGGCAGTTTAATTGGAACGCAGTTAAAACTGCACCAAAACTGCGCTGTGTGAAAGCATCCTAAAAGACGATTATTAAGGATTAATAATGATATGATTGTTATAATACATGAATAATAATGAAAAGGTGTTGCTTAAATGATGATTATACTCTTATTGTCCAATAAAGATATATCTGTTTTGCATAACGATACTCCTACCGCTGAAGGCTTATAAAAACTCTTGCCAAACTTCTAATAAAGGAGGAAAGGATGTACCGACATTTTGGAAATGTCTCTTGTTCTTTCAACATTGTATGTACATACAGATTTATAGCTGGGAGATATTTAAATCTTCCACAACAGACCTATGTTAATGAGGTGAACCCGAGTAATCTGAGGAGGATCCGCTTCAAATAATGGATAGTGTTAACTTAAGCGCGTATTGGCCAAATGAATGGGAGTCAGCTTGCATGGGGATTTTAACGAGGAATTCGTTGTGGAATCTTTGTTGAATTCCACTTTAAAATCAGTCATGTGAACAGCCCCCTAAAAAGTCAAATCTGACACATTAAAGAAACTAGGAACATGACAAAGGATTAAAGCCAAGCCAGAAACTCTTCTATAAGAAAGTCAGCCATCGGCAGGCAGCTCTTTTGGGGTTCCTGCCCCTTGCCAGGGTTCTGTCTGACAGGTTGAGAGGCCTTTGACGTAAGTCGAGGGTCGGTCAAGCACTGTATTATGGTTGACAAAATGCTATGGGTCAAACTATTTGCTTTGTTCTATGCAAAAACAAAATCGGACATTGTGAGGAGATCTTAAGGTACAGGCCTAATGGATAATAATATGCTTCTTTTACAATTTGAGGACCTTCAGTAGGTGCTCTAATTAAGGTGATTGGATGATATGGGAGGCTACTGCATTTAATTACATGTACAATCATGGATGAGCCATTTTTAATAGGGTTCTATGTACACATTCCTCTCCATTGCCTTGTTTCAAGTTGACATCTACACAGGGTTGGACTGACCCACCAAGATAGAATAGGATCCTCCAGTGAGCCAAGGCTGTGACACAATAATGTGCCAAAAAAGTCCAGTAGAAGACAATCTTTTTGGGGCCAGTTGACCCTGTGTATGCATAAGTGTAAATCAGATTCATAGTCAAGTAATGTGTACATAGAACCCTATCTACTGATGTCTTCTTCATGTTTGAAAATATAATGACATGCAGTATTTTAATAGAGAGAACAACCCTTTAAGCTTCCCAAATAGGAAAATAGGTTTGTACAATCTCTGTTCTCCTGATGCTGTCTGAGGAATTTCACCACTACAATTATTATACTGATGTAATCATGTTGTCCATAATGACATCACAACACATGACCAAGGAGTCCAATCATTGTCAGAATTGGTGATGTTAAGTCATGTAATGTCTTATAGCAAAGATTAGCCTTAAAAATGTACTGTTTGGTTGTTGATTTCAACTTTCAGACCACATGGATTGTCGTGTTTCAGTTGTTCTACTGGACATGAGCTCTATTGTTGGGTTCTTTTGCTGGGCCTTATGGACTGTTTTGTTGTTGAGTTTGTTAATCTGGACTACATGGTTTGTCTTTTTCGGGTTGTGTTGCTGGAGATGGGCTGTCTTCTTAGAATCTGCTGCTGATCCTCCTGGGCTGTCTTGTTAGGGTTGTCCCACTGGCTCTCATGGACTATCTTATTAAGGTTGTCCTTCTAACTGCAATGCTCCATTCATTTATTACTTTAATTCCTAAACCGGATAAGGACCCCCTGGAGTGCGCCAGCTACAGACCTATAGCTCTTTTAAATGCGGACTTAAAATTTTTTACTAAATTACTGGCAAATAGACTCTCCGTTTTCTTGCCACAGCTTATACATAAGGATCAGGTAGGATTCGTCCCATGTAGGCAGGGGGGGATAATACCAGGCGAGCGATTGACCTGATTGATATAATGAATAGGAGAGGAGACTCAATGCTCCTGCTCAGCTTAGACGCCGAAAAGGCTTTTGGGATTAGCGGTCCTTTTGGTGGCGCGCTCCAGGGGCTCTACTCCCACCCCACTGCTGCCATCAGGCTCCCGCACGCCACATCTCAACTAATTACAATACGAAATGGGACGAGACAGGGTTGCCCCCTTTCTCCATTACTTTTTGCGCTTAGTATTGAACCGTTGGCTGCTGCAATTCGGTTACACGATGATATTAAAGGGGTCCCACTAAAAGGACAGGATTTTAAGGTCTCGTTATACGCAGATGATGTCCTCCTTACATTGACTAATCTCATGGTTTCCCTTCCTAATTTACATGCCCTTCTGACCCGGTTTGGGATTCTGTTATAAGATTAATACGTCCAAAACCGAAGCCCTGCCAATTAGTATCCCTAGTGATCATCTCTCTCTCCTAAAAGCCAACTTTAATTATAGGTGGCAGACCGAATGTTTGCGGTATCTGGGGGTCAATTTAACGCCGGCTTATGCCTCTCTCTTTAAGAATAATTTTCCTAAATTAATAACTGATGTTAAGAGGCTGTTGGAAAGATGGAATAAATTAGCTCTATCTTTATTTGGATGAATAGCAGCGATTAAGATGACCATTCTCCCTAAATTGATGTATCTATTTGAGACCCTGCCTGTTCCTATCCCTATGACAGTTCTTCGTTCTTTGCCATCGGATTTGATTCACTTTATATGGGGAAAAAAGAGACATAGGATATCTCGGAGTGTTCTGTTGGCGAGCAGGGTGGAGGGGGGTCTGGCGGTACCCGACCTCGTCAAATATTATTGGGCGGCTCAATTGCGTGCTATACCATCTTGGTCCGCACTATTTGCTTACTCTAGATGGATGGAGGTGGAGAAGTTGTGGCTGGCCCCTATTCACCCTAACTCCTTGCTGTGGGCTACCACCTCCAAGAAATTTAATATCACTCTATTGCATTCTATGTCCCTTACTAGGGATATCTGGAAGAGATGTCACAAACAATTTGGGTTATGCTGAGGCTTCCTCACTGACCTCGTTTATATTTCACCTTATGTTGTTGGATGGCCGACCAGATGTGAGTCTGAAGCCTTGGTTTGACCGTAAATTGTTCCACTTTGCGGACCTGGTGGACCATCGTACATTGAAATTGAAAACGTTTGATGTATTGCGGTCCACTCATGACCTGCCCCTCTCGGCTTTCTATTCCTACTTTCAGATCAGACATTTTGTCTCTTCGACATTAAAATCCACCACAGTATCTGCTCCCACTGTATTTGAAAAGATATGTCGGGCGGGACACTCCTCTAAGGGCCTGATATCCTCTATATACAAAATGTTAATAGCTTCCAATCCCGACTCCCCAATAGTCCACTCGTATATGGTTAAATGGGAGGAGTATCTGGGGTCCCCTATTTCCAGAGACACCTGGCAAACGATTTGGAAGCAGGCAGCCCGCTCATCTCTCTCTGCCCAAACTAAAGAAAATCAGTACAAAGTATTAATGTATTGGTATCATACTCCTGCTCTCCTGCATAGGCTTAAGCCTAGTATCCCGGACTGTTGCTGGAGATGTGGGGATCCCGGGGCGAATTTACAGCATGTGTTCTGGGACTGTAGAGGGATACGGCCATTCTGGTTAATGGTTCAATCCTTGGTTGCTGATATTGCACAGATTAGGGTCCCTCTTACCCCACAGACCTTTCTTCTAAACATTCCTTACGCCCCTCTAGGCCGTGGGTTGGGAAGACTCTTCCTCTATATAGTGACAGCTTCTAAATGTCTTATTGCCAGATTTTGGAAGCAAGCTTCTACTCCCACTCAGCACGACTTAAGTCTCCGTTTGCAAGAAGTTAGACGAATGGAATATCTTACTGCTCTATCTCACAACCAACTGGACCGTGTCTGGAAACCATGGGATGTTTACTGTATCCTACATGACTTGTAGTTTTCTACTTTGATATAATTGGATTGCAAACCTATTGTTAGGAGCCTTACTTCTTCCTTGTGTGTCCTGTCCTTTGTCTTCCCCTCCCCTGTTTTGTTAGTCTGTCTTCATGTCTTGGAAGTAACTGTGTTACTCTAGCCGTCTATGGGTCTGTCTCTCAGTGGCCCCAGTGAAGGGCGCTATTGGGTTGCGGACTAGAAATGTATTTTAGTTAATTCACTGAGATTTACTTGTTTTATACTGCACTCTGTTTTTGCTGATTTGATGGCACAGTATCTCTTTGGTATTTAATGTACGGCTTTGTTGATCGTATTTTTGTACTGAAAACTTTAATAAAAATTTACAGTTATAAAAAAAAAAAAGGTTGTCCTTCTAGATCACATAGACTGTCTCGCAGGTGTTTTGTTGCTGTCTTGTTGAAGTTATTCTAATTGGGCTCTCTAGTTGGTGTTGTGGTGTTGGACACCATGGGCTGTCTTATTAGGGTTGTCCCACTGGATCTCATGGGCTGTCTTGTTGAGGTTGTCTTTCTATATCACATGGGCTGTCCTACTATGGTTGTGCTGCTGTTTGGTTGAGGTTGTTCTTATGGACCACATGGGCTTTCTTATTAGGGCTGTCTCACTGGATCTCATTGGCTATCTTGTTGAGGCTTCTAGATCACATAGACTTGCTGGAGTTGTGCTGCTGTCTTGTTGACGTTGTCCTTCTGGACCACAAGGACTCTCTTGTTGGTGTTGTGCTGCAGGACCTCATGGCCTGTCTCTTCAGAGTTGTCCTGCTGGATCTCACAGGCTGTCTTGTACAGACACTGTACTAGTATCAGAATGACCCAAAAAAGAAGAAGATCCTTACAAGTCCAAACACTTATTATATTTGGCCATACACATCTCACAGTACCTACCTTCTCAAGCTAACTATGTTACAAAACTGTAGGTATAAAGAACCTAGAATTTCAAGTCCTTCACTTATTTTACTTTTCAACTACATTAGATAAAGAAGCTTTATCACATGATGTTTCAAATGCTTTTATGCGTTCTCAAAGAAGTCAAACATCCTATAAGTACAGCACCGCAAGGTTTTTTCAAATCTCTCTGCTCTATCATTTTATTTATGAAGAAACCTGTAATTTATTACATTAAGAGCTGTTGAAATAATGTAGTTGTCCTCAAGTATACACTTCAGGTAGAAGTCTTTGAGGTTTTGCAAACACAGCTCAGAACACTATAATTTCCTCCATAGAGAAATAAAGTCAAAACAGTTTCTGAATGCCTTCAGGACATTCTGTATGACTCGTCAAACAAACATGAGAGACAGAAATACTTTTTGGTCAATAATTTTTTGGGAGGGGACTAGTTGAAATTGTTTTGGCGTTCTTCTATTTTTCACAAATAATTTGATATACCTTGTCACCGAACTGGCTAGACTGATCAGTAAATCAGTTTTCAGTGGGAAAACAAGATGATAATCCCCAAAATAAAATACCTGCTTACATATCAAAGTTGAACAAAGTTGATCTAGTACCTGAGGAGTAACCCAAGTATTGGACCCTGATGCAAAACCTATAATAGAGCACTCAATCATCAAGTTCCAAATCTAGTAGTACTGCCTTCTTAGGAGCATTCCCATCTCAGACATTTACTTAATGACATAACAACATGATATGCCATAAATGTCTCATAAATGCTGGTCCCACCTCTCGAACCCATATCTATCATGAGAATGGGCTTTGTCCTCTTCTGTGTCATAGATGTACAGTATTGAGAGGTGGCCATCCACCAAGTCATTCTTTGTTCAAGTCATTCTTTTAGTGGGGTCGGAACCTACCAGACATTTATGGCATATCCTGTCTGAGATGGGAATACTCCTTTGAGTAACAGAGGTAACAGCTCTGAAGCCTTTATAGTTACAGTATCTCACAAAAGTGAGTACACCCCTCACACTTTTGTAAATATTGTATTATAACTTTTCATGGAACAACACTTTGATTCAACGAAAAGTAGTCAGTGTACAGCTTGGATATCAGTGTAAATTCGGTGTGCCCTCAAAATAACTCAACAAACAGCCATCAATGTCTAAATTTAAACAAAAGTTAGTAAAGCCCTTAAGTGAAAATGGACAAATTGTTCCTAAAGTATCAATATTTTATGTGGCCACTGTTATTTTCCACCACTGCCTTAACCCTCTTGGCCAAGGAGTTCACTAGAGCTTCACATGTTACAGCCAGTGGAAGTCTCTTCCACTTCTTCATGTCAACATAACGGGGCTGGTGAATGTTTGAGAGCTTGCAATTGTACACCTTCTGTTTGAGGATGCCCCACAGATGCTTAAAGTTGGTAAGGTCTGGAGTCATGCTTGGCTCTTTAGCCTCATTTTCTTTAGTAAGGTAGTGGTCATCTTGAGTTGTGTTTGAGGTCATTATCATGTTGTAATATTGCCCTGCGGCTCAGAGGGAGGTGGATCATGCTCAGCTTCAGTACATGTTGGCATTCATGGTTCCCGCAATGAACTGCAGCTCCCCACAGCCGGCAGCACTTACGCAGACCCAAACCATGACACTCCCACCAGTATACTTGAATATAGACTAGACACACTGGTCTTTGTACTCCTCACCTGGTTGCCGCCACACATGCTTGACACCATCTGAACTGAATAAATTCATCAGAAAACAGGACATGGTTCTAATAATTCACATCCTTAGTCTGCTTGTCTTCAGCAAACTGTTTGCAGGCTTTCTTGTGCTTCCTTCTGGGACAACAGCCATGCAAACCAATTTGATGCAGTGTGCGGTGTATGGCCTGAGCACTGACAGTCTGACCTCCACTGCTTTTTTTTTGTTCCTCTCCCTGGCGAACCTGTAATGCGAAGGGGTAACCCCATCGGTATGGGATATGATGGGATTGCAGGATAGCCAGGAGGGGTTTGAGGGTCGCGCGGCCTGAGCGTGTGCCTTGACAAATTAGGAAAGAAGGAGAGCTTGGCGCCCTCATATGTAAGATCCTGGGATAACCTTGCTTTCCTCATGATAAGCTCCTTGACAGCGTAGTAGTGAATCCTGCATATGACATCCCGGGGTCGGGAAGGGTCCTGACTTTGGGGTCGAAAGGCTCTATGGGCGCGGTCAATTTCAATGTGATCATTCTCTTTCTTGCCAAGCAGGGTGTTGAAGAGCTTGGTAAGGGTCCGGGGAAGGTCCAGAGGTTTGATGGATTCAGGGAGCCCCCGGATCCTAACGTTGTTGCATCGGTTCCGATTCTCCAAATCGTCCATCTGCTCCAGCAGTGCCAGGTGCTGGGTTCTCTGGTCGGAAAGTGAAGCTTGCAAGTCAGCGATAGTATGTTGGACTGTTTCCTGAAAAGTTTCCAGGGAGTGGACTCTACTTTGAAGAGACGTAACGTCCGTCTGTACCACATGTAGATCTTGTCGCCACGAAGCTTTCAAGTCCTGGGCCAAAACTGAAAGATCACTTTTCGCGAGCAACAGGGACAAAAGAGCTTGCAACTCTGGATGACTTTTAAGTGTTGCCAATGCTGCTTCTGGAGAGATGGTAGATAGTGAGGTCATGCCCATTTGAGAATCAAGTCGAGAGGTTCCCAGGGCAGCATCTGTATGAGGATACGGAGGACCCGCAGAAGTGCAGTCATGCGACCAGGTGGGTGATGGGGACTGCGCAAGCAGGTCAGATGGCAGCGAGGCGGGGGACCTATGGGGATGTATCCCCGTGCGGGTATCCTCTGATGGGCCCATCATCAATGCCACTGGAGACAAGGGGGATCATCTCCTCTCACCCCATCACCTCCCCAGCAGTCGGCTCTCTCCATCGAGTGGCTCAGTCTTTTGGGGCTCAAGGGCCCATGTGACTCTGGGGAACTGGCCACTAGAGAATTGCCAGCACATGGGGGGTGCCTAATGGCAGGGTACCCTCAGATCAGGAGGAAGGTCAGCCCAATGCGAAAGTCCCGGGGTCCTCACAGGGGGACCTGGTTGTGACAGGGCTGAGGTATCTCCCCCAGAGGAGGATAGTGGGAGAGAAGGGAAGCCGCGGAGTGGTAGTTGCTGACCTGTTTCCCGCGACGGCGACTCCATGTGGCACGCTGAGGGCCCCTCTGTATGTTGCTGTGTAGATTCCAGCCAGGAACAGGTCATGCTGCCAGAGGGTATATTGGGGCTATCAGCCCTTGAAGAGCGTCCTGGAATTCCCACAGGGGAAGCTGGCTTCAGCTGGTTCAGGACGGGATCCACAGGGTGCCGTGAGCAAGCCTGGTCTGTTCCCAGTAATGGCGGCTCCACGTGGTGTGCTGTGGGTCCCGTTTCAAGGGAGAGTGAAGTCTCCTGGCAAGAGACAGCTGGGCTGCCAGGGGCTATGTCGGTGCCCGCAACTCTTGGAGAGCGTCCCATGGGCCCCTCAGGGGAAGCCTGCTGTGGCTGTCTCTGAACAGAGCCCGCGAGAGGAGACTGAAGAGAGGGAGAGTCGGCCCGCAACTGGTGAGTCTGACCTGCTCCCCGTAATGGCGGCCCCACGTGGTGCGCGTCCTCCGGGCTGCTGCAAGCTTGGTTGTTGGAGGCAGCGGGGGTCCGCTTGTGCCAGGGTGCCCGTCTGAAAGATTGCGGGAGCTCCAGGACCGACACCTCCACCGGCAAGGGAGCGCGGCTCTCTGTGCGGCCTCGTGTAGAAGATGGCGCCGGTCCAGGGATGGATCCCGCGATGTCGCTGTTAGGTCCGCGAGTAGGGTAAAGTAGTTGAAGATGGGCACTACCGCATCCACAGGGGCAGGGGAAGACTTTTCTTTCCTTTTTGCACGTCTGGGCCCCATTTTAAAAAGAATTTTCCCTATTTTAAGCTGGTCCTGTGCAGAGCTCGGCTACATGCGTCCGCTCAGCAGCATGAGACCGGCCCCCCCCCCCCCCTCGACCTCCACTCCTGTAACCTCTGCAGCAATGCCACCAGCACTCATACGTCTATTTTGAAAAGACAAACTCTTTGTATTACGCTGAGCATGTGTACTCAACTTCTTTGGTCACCATGGCGAGGCCTGTTCTGAGTAGAACCTGTCTTCTTAAACCACTGTTTGGTCTTGGCCTCTGTGCTGCAGCTCAGTTTCAGGCATTGGCAATCTTTTTATAGCCCAGGCCATCTTTATGTATGGCAACAATTCTTTTTTCAGAGTTCTTTGCCATGAGGTGCCATGTTGAACTTCCAGTGACCAGTATGGGAGAGTGTGAGAGCGATAACACCAAATTTAATACACCTGCTCCCCATTCACACCTGAGACCTTGTAACACTAACGATTCTGTCACGGACGCCCCTGCGACCACTGTCCCGGGTCGCAGGCGCGCCTGTGCTCCTGCACCGAGTGGAGCCCTGTCCCGCACGTCGGGTTCGGGGTCCGCTCACCTCCCCGTCCCCGCCGGCATGCACTTACCTGGCCACGCTCCTGCTCAGGCTGCTTCTGTGTCCCGGCGCGTAGCTCCGCCCCTAGGGGCGCGCGCCGGCAATTTGAATTTAAAGGGGCAGTGCGCCGGTAATTGGTTCATTGCCGGGCACTGCTCCTATTTAGTCCGGTCACTTCCTGCCGGCCCTCGCCGGATCCTTGGTGTTCATACCCATGGTGAAAGTGTTCCTGAGCGTTCCAGTATTGCCTTCCTGTGTACCGACCCTCTGCTACGTCTACCGTCTACGAACCTTGCCGCCTGCCCCGACCACCTGCTTGTCTACCGTCCACGAACCAGAGCCGCCTGTTCTGACCTTCTGTCTGTCCTCGACTATGAGCCTGCCTGCCATTCCTGTACCTCGCACCCTTGGCCGCCACCGCAGGCAAACCCCTCCAGTGGTAGTGACCTGGTGGACACCCGCCGCAGCAAGACCATCCCACTTTGCGGCGGGCTCTGGTGAAAACCGGGTCCCACTTAGATTCCACTCCCTGGTAGGGGCTTACGCCATCGCCTGCGGTGGTCCAGTGGATCCACCTCCAGAATCGTTACAGTTTCATATAACACCGTGGAAGGAAAATGGCAAATTGGGCACAATTTGTCAATTTTCACTTTGGGGTGTCCTCAATTTTGTTGCCGGCGATTTAGACATTGATGGCTGTGTGTTGAGTTATTTTGAGGGCACACCAAATTTACACTGTTCCCATGAAAAAATATAATGCAATATTTACAAAAATGTGAGAGGTGTATTCACATCTGTGAGATGTGTATGTACCTGTTTAGTCCAATCTATTCCCCTACAGTGTTAATCCAGAGTAGTGTTTTTCAAAACTATCATCAAAGGACCCCAACAGGCTAAGTCTTGTGGATTTCCCAGACAATTTAATTTGTTTTTCGAAATCAATAATTAACACGTGTTTTCTCTATGGGAAATCCTTAAGACATGGCCTGTTGGTTGCTCAAGGACAAATCTAGGAAACTCTGATCCTAAGTACATCAAAAAACATTAGGCAGAAGTCGATTTTTTTCATAGGAAAATACATTTCCAAATACATCCTTCGATCAACAACCCGCTTCTAGTAAACTAGTATCGGTAATTAGTAATTTAGCCCCGTTTAGATCAGATCTGTTACTATACTACACAGTTACACAGCAGTCATCGGTCATTTGTAGGTAGGTCGTGGGGGATGCTCCTCTTATGAATACTTTGGATTTATAACTGTGGGTCCACTATTATCTTTGTTAGGCTCTATTTGCTAAAAGGCACAATATTTGTTTTTGTACAATAGTAAAGCAGACTGAAATATGTTGAGGTGTTCTCCTCTGTTTCACAGAGCCTGTTCTTCACAGCCAAATTCATTTTCTGTTCAGGCTGTGGGTGGTTCTACAGCATCGACTGACCTTTCAGCTCTGCTATTCCTAACTGAGCCTGTTAGAGAAACGTTGGTGATGAAGGGGTTTAAACTGCAGAGCACAAGGCTACAGAGCTCTAAAGAGTTAAAGCTAGGAAAAAACATAAGCAAGCTCTTGTACTGCTAATAAGACAAAACCGGAAGCGATGTTACCATCACGACCAATGCTAGAGCAGAGAGAGGTGGTCAGTAACCTAGGGAAGCTTGTGTACATAGTATATAAGCTCTGAAGGGAAGCCTGTTCTTTACAACCAACTTCATTTACTGTTCAGGCTGTGGGTGGTTCTACAGCATTGACTGACCTTTCAGCTCTGCTATTGCTAGCTGAGCCTATTAGAGGAACGTTGATGATAAAGGGGTTTAAACAGCAGAGCACAAAGCTACAGAGCTCTAAAAAGTTAACGTTAGGAAAAAACATATGCAAGCTCTTGTGCTGCTAAAAAGACATAGCAGGAAGTGATATTACCATCACGATCAGTGCTAGAGCAGAGATACTGTAGGTGGTTGGTAATCTAGGGGAGCTTGTATACACAGGATATAAGATCTGCTTTGCAGGGAAGCAAAATCAGAACAGCAATGTACTGGGCAATATTTTTCATTTGCCTTTGCCTACATGTTTCAAGCTAATTAACCCCATACCGACATATGATGTATGAGTACGTCATAGTGCCGGTAAGAGTGTTAGCTGCTAACTGCAACTAAAACCCGGCGGTCACAGTACAGGATGGAGCCGGCGCCACCCTGTGCTGTTTAACCCCTTAAAGCCATCTTTGCCACAGCGTCTAAATCAATGAGAAACGGTGCCGCGTACTGTTATTCACTAAGATCGGGGTGCCTGATCGTTTAACATGGCAGCTGGAAGCCTTGTGAAGGCTCCCATCATTGCCATGTTTTATGTTTTACTACTTAAAGTAAAGTTAAAGTAAAGAAAAATAAATATGTTTTAAAGCATAAAAATATATGAAAAGTTCAAATCACCCCTCTTTTGCCATTTTACAAATAAAAAAAAAATAAAATAATAAAAAAGTTACACATATTTGGTATCGCCACTTCTGAAAAAGTCTGATCTATTAAAATATAACATCATCAATCCCGTACACTGAACACCGTAGAAGAAAAAAAAAATTCCAAACGCCAAAATTGCATTTTTTTTGGTCCCCTAAAAATAGGAATAAACTTGACCAAAAAAGTCGTATGTATTCCAAACGGGTAGCAATACAAAGTACACTTCATCCCACAAAAATGCCCCTCACTCACGTCCGTAGGTGTTAGTACAAAAAAGTTATTGGTCTCACTAAATGGTGCAAATTTAAAAAATAGAAAATGTTTGGAATTTTTTTCATTGTGCCAAAACATAATGAAAAACCTACATGTTTGGTATTGCCGGATTCTCAACCTGTAGAATACAGATAACACATTATTTATACCGAAGATTGAACGCCGTCAAAGCAAAACCCCTGCAAACATGGCACAAGTAAGATTTTTCACTTTTAGCCCCACTTAGAATTTTTTTGCGGTTTCCAAGTATATTCTAAGGTAATATGAATAACATCATTAGAAAGTGCATCTTCTCCCGCAAAATAAAAGCCCTCATATGTCTATCTAGGTGGAAAAATAAAAAAGTTAAGACTCTGGGAAGGCGAGGAGGGAAAAACAAATGTGACTAAAAAAGGCTGCGGCGGGAGGGGGTTAATGTAGTGAGAAAACCCATTTCAACAGCAGCTGCCTGACATTGGTTGCTAGAGTCAGTTGGAGTCCACTAAACATCCCTATGTCCCATTTCATACCTGCTTTACACAATAGTCTCCCATTAAGTATATGACGTGTATTTTCTTATCCATTGCTCAGTAAAAGAGCGATATGAGGATTGGAGCTGAGGCACCACTGCACTTGCGGCGTGTGTCTCTGTGGCACCGCTGTACTTGCGGTGTGTGTCTCTGTGGCACCGCTGTACTTGTGGTGCTGTGGCACCGCTGTACTTGCGGCGTGTGTCTCTGTGGCACCGCTGTACTTGCGGCGGTGTCTCTGTGGCACCGGCTGTACTTGTGGGCCCGGTGTCTCTGTGGCACCGCTGTACTTGCGGCTTTTCTGTTCCTGTGTGCACTGCTTGTACTTGGCACGCGCGTGGCTCTGTGGCACCGCTGTACTTGTGGCGCGTGTCTCTGTGGCACCGCTGTACTTGTGGCGCGGTGGCAACTGTGTACTGGGGGAGTGTGTCTCTGTGGCACTGCTGAACTGGCGTCATGTGGGTCTGTGGCACCGCTGTACTTGCGGCGTGTGTCTCTGTGGCACGGCTGTACTTGTGCCGTGTGTCTCTGTGGCACCGCTGTACTTGCGGCGTGTGTCTCTGTGGCACTGCTGTACTTGCGGCGTGTGTCTCTGTGGCACCGCTGTACTGGCGGCGTGTGTCTCTGTGGCACCGCTGTACTTGCGGCATGTGTCTCTGTGGCCCCGCTGTACTTGCGGCGTGTGTCTCTGAGGAACCGCTGTACTTGTGGCGCGTGTCTCTGTGGCACCGCTGTACTTGAGGCGGGTGTCTCTGGGGCACCGCTGTACTTGCAGCGCGTGGCTCTGTGGCACCGCTGTACTTGTGCCGCGTGTCTCTGTGGCACCGCTGTACTTGTGGTGCTGTGGCACCGCTGTACTGTACTGGCGGCGTGTGTCTCTGTGGCACCGCTGTACTTGTGGCGGTGTCTCTGTGGCACCGCTGTACTTTGTGGCGCGTGTCTCTGTGGCACCGCTGTACTTGCGGCGTGTGTCTCTGTGGCCCCGCTGTACGTGCGGCGTGTGTCTCTGTGGCACTGCTGTACTTGCGGCGTGTGTCTCTGTGGCACTGCTGTACTTGTGGCGTGTGTCTCTGTGGCACCGCTGTACTTGCGCCGTGTGTCTCTGTGGCACTGCTGTACTTGCGGCGTGTGTCTCTGTGGCTCCGCTGTACTTGCGGCTTGTGTCTCTGTGGCACCGCTGTACTTGCGGCGTGTGTCTCTGTGGCACCGCTGTACTTGTGGCGCGTGTCTCTGTGGCACTGCTGTACTTGCGGCTTGTGTCTCTGTGGCACCGCTGTACTTGCGGCGTGTGTCTCTGTGGCACTGCTGTACTTGCGGCGTGTGTCTCTGTGGCACCGCTGTACTTGCGGCTTGTGTCTCTGTGGCACCGCTGTACTTGTGGCGCGTGTCTCTGTGGCACCGTTGTACTTGCGGCACGCGTCTGTGTGGCACCGCTGTTTACAGCAAGCACCACAAGAACGATCTCTCACTACCCGATAGGCTGGTCCGTGCATCGGAATCGGAAAAACAGATGCACAATTTATTGTTCTAGTGGCGCCGACCAAGCAGGGTGTATTCATCTGCCCTGTCAGACACCTTAGCCTGGATGAGCCCATTTGGGATTTTTATGTCACACAAAGGGTAAGTCTAATCAGAGTCTTACTTTATAGGGGCATTACAATATCTATTGGGGACATTGTTTTTGTTTGTATAAGGGTCAAACCATAGGCCCCTCTGTTTTGACAGTTTTTTTTTTGCCTTCCTATATACTTGGTGACATATCCCACCTAGGGCCACTAATATATGTGATAGCTGTGGTGGTCATTCTGTAAAAAATACAGACCTTTCAATATTAAAAGTATTACGATATGGTATACTGCGATGTGATATGTATAAGGAATTTCACCTATGGGAATATATTGGTTTCTTATGGGAATATCTTGGAAGATCACATATCTCATATAGGTGCTAATTGAAAGTTATCTACCTCTGCCAGGATGCCATAACATTGTAAAAACTGCCTGATAAGGATGTACACAGAAGGGTTTGTTGCCTTTAGAACAAGTTTTCTCAAGTGATCAGAATGCAATCGGGAGAGGAAGGGGGGGTTATTGATGAAGAGTGACCATACCTAGTTAACAGGTGTCAGCTGTATAATTTGCCCATAGGGGGAAAAGGCCTGTACAGGATGGACACACAGTAAACATAAAAGTGTTTATTGCCCCAGGACTGATCACAGGAGATATATCAGGATGAACACACAATAAACATGGAAGTGATTATTGCCCCAAATCTGATCAAAGGAGAGAGATTGTTCCTTCTTAAAGGGGTTTTGCCACGATCTAATGTTGATGTGGGATCCTCCAAAATGGGTATTTAATCACTTTTCTAAATATATGACATTAAAAAAGTGAAGCCTGTGAGAGCTACAGCCTGCCTTACATACCCTTAGTTTCCTGACAGTTTACATTAGACACGACCAGGAGCGGATCTGGCCGCGCTTGCTTTGTTTGCACTTCTTATCTGATGGCAGGGACTGAAGAGAAAAGATCCTGTGTCTTTTGTATAGAGAATCCACTGGTTGTAATGTAATTATCTGAGTAAACATGCAAATGCTCCCTGCTCAGCCCTCCTCTCCCCCCTGCAGCAGTTCGTGAACAAATGAAAGACACTGCCTACTGAAAGCTTATCTTCTCTCCTGTGCAGATAAGAGGGAGAAACTTGTGCACAATACAGTTATCCCCTGTGGATTAGCCAAATAACATGTTTGCTCAAGTACAGAGACTTTCAGGAGCGTGCATGGGAGGTGGAGCGATGACATCACAGAGGAGGTACTTGTTTTTTTAAACACAGAAACACAACGCCCCTTTTTCAAGCCTCAAGAGGGGATTATCAGCCTGTTAGGTGAGGAAATCACTTCTTGGCAAAACCCCTTTAATGGTGGGAAAATTGAGATCTGAAGGAAAAATGATAAATATCCAGGGTTGGATGAAGGAGGGGAGAACTCTTGGGAAGAAGCCAGCAGACTGGGGCACATGGAGAGCACTGCACATGAATTTAGTGGGTGAAGGCCTAGGATGGTAATATAACATTGTATCTTGATAAATGATT
Organism: Phyllomedusa bahiana; assembly: GCA_025379985.1. Taxonomy (NCBI): domain Eukaryota; kingdom Metazoa; phylum Chordata; class Amphibia; order Anura; family Hylidae; genus Phyllomedusa; species Phyllomedusa bahiana. The sequence continues at coordinate 60,580 of JAODAL010000204.1, forward strand.
TGTAACTGTTATCAGTATTATTTGTATTGTTAATGTAACATTTGTTGTTTCCTTTCTTTCTGTTCCTGTGCATCCCCATATCCATATTTTTTTATAACCATAAGATCAATCTCACATGCTATACAATACACGTTTTTATACACTTACTCGTGTCTCTCATTTTATTGCACCTAACCTTTCGAATCTAACCCAGTAAGAGGGTGGATTGTATATATACAGTATATGTTTGTATAGATACATATTTATTTATGATATTTATATGACTATATATATGTTTATGATACAGGGAATTTCTTACAATTCTGCTTTGGGTACGGTTCTTTTGCCACACCTGAGGAATATTGGCAATATGAAACATGTTGGGACACTGTACTTCTGTTAGGGTAAGTGTAGTAGTGAGTGTGCAATAGGGGCCGGTTCCGGACAGGGTCGTCCTTTTTGGGGCGTCTACCCTGCATCTCTCTACTAGGGTCTTTATAGGTCAAGTAGGGTTACATAGGGACTTTACCGGACCCCCTTTCTTTAGGTCATTTTTCTTGACCATCACTCCCTTACACAACCTGGAGGATTTTTTATTTTGACCGTATACATTAAAGGTTATGTTTTAGAGAATACAACCTAATTCGTCTGCTGTGTATTTTCTCTTCCCAAGAATACAGCTTTACATTTGTCAAACGTCACCAGATTTTGGTCAAAAATAAATAAATAAATAAATAAATAAAATAAAAAAAAAAAAAAAAAATATATATATATATATATTATATATATATATATATATATATATAATATATATATATATATAAAAATTAGTTTAAGGAGACACAACAAAAACACTCATGCCTCGCAGTCATCTCATAAACGTACACTTCTGACTCATAATCCCCATAAATGAAATGATACACTAAAGGTTGACATCGTTTTTTTTCCGCTTTAGTGCGTCGGATCATTATGATTACATAATGGATGAAAAACTCTATAATCTTGAGGCGTCCGTGAGATTTTCTAGGTATAAATCCGGCAGAGGTGATATAGGAATGTTTCCCTTGGCCCATTTGAAGTCTATAGATGTACATTGATGACATTACTTATCAAATTACCTGCTTGGACGAAGCGGGAATCAACAAGTGTTTTATGTAATTATGCCAATGTGTTTGTGCAGTGAGCGCTCTGTACTATTCACAGGGTTTCTTACAGATAATATAGATCGCTTTATACTTCTTGTTGCCTGTGAGATAAAGCTTACATCTCAGGGTCATACACATAAGTGTTTGTACTTTCAATATCGTGCTGAGTTCACGCTAAGATTATGAAGCAGTCTAAGGAGAATATGAATACTGTACTGGAAGTGGAGAATAGAAGTTGTTGTATAGTTTACTTTAACCCCTTAAGGAACTTGCAGTTTTTTTTTGTTGACACGTTCGTTTTTCCCTCCTCGCCTTCCCGGAGCCATAACTATTTTTTTTTCCACCTACATAGACCTATGAGGGCTTTTAATTTGCAGGACAAGATGTACTTTCTAATGGTGTTATTCACTGTACTATAGAATACACTGGGAAACCGCAAAAAAATTCCAAGTGGGACAAATTGTGAAAAAAAACTTACTTGCACCATGTTTGCGGGAGTTTTGCTTTTACGGCATTCAATCTTCGGTAAATATAATGTGTTCTCTGTATTCTACAGGTTGATGCACATCCGCCAATACCAAACATGTATGGTTTTCGTTGTTTCGGTACCGTAAAAAAATTCCAAACATCTTCTATTTTTTAAATTTGTGCCATGGCGCCATTTTGTGCGACCAATAAGTTTTTTGTACTAACACCTACGGACGTCAGTGAGGGGGCATTTTTTGCGGGCTGAAATTTATTTTTCATTGCTAGCAGTTTGGAATGCATGCAACTTTTTTGCTCATTTTTATTCCAATTTTTATGCGACGTGAAATGACCAAACGCAATTTTGGCGTTTGGAATTTTTTTTTCTTCTACGATGTTCAGCGTACGGGATAAATGATGTTATATTTTTATAGATCGGACGTTTTCAAATGCGCCAATACCAAATATGTGTAACTTTTTTATTATTTTATTTGTTTGTTTGTAAAATGGCGAAAGGGGGTAATTGAACTTTTAATACTTTTTTTTTACACTTTAAAACTTTATTTATTTATTTTTTTTTACTTTAACATTGAGTCCCCCTAGGGTGCTTCACCACTATAAGGCACGATCGTTAATACAGGTTAATAATATAGACAATGCATTAGACTGTACAAAGATGGCGGTTTCCCCACTTCCTGCCTGGGGTCGGAAGTGGGGAAATTCAAAACGTGGCAGCGATGGAAGCCTTCACAAGGCTTCCCGCTGTCATGTTAGCCAATTGGGATTCAGCGATCTCTCTGCTGATGTCCCCATCGTAGTGAAGAATGTTGCGCGGCACCGTTTTTCATTCATTTAGACGCCGCAGCCATCTTTGCAGTGGCGTGTAAAGGGTTAAACAGCGCGGGCTCTTTGCTCCTTAAAGGGGTGTTCCCACGATGTAAAGTCCACTGCACAAGTTGCCTCTCCCCTAGCTGCAAGCTGACCATGCATGAGTGGGGGTTCCAAAACTAGAGGCACGTTGTGCGATTAGCTATATTTGGAGCTCCCATAGAAGTGAATGTGGAGGACAGCCGCAAGCATCACCCTCTCATTCTCATGCACGGTCAGCTCGCGGCTAGCTAATAGATAACCTGTGCAGTGGACTTTGCTTCGTGGGAACACCCCTTTAAATATAATCTCCAAAAAACTGGGAATCTCGCAAGAGAACAGAGAGTGACTTTTGATCACTATATTTACTATTTTGCCATAGGCAAACTTAAACTCTATCAGTTCTCTATCTATAAAACACTAAAACGTAACTTGTATTATGTATAACACTTAACCTCTATACACTCTATTTAAAAACCTGATTTCTAACCTCACCTTTTTGCTTCTGAAAGCACCACCTATTAACAGGAAAGCCTTATCTATACAGCAATTTTCTAGCTCCAGTGAGGGATCCCAAGCCTCCTACTTGGGCAATCGTCCCTAATCTAATGAACACAGGACAAATAAGGCCCCCTTGTGACACCGTCTGCAGCTGGTGACACATCATATCTGACCTCCCGACATGTTTCGCCAACTAACCTGGCTTCATCAGGGGTTAGAGGACCTCTAACCCCTGATGAAGCCAGGTTTAGCTGGCGAAACATGTCGGGAGGCAGATTTGACGTTTTAAATTGTGATTTCTCACCTCTGTCTAGAAGTGTACCCGTTGCAGAGGGTGTCACAAGGGGGCCTTATTTGTTCTGTGTCCATGAGATTAGGGACAACTGCCCAAGTAGGAGGCTTGGGATCCCATACTGGAGCTAGAAAATTGCTGTATATATAAGGCTTTCCTGTTAATAGGTGGTGCTCCACCAGACTTGATAATAGAAAAGGAGCTATTGCTTCTTTCAGAAGCAAAAAGGGTTAAATGGTGAGGTTAGAAATCAGGTTTTTAAATAGTGCGTATAGAGGTTAAGAATTATACATAATAAAAGTTACGTTTTAGTGTTTTACAGATAGAGAACTGATAGAGTTTAAGTTTGCCTATGGCAAAATAGTAAATATAGCACCCCTTTAAATGTCTCCTTTTTAGCCTGAGCAATAGACTTGAATTAAATAGTTTATTATATTGCTCTAAAAACTATCCCTCTGGCTTCTAACTGTATATTAGACTGCAACCTACACAATATTTTATCAATAAATATTTTATTTATTAGTGCAACTTGAACCTTAAAAATGTCGATAGTCTTTTTTTAAAAATATTTTAATAAAAACACATTCAAGCCTAAGGCCTCGTTCACACGGCTTATTTTGCCGCGGATTGGCGCCGTACTGCACGCCGGATTTGTGCTTCAGTACGGCGCCAATCCGTCGGAGTCATTACGGTAATCCACTGCTCTCATAGAGAACAGTGGATTCCGTCGCTCCTCCCCGCTCGGCAAATCCGCCGCGGGGGGAGAAAGTGACATGCACATTATTTACGGCGCGTACGCGCCGTAAACAATGCATTGTCTATGGGGCCGGGAGCGGTGCCCCCGCCGCGCTCCAGCCCCGCACCCGTCCCGCCCCTTATTCACGGCGGATTTGTGAGCTCAATACGGCTCACAAATCCGTCGGGAATAAGCCGTGTGAACACGGCCTAAAGGTAAGCTTCAAAAAATTCATCTTTCACACGTTAATCTGTAAGTGTCCCTCTTTCACTGTCTAAAATGCTGGGAACCTCAGTGATCAGCTGTAAACTATGGTACATGGCAGTGTTACATTTCTCTGCAGCACCCCTACAGGAAGATTGGAGCATTACATGGTGCTTATTATAGTCAATAAGCTAACTGCGTAATGAATGGACATGTTGTGTCCTCTAGAGAGAGAGATGCTTTATAGAGCTCGTCTCAGCCCTGGCAAATAGATCTCTAACAACAGTCATCTGATAGACACAGACACGGCTCTCGACAGCTGGTTTTGCCAGAGAAGAAGCAGCCTGCCAAATTTTTATAGCAAGTAGTATTACATGGCCGCCATTCAAGTGAATAGCTTTCCATTTATTACGTGTACTCTGATGTCCGCCAGAACAAGAGTTGTTCTTACAGCACGGATTTCCAATCAGGAGGAAAGGACACCTATGACGTCCATGTTTGTGAAAAGGGCATAAGGAACCCCTTCAAGTTATAAAACCCGTATTGAATATAATTTTTTTTCTTTTTTTGCTCAACAAACAATTACAAAAAGGTAGAACTGATCCACAAAAATAGTGACAGATCCAGCATGAAAATGCCTTTTTTCTTTATTTAAAACATGTAATTCAACAGAGATAAAACCTGTGTGTGGCGTCTGCGGACGCATTTCAAGCTCTACTGAGTCCTTGTTCACAGCTACTACTACTACAAAAAGGAAATTTGTTGGAACTAATAAAACTTCAAAAAATAAAGAAAGTATTTTTCTTTTTTGCTCACCATAAGGGTATGTTCACACGGGGTAATTTCGGCGCACATTTCGCCACGTATTTGCGCTCTAATACGGGCATGATGTGCCAAAATTACGGTAATCCATAGTTCTCCTAGAGAACTATGGATTACACCTCCTCTTCCCAATCGTACAATACGATCGTATTGTACGCACAGGGAGATAAGTGACATGTCAACTACTTGTGGCGAATACTTGTGGCATACTGTACGCGCCACAGTACATCGTGTGAACATTCCCTAAGGCTATGTTCACACGGCTTAAATTGGGACGTATTTAACCCTGTATTTCGCGTCGTACTGCACTAAATACGGGGTGAAATACGTCCCAGTCATTACGGTAATCCACAGTTCTCATAGAGAACTATGGATTACGTCTCCTCACCCTGCTCGCACAATACGACGAGTGGGGAAATAAGTGAATACGTGCCGCTAGTAATGAATGTCTATGGGGCCAGCGGGCTGCCAGCCCCCTACCACACCCACCCCCGCCCAGCGCAAGAATCCAAACTCTGGCGTAATTACGCCCCGCAATTACACTGAGTGAACATAGCCTAAGAGAAATGAGATGTGATGCAAGGTCCACATGTTACTCGTGTCGCTGGGGCACAGGAAAAATCCACTGGACTACGGATATATCCAAGAATGGTCGCAAAAATTGGGAAAGGGGTATTCCAGCACTCACTGATAAAATCAAAAAAATTTGGAATAAAGTTCTTTTGAGTTCATCAGTGAGTGCTGGAATACCCCTTTCCCAATTTTTGTGACCACTAATGAAACTTCTTCTGGATCTAGGCCTTTGCTTGGGAAAACAATTATTGCAATTGATATTGATGGACCTGTGGAACTTCTCCCATATAGCATTGTGACTTCTCTGTATTCCTTATGGGAATTTGTGACCTGGATCAGTAAATAAGCCTCCATTGTTCTGGGATTTAGATTTTTTTCATTTTTTTCTGTGATTTGGTGTTAATGTTAGCGCAGGCATTAACACTGAGGACCCTTGACACAGGGGCGAGCTTGTGTATTTTCTCCAAAATATTAACCAATACCTCATGATTGATATTTTTACAGTTTGGCTTTCTTGAGGATTGTGGGATGCCAGTAACTTGGTAACTTGGTGCACTACATGTGATATAAGAATGGCATCCCATAAAAGAGTATCTACCTGCAAATCCAATGTCATGCACAGTGGAGAGTGGAGAGAGTGGAGAGAGGAGCTGCTTTACCAGCATTTTACACTTGTGTTATCTTCCCCCTCAGTGCACATTGGGGTATGGGATGTCAGTATTGGTGTTAAGCACTTGGAGGGTACAGGACAGCCCACAACATTGAACATAGTGGCATCACCAATAGACTGTAACGCCAGCACAGTGTAATATACAGGCATGATATTGGGGCAGTCACTCCCCTCATGCATGGAAGGTGTGTAAGGCTATGTTCACACGGCGTAACTGCAGCACGTACAGTACGGCTACAATCACGTCAGGTGCTTTGGGAGTCACGCTAATACGCGCATAGTCCCGCGTCAGGGGGGGGAGGCAGCCCACCGGCCCCATTGACATGCAGTACTTGCCGTGCGTTTTCACCACAAGAAATTGACATGTCACTTATCTCTCCGCGCGTATAATACGATCGTATTGTACGAGCGGGGAGTGGAGGCGTAATCCATAGTTCTCTATGAGAGCTATGGATTACTGTAATTTCGGCCACGTATTTGCGCTCTAATAGGGCAGAGCCTCCGAAATTACCTTCCGTGTGACTTCCTTTGACTAGGATAGCCTATTAGTATTGACCGGGATACACTTCCCATAATGCATTGTCACTTCTCGTAGTACCTATTGGCAATTGCTTTTTAATGACCTGCGCCTGTAAGGTGAGAAGCCTATCCATTCTTCTGTTATTCACAATTGATAGGATAGTATCATATTAAGAGAAGGATGAGCACATCTAAAAAAAATTCTTCTTCTTCTATAAAGCTGAATTCACATGATGCATTGCGGAGTGAACCTGTGCACGCCGCAATACGCCTGCCGTTAAAAGTGCACGCTGGCCAGCACGTACGTCAACAGCGCTGCAGACTGGCCTATTGTTCACATTCATTTTCCCCAAAAGTCATTTCAGACATGTCACTTCATTTTACAGCCGTGTGCTACGCGGGCTGATTTTTCCATATCTGCGGAGCGTATTTTGGGTGCGCTGCAGCGCAATTATGCACCGAAGTATTCCCCGCCAATAGGTCATGTGAACCTACCCTAAAACAGTGGTCTGCACAGTGCGTCTCTCCAGCGGTTCGGAGACTACAACTCCCATCATGCATTTATATCATCTATATCAGTGGACATGATGGGAGTTGTATTTTCCCAACATCTGGAGAGCCATCTTTGCAGACCACTGGCCTAAAAGAACAGAAAATATCAAACTGTCATCTGATCCAAAGATCCGCCAATCAAAAGAAGTAGAAGAAGCTCTAAATCCAGGATCCTGCTTCTTTATATAAAGGGGAACTCCGGTAACAAAATGGAGTTTTCATTTGTAACTATTTGCCCGAATGGATAGATATTTGACCTTTTCAGTTGCTAAGCAGACAAAGAGAGATATGTTCAGGAGAAAGAAAGCTAACCTCATGGGTAACAACAGTGAGTCTTTGAACACCTACAGAGATCTTCTCATGTGGACTGAAAGAGGTTTTCTCACCACAATGATTACACTGGAGAACACTCATTTTGATGCCTTAAAAGTTGGAGCCATTTTGGAGTATGTTTAAGGTGCGGATTCTGAAAATGACACCCATTTTCTCCTATCTGCTCTAGTTTTGGAGATCCGGCATTGCCACCTTGTCAAGTATATGCTACTGAAAGTAGTGGTCGCTCAACATTGTACTAAAGAAATGTTGGAAATTCATGTGAAATAGACATTACATTTTAGAACATTTAAACACATGCAAACAAAAATGTGAATGTGCATGAGCAAATTCTATTGTATTCACCCGCACTACATATCTATACACAAATTAATCACAAGAACAATGTAGAATCATGTAATCCACATCTCATAAACTAGAGCCGCTACAACAAAAAGGATTGGAATTTTTAGATTCAACAGCACTCAAATACCCAGAATAAGGTCAAAATTGCTAGGCACCCAAAAAGAAATGTATTTCGTTCCCAACTGTATGATATTGTGGCAGTCACTCCCCTCATGCATAGAAGGTGAGTCAGTGCTATGCCTGTTAGTACATTTAGAAAGAAGGGGTCCGGACCCGGATGGTGCGTAGGGGGAGGCTTCCCCCCGCATGACCCGGCGGGCCGCGCCTCTGGGCAGAGCTTGTCGCGTGGGGGCTGGCTTTTAAGCCAGCCTGAAGCAGACGTGCCCAGGGAGCCAAACTCCCACCCTCCCTCCCTTGGTTGTTTGGGTTTGGCGTGAGCGGTGGCTGTTTTTTTGGTTCAGCGGTTGGGTGTTTGTCACGGTAGCCGGCTGGCGGTGGGGGTCCTTGGAGCTAGGAGATGGTGGTGGGAGTCATATCCCTCTATGGCTCCCTAATCACATGATGGAACATGTGGTTGATCTGGTGACGGTAGGGCTCTTTCAGGAGGGGTTCCTGGCCAGGGGCGGCCGCTTGGTGCTCTCGAGCTGAGGGTAATTACAAAAAAGGTGGATGAGTCACCAGACCGTGGTGGTGGCTCCAAGGACCTGCAGCCCCACTGGTGTGGAAGGTTATTGGTGTATTTTATGGTTGAATGTTGTTCAGGGGTGTGTTATTGGGAATGTTTTAAAAGAAAAGGTTATTTATTACTGTTTTGTATTTTTGTTAATAAAACGGTCGCTGTGGCCATTTAATCCAAAGCCATTGTCATGTTTTTATTGGAGGATTAGGTGGTTAACAGGTAAGGGTTGGGGGTCAGGGTTACAACTTTAGTTCCTGGCTGCCTCAAGTCGGCACTGCCTCTGGGTCAAGTCCAGAGCTCAAAAAGAGGAAAATTGGAGAACTGAAGACATTTTTCAGGCTAGAGGTGTAAGGACAGACACAGAAGGCCAGGGATGCAAGTCAGGAGAGAAAGAGGGCATAAAGGTTAACAATAAAATATTGGAAGACATCAAGTATAAGCAGGAATCTAGGCCTTGCGTAAGAAAACACAAGAACGCACCAACCAAGGCTCAGGATTTCCAATTGCACCATTCAGGAGGAAAAATGCAACCATAAGGCAATAGGTAGGTGCTGACAATACAATATTACAAAGTAAAGTAAGGGAGGAACAGAAGAGAGTTTGAAGGTCAAGTTCAAGGTCATGATGTTGGATGGAGCTGGAGAAACAACATGAAAGAGTAGTTGAGGAGTGCACATCTCATTGATTTCAAGCATCACTTACAGTAAATACTCCATTCCCCCCAGGTTGTGCTCATATACTTAGTGCATACACGTCGGTGCTGGGCACACTGACTTCTAAGCATAGAATATATATATAGGTAAGAGGTAAAATGTGATAAATGTGCGTTGTTCTGTGCACAAAGCAAGATGCCTTTGAATTAGTGATTATAGTAAGACCAACCAGGGGCCCCCTGGGAGATGAAAACCCTCAAGTGAAGAATTTTATACAGAACCTGCTGACTCCACAAACGGGATTAAGTAAAGCGATGACAACAGTGCTAGTTTTGAGCATTGGGCAGAAGAAGGGAGGGGTGTTTTACAAGCTGATTTAATAGCGAGAAGAAAAAAAACACATTATATATACAGGTACAGTAGATATTGTATATACATTGGGGCAAGAATTAACCGTGCATTGCCCAGTGTGCTGCAATACAAACAGTCAAGTCCCATTATTTTGAGCAGTCGCTAATATGCAGAGTAACCTTCATGTACAGCATGGACAGACGTTAGACAGATGGGTGGAAGTGGCCTACTGTGGTCCTTTTAGGTTGTCACAGGTATCTGAGCCATAATGACTGAGCCCCAGGCTGCTAGAGAATCCATAGTGCAAACATGACCATCAAGGTGTTCCTATAAATTCTCAATTGGGTTCAAGTATGGGGAATTAGGGGGCCAGGGTTGTACTTGGAAATCTTGGTCATGCTCTTCCACCTAATGTCGGACTTTTCTATCTGTATAAAATGTCACATTTTCTTGCTGCAAGATCCCGTCTGCCCCAGGGAAGACAATCAGCATATATGGGTGTATGTGATGTGCAAGGATGGATTCATACCTAAATCAGTTGAGAGTTTCTTCCACATGGATGAGTGGCCCAGAGAATAACACAAAAACATTCCCCTCACCATAATGCTGCCACCACCAGCTGGTGTTCTTCCAGCAATGGTTGCGGGGTGTTTGATCTCTGATGTTCCCTGCTTGTCACACCAATATTCATCCATTCAACGAAGCAGAAAACATGATTCATTGGAGAAAACAACCCTTTCCCAGGAGGTGGAAATCCAATTCTGATACTGCCATGAAAATCAAAGCCTTTTCTGCTAACGCAGCAAAAGTGCAGTGACATCCATCTGCTCTGGGGCCCCAAACGCAGTAGAGTTCACCGAACTGTTGTTTTAGACACACGTCCAGTAGCCCCCTGGTTCATTTTGATGCTGAGCTGCTCCCTGTATCATGTTGGTTCACCATCCTGCACCTTCGCAGCCGATGTTCAATTCTCACATCAATGGCACGTGGAGCTCCACAGTGTTCATATTGACTATTCGCAATGGCGCCATTTCTCCATTCACAATACACTTTCAGCACAGCAGCACGTGAACAGATCAAATCTAAGCGGTTTCAGATATACCGTCACCCTTGGCCTGAAAGCCAATAATCACCTCTTCTTGCAACCTGATAAATTGCCCCTTTTGCCCAAGAAAGCAACAATGGATATGTATACAGACAGCCTATCACACACCTCATATACCCACCAAGCCAGCTCACCACACGTGACTTCCTTCATGAGCTCTGCGCTGCCAACATCGAAAGTAGAAGTGGTCATAATAATGTGCATAAGGTTTTGTAGGATGCTGAGTACTGGTGCCATGAAAAGGCCAAAGAAGCAGCCAGGCCTTCAGTGGCCGACGACATGACTTATATGTTCCTTACATGATGTGTTATTGACGTAGGTGATATGATCGGTTTATTAGGATTAATATGTCTTATTGGTGCAATATGGATTCATTGTTGGTTGGGTCTCAGCATAAATCTACACATTTGTCTAATATTTAGGCTTTTGCTTTGATATAGTATTGTTTATGTAAGTGTTAATACTTTACAATTCTGCACATCTATTCCTGCTCATTTGTTCAGCTTGCTAGCTTCACTTCTTGATCTTTTAATTCTGTTCAGCTGACCAGTTGGTGAAAGCTCTCTACCTCCCAAATTGCTTACCAGAACCCTTAGGCAATGTTCACACGGCTTATTGCCGACGTAATTGCGGGGACGGATTTCGCCCCGCAATTACGCTGGCCGCCGTGCAGCGGGGGCGGGGCGGGGGGGCCGGCATCTCGCCGGCCCCATAGACATTCATTATTCACAGCGCGTACACGCCGTAAATAATGTGCATGTCCCTTTCTCCCCCCGCGGCGGATTCGCCGAGCGGGGAGGAGCGACGGAATCCATAGTTCTCTATGAGAACTGTGGATTACCGTAATGCCTGGGACTGATTTAAGCCGTATTGGAGCGCAAATACGGCGCTCAATACGGCTGCAATCAGTCCCAAAATAAGCCGTGTGAACGAGGCCTTAGCGCACATCCCCACGGCATAGGACAAATACCGGCAGGTTTGCCGGCCGATATTTGTCCTGTTTTGCATTCGTCCCCACGGCCGCGATGAGCGGAGAAGAGCCCTCCCCCCTCCCATTGAGAAGCACAGATTCCGTACGAAAACCGGACAGAAGATGGTGCTTGCTCAATGTTTTGCTGCTGGGCCGCGGGCGGCAAAACCGCCGGGCAGAAAACCTGTGCAGTGGGGACTGCTGCACAGGTTTTCCATAGAGCACAATTGTGCTCATTTTCGGCCGGTTTTTCAGGCGGTCTGAAAAAAACTGGCGAAAAAACCACCCTTGCCATGGGGACATGCCCTTAGGGTGCGTTCACACGGTGCGTTTTTGATGCGTTTTTTCAATGCGTTTTTTGTGCAGGAAAGCACAGCAATTAATGCTGGACAATGCTGCACAAAAATTGCGGCAAAAATTGCGGTAATTACTTTGATTTTACTGCAAATTTACTGCGATTTTTGTGCAGCATTAATTGCTGTGCTTTCCTGCACAAAAAACGCATTGAAAAAAACGCATCAAAAACGCACCGTGTGAAAGCAACCTTACTACACATTCTTCCTACCTACAGTATTCCTGAGAGTCTTGAAGGTAACCTATCAGGTGGTCTATGCAACCCTTGAGAGCAGAATGGAATAGAAGCTAAACTCTCTGATATACAGGGTTATGTGATAGAGGGAGAGGAGCTGAGCTGTGTGATATATAGGGTTATATGATAGAGGGAGAGAAGCTAAGCTCTGTGATATATAGGGTTATATTTATAATGGAGAGAAGCTGAGCTCTGTGAATATATAGGGTTATATGATAGAGGATAGAAGACTGAGCTCTGGGATATATAGGGTTATATGACAGAGGAGAGAAGCTGAGCTTGTGATATATAGGGTTAAATGATAGAGGAGAGGACTGAACTCTGTGTTATATAGGGTTATATGATAAAGGAAAGGAGCTGAGCTCTGTGATATATAGGGTTATATGATAGAGGAGAGAAGCTGGCTCTGTGATATATAAGGGTTATATCATAAGGAGAGAGCTGAGCTCTGTGATATATATAGGGTTATATGAAGGGAGGGAAACTGAGCTCTGTGATATATAGGGTTATATAATAGAGGAGAGAAGCTGAGCTCTGGGATAAATAGGGTTATATGATAGAGGAGAGAAGCTGAGCACTGTGATATATTGGGTTATATGATAGAGGAGAGAAGCGGAGCTCTGTGATATTAGAGTTATTATGACAGTGAGGGAAGCGGAGCTCTGTGGTATATAGGGTTATATGATAGGGGGAGAGGAGCGGAGCTCTGTGGTATATAGGGTTATATACAAGAGGAGAGAAGCTGAGCTCTGTGATATATAGGGTTATATGATAGAGGGAGGGAGAAGCTGAGCTCTGTGATATATAGGGTTATATGACAGGGAGGGAAGCTGAGCTCTGTGATATATAGGGTTATATGATAGAGGAGAGGAAGCTGAGCTCTGTATATAGGGTTATATGATAGAGGAGAGAAGCTGAGCTCTGTGATATATAGGGTTATATGATAGAGGAGAGAAGCTGAGCTCTGTGATATATAGGGATTATATGACAGGGAGGGAAGCTGAGCAATGTGATATATAGGGTTATATGATAGAGGGAGAGGAGCTGAGCTCTGGGATATATAGGGTTATATGATAGAGGAGAGAAGCTGAGCTCTGTGATATATAGGGTTATATGATAGAGGAGAGAAGCTGAGCTCTGTGATATATAGGGTTATATGATAGAGGAGAGAAGCTGAGCTCTGTGATATATAGGTTTATATGACAGGGAGGGAAGCTGAGGTCTGTGATATATAGGGTTATATGATAGAGGGAGAGGAGCTGAGCTCTGTGATATATAGGGTTTTTATGATAGAGGAGAGAAGCGGAGCTCTGTGATATATAGGGTTATATGATAGAGGAGAGAAGCGGGAGCTCTGTGATATATAGGGTTATATGATAGAGGAGAGGAGCTGAGCTCTGTGATATATAGCGTTATATGACAGAGGGAGAGAAGCGGAGCTCTGTGTTTATATGGGGTTATAGGGATAGAAGAGAGAAGATGACATCTGTGATATATAGGGTTTATATGATAGAGGAGAAAAGCTGAGCTCTGTGGAAAAATAGGGTTATATGATTAGAGGGGGAGAAGCTGAGCTCTGTGATATATAGGGTTATATGATAGAGGAGAGAAGCTGAGCTCTGTGATACATAGGGTTGTATGATAGTGGAGAGAAGCTGAGCTCTGTGATATATAGGGTTATATGATAGAGGAGAGAAGCTGAGCTCTGTGATATATATGGTTATATGATAGAGGAGAGAAGCTGAACTCTGTGATATATAGGATTATATGATAGAGGAGAGAAGCTGAACTCTGTGATATATAGGGTTATATGATAGAGGAGAGCTGAGCTCTGTGATATATAGGGTTATATGATAGAGGAGAGAAGCTGAGCTCTGTGATATATAGGGTTATATGATAGAGGAGAGAAGCTGAGCTCTGTGATATGTTGGGTTATATGATACAGGAGAGAAGCTGAGCTCTGTGATATATAGGGTTATATGATAGAGGAGAGAACCTGGGCTCTGTGATATACAGGGTTATATGATAGTGAGAGAGAAGCTGAGCTCTGTGATAGCTGATTATTTTCAGACAGTCTTTGATAACGCTGTATTATCGGCCACAACTGAAAACACGCAGTGGTAGTCTGTAACCATGGAGAAAAGAGAACACCTTAAAAGTGCAAAAAATGCCTGTATTAGGTAAAGCATACATATTTTTTAATAATATGCATCACTTGCTGTGATGGAATTACCCCATTAAGTAGTTGTCCTTTAATAGTTCATCACAAGTTATGGGTCATTTTATTAATTAGATCATGATTATAAGCAGTACATATAAGCCACAATATGGCGCTGTCTCTTTTTGGAAGTTTGGTTCAAGCAATCATCGTTAGAGAATCCAGCAGCCTCATGTATGCCATTGGCAGCTAGAATAAATAGCCCGTGGTGAAAGGAAAGATCTATTTTGAACCTCATTGTTTCTAACAAACTTGTTAATTTTGATAAACACCCCCATTAGTATCCTGTGGCAGCATGTTAATGCACTGTCCGCTTTCATTTCCTTCCTCATTCCTATATGTCCAGGAGCTGGAGCATTAAAGATATTTTTCTGGCATACCAAGTACTGAACACAGTGTTATCAAATCATCTACGAGCTCATCGCTGGGCAGGCCCTGACGATTGAAGTGAAGGTCTACTAAGTTCTGATATTCACATTGTAGCTAGAGAAGGTGCAGAGGTCGCAGTTGCACCCAGGTCTCCAATGCCTAAAAGGGCCCAAATGCTGCTCTGCTACACCGGACGTAATCAATAGTATTAGTACATATTGGGAAGGGGACCTCTGCAAATTTTGCATTATGACCCAGGATCTTCAAGATAGATCTTTGCAACTCAATGAGATACTACAGCAATTGCTATGTGGCGGCTCCAATATGGGAGTGATCAGTGGTTTGGCAGAAGTGTGATCAAATGACTGGCTAACTAGCTTCCGTTTCCCCAAGACACCATGACCATGTCACCAGCTGGTTGGGAGAGATATCTTTATAGAGGAAAGACTTCTCCTCACATCTCAACAAAAAATATGGTAACGGTGTAAAGAAGAGTTAGACAATAGATCGGCCACACAGTCTCTCGCTATGAGGGATCCAGCACATCTATAAGTTACATGAACGGCCCTTTGGCTTCAAAGGGACGCTACCATCAAAAAATGTTTTCACATATTGACAAGCAATTATTATTATGGATTTATATGGATTTAATTATTTTTTTCTTATTTGGGTCTTTTTAGATTGTTTTTTAAAGGGGTTTTGCCAAGAAGTGATTTCCTCACCCAACAGGCTGATACTATTATCTAAAGTCTTGAGAAAAGGGGCGCTGTGTTTCTGTGTTTAAAAAAAACAAGTACCTCCTCTGTGATGTCATCGCTCCACCTCCCATGCACGTTCCTGATACTCAGTCTCTGTAGTTGAGTAAACATTGTTTGGCTAATCCACAGAGGATAACTGTATAGTGCACAAGCTATATGGGTTTTGCTTCTCCCTCTTATCTGCTCAGGAGACAAGATAAGTTCCAAGCAGGCAGTGTTTATTTGTTCGTTCACGGACTGCTGCGGGGGGGGGGGGGTGTCAGGGAGCTGAGCAGGGAGTGTCTGCATGTTTACTCAGATAATTACATTACATCCAGTGGATTCTCTCTACAAAAGACACAAGCTCCTTCATGAGTCCTACCATCAGATAAGAAGTGCAAACAACGCAAGCAGGGCCAGATCAGCTACTGTCAGCTCCTGGTCGTAGCTAATGTAAACAGTCAGGAAACTAAGGGCATCTTAGTCAGGCTGTAGCTCTCACAGGCTACACTTTTTGTAATCACATATATTTAGAAAAGTGATTAAATACCCATTTTGGAGGATCCCACGTCAACATTAGATCATGGCAAAACCCCTTTAAGTTCTCCTACGTACATTACTTCCTGGTTTGTCTCTCTAACATACCCTATGTAAGCCCTAAGGGTACGTTCACACGGCGCAATTGTGGCGCGTACAGTATGCACCGCAATATGCCGGGTGATTTGGAAGCCGTGCTGATCAGCATGTACTCCCGAGTCTCAGGGGGCTGGCAGCCCGCCGGCCCCATTAACATGCATTACTCACGGCGATTACATGTCACTTATCTCCCAGTGCGTACAGTACGATCGTATTGTATGCTCGGGGCGGCGAGGCGTAACCCATAGCTCTCTATGAGAACTATGGATTACCGAAGAAAGCTGAAGAGCCACCCTTCCTCCAGTTCAGAAAAAGATTAACCCTTTATCTTTCCATGTATTGTTCTTATCAGTGCCCTTTCGCTCTATTCTAATCATTATCTTGGCCTGTCCAGAGAACAACAGAGTGATCATTTTGTCATTACCTACTATTTGTAATGAGACTACATGCAGATAAGTAGCATCATCAGTAAACTGAGGTAAGTCTGTCAAGCCAGTCAGATTTTTTTCTCTTGTCATTTTTAATTGCATAAGGCTGCCAAAATAAAAAAAATATGCTGTCAAAAGTTGTAAAAAAATTATTATTATTCTATTATATTATTATCAAATAATTTTTTATTTTTTTTAAATAGGAATACCCCTTTCTAACAGAATTGTCTCTTTAATGGGAAATGTGTAATGCTTTACTTCTCCTGTGGTGGCGCTGTGGAGAAATCCCTACATATTAGAACTGATGGATGGCAGTCTCAGCAGTGCAGTCTTCTAACAAAAAGGGTCAGTCCAGCACAGAAAACCCCTTTAAAGCTCCGTTCACATATCTGTTTCTTGCAGTCTGGATTCCATTGCTCTATGATGGACAAATTATCATCGCTATTCTATCCCGTAAAGAAAAAAATTGGCAACCTGTTGCTGATGGATCCATATAAGTCCAGGAGACCATACAAAGCGCTATGTCATTGGTACTTCTATACTGTGGCATAAGCATATACATGGTGGCTATTCAATTGTCCTCATGATGTTTTTAATGCAAAAACAAGTCACTTTGCAATATATGTCCATTAACAGTGTCCTACCTTTTCCTAGATATCCCCTCTTGTATCAGCTACATCAGCTCCTTAGGTCGCTATAGCTACAGACCTATTAGATCTATTCTGATAGGCTGCCAGCACTGGTTGCTATAGCTACAGACCTGGATTCTACTGCAGCCTAATGGAAGCCAGTAAACACGTCCCTGAATTCAAAGTGAAACCAAGAAAACAGGACTGAGGTAAGATGACTCAATGTAGTGAGACAAACCCTTTAATTGAAGTTCTCATTTCAACTGAACAAAAGAAGCTTTAACATATTATGTATTCTGCAAAATCAAGTGATGCACGAGGTTACATAAGGAAAGAGGAGCGCATTCTGCCCCACACTTTGACCATATAATGAAAATTTGGCACAATTAACTTATACAGGCGAAGGGGGGTACACGAAGTACAACATGGATCAAGGTCACACCCGAACAGGTGGATTGTGTAATTTACCCACTAGACCCAACATTGGGTAAGCTGCTCTTTAAAGGGGTTGTTTTTTGGGTGGGGTGAGGGGAGCAGCCTAGGGCTGCATGGGGTCCTGGAATTTCTAATGATGGTCCTGCTACCATATAATATGGGTGCCTTCTTCTTGGGCCTCCTAAAACACCAGGACTGGGTTGGGACCTCTACTGCTGCAGCCCCTAAAGCTAACCTTAGCCATAAACAGATGTCTTAAGATTCTTGTTGAGAACCCAGGATAACAATGTGGAGCTTGGAGTTAAAGGGGTTGGCTCACTAAAAGGATTGCTTTTTATGTTAAAGATCTTGCAAAAACAAGTCACTTTAGAATATATGTCCATTAACAGTGTCCTACCTATTCCTAGATATCCCCTCTTGTATGGGCTGCATCAGCTCCTCAGGTCGCTATAGCTACAGACCTGTTTACTCTCTCGTGATAGGCTGCCAGCATTGGTCGCTATAGCTACAGACCTGGCTTCTACTGCAGCCTAGTAGAAGCCAGTAAACCGCCCCTGAATTCAAAATGAAACAGGACTGAGGTAAGATGAATCGATGTAGTGAGACAAACCCTTTAACCATTGCTATTAGCATTGTTATAATGATTACAGTGTGCCATTTCTTTCTGGAGGACCCTACAGATCTTGAGAATTTAGAGTCTGCAGTACCGGTTTAGCAGTGCCTCACCCTCAGAGTTTTTCCCTGCACAGTGATACATCTCTCCATTGGTTATAGGTAACCACATCACCATTGCATTGACAAAACAGGTGGTAGTTTCAGCAGGAAGTAAATGGGCAGCATGATGGCTCAATGTTTTTCACTGTTACCTTGGAGCACTGGGGTTCTGGGTTCAAATCCCACCAAGGACAACATCTGCATGGAGTTTGTATGTTCTCCTTGTTTTCATATGGGTTACCTCCTGGTGCTCTGGTTTCCCCCACACTAGGTGAATCCAGAATTTAGACTATGAGCCCCAGGGGGGATGGGGAGCAGCGACAGTCTCTGTACCTTGCTTTAAACTACAACAGTGCAGTACAAATGAATAAAAAATAAATGGAGTGGCCAGTGGGGAAATATACTTGTATGGTGGGTGAGCAAGATTCACTTTATAAGGCTGATTACCTGCTCAGATAATTAAGAAACTGTTCAATGCTTTACTGTTAATGTCAACTACAGTCATGAGAAAAAAGAAAGTACACCCTTTTTATATTCTGTGGTTTAAGGTATCAGGACATCCCACCTTTAGACAGTCTTAAAATTAGGTAAATATAAGCTCAGATAAACAATTACTTATGACAAATTAAATTATGTCATTTATTTAATAAAAAGCTAGGCCAAAATGTAAAAGCAGTATGTGAAAAATAAAGTACTCCCTTACTGCTTCCATAAGAATTAAGAAGATAAGCAGCAGCTAGGTGCTGCCAATTAAATGCCATTAATTAATTGATCATCACCTACATATAAAAGAAGAAATGTTGGCAGTATGCTGATCTGAAAAATCCATGTGTATATTAAAACAATGTCAAGGATTAAAGACATCAGCAATGATCTCAGAGAAGCAACCACTGCTAAGCATGAGTCTAGGAATGGTTATAAGTAATCATTTAAATTATTTTTTTTGAGAAAAACAGCCATGTTTTTCTAGTTTTGGAAACTTCTTTTAATAGGGTTCTATCATTGGTGCCCCATCAATAGCATACACTATGAATCTGGGAATGGTTTCAATGAAAAATAAATTGTGAAAGCAGCCATGTTTTTCTAGTTCTAGAAACTCCTTTAAATAGAGTTCTATCATTGGTGGCCCATTGATAGGATACATGATCAATGTGTGCTTGGTATTACCCACCCATTGTACACCCATGATCAGCCTTTTCGACATGAATGGTGCTGAGCTGTAGTACCAGATCTACCCACACAAATAAGGATAATGCTGTGCTATGGTTCCTCACATTGCATAGGCAATGCAGCATCCTGGAAACCTTTTTAACAGTGTTATTCTTCCTGTTTTATATTCTTTGGCTGTATCACATACATGTCATTGTTGTCTAATTTTCATTCAAGCTGCATAAATCTGTCTTTTGGCCTTTTCTTCCATTTACATATGGGGAAATGCTGTTTATGCGAACAAGCAATCTAAACTGGCAAAATGGTAAGTTATCATAAACTCTGGAGAAAAATCTATTATTCCCCACCGTGACCTTGAACACAAATCAGCATCTGCAGCAGTTTGGAAAAATGTCACCTATGTCTTAGCCCAGGTCCCCGGTGCCACAGCTAGATTGTACGGAAACAAGCCGAGTTCTCCAGCGCGTGCTCAAAATTCAGACATTCCCTACTGTGTAAAACAAAGAAGTCAGAGGATGTGAAAATCTCCACAAAACTAATATAAATAACATTATTGCTGAGGCTGGAGGGACCGGCTGCGAGTTACACTGGCATCAATGATTTTCTGTAGGCGATTTATATTATATCACTGCAGCCATGTTCTGCTCCTTGGAAAAAAATCTAACTTTCCTTTTGTAAGTGTACATAATAATGGAGCATAATAATAGTAAAATCAAGAAAATCTTAAAGGGGTTGTCTCATCACGCTGTTTCACAAAGCAGCTCTCATTCATGCATCCTCTCTCCTCCTGGCAGTGATTAGCATATCAGCTCCCTATTCTGAGGTTTGCTAATTATTCTGACATGAGAGCAGGAGATGTTTATCTAAAATCCAGAGAAGTGTCAGAACTTAAATAAACAAAAGTAATTAGTCTCCTTTGTTTGTTAGATCAGATAACACTCAAGCTCTCAAGCTGCTGGCAGTTCTGTGTATGGACCTGTGTGATACCATCATCCCTGCTATTAGATAAGGCAAACAGCAGGAGAGAGCAGGGCAGTGCAGGTCGGTAACCTAGAGAAACCTGAGTGCACTTAGAACTGATATAATCACTTTTATCTCCACAACAAAGAAAAATAAAACAGTATATTTAGAAAATGTCTTCATTTACTGTTCCCTACAGGTTGAAAGCTAATCTTTATAGTGAGTTAACTTAGATCAGGGCTTGGGGTAATAACTTGCTGTATTTGGCTCCGGTCATAGGAGGCGTTGCAGCTTACACAGTAGCATACAACGTCAACCTAATAGCAGGAAAAATATCAAAAACTAGTCTAACTATAAAGTGGAAGTGTTTTCAATCAGATTACAGATGTCACTTTTCAGGTCTTTTTCGAAATGAAGTTTGGGTGCCATAGGTAACACCACTATTTTTCACCCGAGTCAGTTTTAATTAATTACTGTAACAAAGTAAAGGTTGTGGGTAAAGGGTAATGTGTAATAAGTGCCATGACATGACCACTTAGGTAGTGACCAGGATGTTTTGCCTTCTGGGTGAAATCTATGGGATCTTGTAACATTAAAAGGGTTGTGCCGCTATAGACATTTATCACCTACTTACAGGATAGGTGATAAGTGTCTGATATCTATTAGTCCCACCCCAAGGACACCAACCGATCGCTATAATGGAGGCCCCGAATCCCCCTTTCTTTGAAAAGAGTAGTGGTCGAACACACACTGCTACTCCATTCAAAGTCTATAAGACTGATGCAGTTAGCCGAGCACTGTACTCTGGTAGGTACATTTGTAACCCTATTGCAGCCCTTTGGCAACAGCAGCCACATTGCATGAGAGGAAATCGCTGAAGTCCAAGGGACCACGGACAATTTGCCATTGGAATGCCAGGGAGATGAGTAAAAGATTTTATTTTGTGTTCTCACACTCTTTATCTCAGCAGAAAAAAAAAACTAATTTTGGTGCAGATTTGTTGTTGCAGATTTATTTTTTATCCTGTTGAGTGTGAACATATCCTTAAAGCGTCAATACTATCAAAATAGTCCTTTTCACATATTGCCAGTAATATGCAATTATTATATAGATTTTAGTTTTTTAAATTGGGTGGTTGTTTTTTTTACCATAATTATTTTACGTTCCCCTATTTACATTACTCTCTTTGACATCTCCTATGTGAGCTCTGATAGCACGGCAGTAAGAGGATTGCTTGATGGTCCTTTTTCCTGGCCGGCTTTGGCCTGACAGGTGCAAGTGCTTTCAGCTGTGAACCTGATAAGTGTGAAACGCCCTCCCAAGTGCAGAAAAAGATCAATGTATTGCTCTTTTCATTGCCCTAATGGCGTCCGAGAGCTAAACAGGTGCTTATAACATATACATTTGAAACCAGAAGTTTCCATACACTATACACAAAACGGCCACTTTATTAGGTACACTGTCCAACCTGCTCTTTAAAACACTTAATTTCTAACAGCCAACACATGGCGGCAACTCAGTGCTTTTTAGGCATGTAGACATGGTCAAACAATCTCCTGCAGTTCAAACCGAGCACATATGGGGAAAGAAAGTGATTTGATGTGCCTTTGAACTGGCATGGTTGTTGGGGCCAGAAGGGCTCTCTGAGTATTTCAGAAACTGCGGGATCTCCGGTTTTTCACCACCAACCATTCTAGGGTTTACAGAGAATGGTCCGAAAAAAAAAAAAAACCAGTTAGCGGCAGTCCGGGTGGGCGGAAATGCCTTGGTTGATCCCAGAGGTCAAAGGAGAATGGGCAGACTGGTTCGAGCTGATAGAAAGGCAACAGTGACTCAAATAGCCACCGTTACAACCAGGTAGGAAAAAGAGCATCTCTGAATGCACATACGGCGAACTTTGAGGCAGATGGCTACAGCAGCAGAAGACCAACCGGGTGCCACCCCTTTTTCAGCTAAGAACAGGAAACTGAGGCTCCAATTTGCCCAAGCTCATCGAAATTGGACAGTAAAGATTGGAAAAACGTTGCTGGTCTGATGAGCCCTCAATTTCTGCTGCGACATTCGGAGGGTTTAGGGTCAGAATTTGGCGTCAACAACATGAAAGCAAAGGGTCCATCCCGCCTTGTATCAACGGTTCAGGCTGGTGGTGGTGGTGTAATGGTGAGTGGAATATTTTCTTGGCACTCTTTGGGCCCCTTGGTACCAATTGAGCATCGTTGCAACACCTTGTTGAATCTATGCCACTAGAATTGAGGCAGTTCTGAAGGCAAAAGGGGGTCCAACACCGTTACTAGCATGGTGTACCTAATAAAGTGGCCGGTGAGTGTATAAAAAGACACAGATGCATGTTTTTCTCACTCACATGAAATCAGAATAAACCTTCCCCGTTTTAGGTCAATTAGGAACCAAAATTATTTATATTTGCCAAATGCCAGAATAATGAGAGAGAGAATTTTTTAAATCAAAAGTTAACATACACTAGGCTTACTATGCCTTTAAACAATTTGGGACAGCCCATATGATGATGTCATGTCTTTGGAGGCGTCTGATTTATTGACATCTGAGTTAATTAGAGACACACGTGTGGATGTATTTTTAATGAACACCAGAAACACACTGCTACTGTGTGTAACATCATGGGAAAGTCTAAAGAAAACAGCTAAGATATGAGGAAGAGAAATGTGGACTTGCAAAAATCTGGATCATCAATGGGTGCAATTTCCAGATACCTGAAGGTGCCTCGTTCATCTGCACAAATAATTATATGCAAGTACAAACAAGATGGGGAATGCAGCCATCATACCCCTCAGGAGGGACGGGTTCTGTTCTCAGAGATGAACGTGCTTTGGTCCAACATGTGCTTATCAACCCAAGAACAAAAGGAAAAGACCTTGTGAAGATGCTGGCGGAAGCTGGTAAGATTGTGTCATTATCCACAGTAAAACGAGTATTGCATCAACATGGGCATCAAAGCTGAGAGCCAATTGATTGACGGTCACATCTACAACGCGACAGGAATGGTTCTCCACCCAAAATTTGTTTTTACTAGAGTACAAAATATAATTCACTTCCATTCCAAATGTGTCTATACAATTTTTTTCCTCCCTATGGACCTCATGTCTAGGTCTAAGACTATCTTTGTTGCACATAGCAACCAATCAGAGCTCTCTTTTATTTCAGATAGTGCTCTGAAAAAATTAACAGGGGAGCTCTGATTGGTCGCTATGGGCGACAAAGAAAGCCTTAAACCTAGATAGTTTCATACATGTTCCCATAAGTCTTTTTAACTGTGGACTGTCCGCTACACATTTTCGAAGAGCAGATTTAAATGCAGAGATAAGCAGCTGTAACTGGGCAAGAGAAGCAGATATTCTAAAAACATTGAATCCCAATGAACAAGGCCTCAAACAGCCCCGTCAAATAATTTTATTTTTTATGTTTAATGAGGCAAAAACAGAAAAATGTAGCCAGTCAATAGAGCCCTTCAGAACTAGCCATTAAAGGGTTAAAGCTTTTCTTCAGGACAGACGTATCAGCTCAATGACACGGCCAGCAAATAGACCAGATCTCAATGCGATTAATAATTTATGATGGAAATTAAAATAATTGGTCCATGACAAGGCTCCATCCTGCAAGGCTGAACTGTCAATCCCTCGTTGAGAAAGTTGAAAGCAGCTTGATGTAGGATATTGCTTATCATTAGTCAAGTCCTCAAAGAATTCCGCACATCTTAAAGACCTGAGAAGGATGAGCAAAGGGTTCATTGGAAATTTTTTGGTTGATAATGTAATAATTTCTTCTCTGCTTGATATGGAAAACGGGTCATTAAAGGGGTTTTGCCAAGAAGTAAGTTCCTTACCTAACAGGCTGATACTCCCCTCTTGAGACTTGAAAAAAGGGGCGTTGTGTTTCTGTGTTTTAAAAAACAAGTACCTCCTCTGTGATATCAACGCTCCACCTCCCATGCACTCTTCTGATATCCAGTCTCTGTAGTTGAGCAGACATTGTTTGGCTAATCCACAGGGGATAACTGTATTGTGTATTGTATTTGTTTCTCCCTCTTATCTGCTCAGGAGAGAAGATAAGCTCCGAGCAGACAGCATTCTTTCATTTGCTTACAAACTGATGCATGGGAGGGGGGAGGTGCTGAGCAGGGATCCAGGGAGTGTCTGCATGTTTACTCATATAGTTACATTACAACCAGTGGATTCTCTATACAAAAGACACAGAATCTTTTCTCCCCAGTCCCTTCAAAGCTCGTTCATGTTTCCTGCCATCAAATAAGAAGTGCAAACAACGCAAGCGAGGCCAGATCAGCTCCTGTCAGCTCCTGGTCGTGTCTAATGTAAACTATCAGGAAGCTAAGGGCATGTAAGGAAGGCTGTAGACCACACAGGCTTCACTTTTTTTAATCACATATATTTAGAAAAGTGATTAAATACACATTTTGGAGGATCCCACGTCAACATTAGATCGTGGCAAAACCCCTATAAAGCCCATAGCAGCCAATCAGAGTTTCCTTTTCATTTTATAAAGTGCTCTGAAAAAATTAAAGGGGAACTCTGATTGGTTGCTATGGGCAACAAGGAAAGTCTTACAGCTACAGTTTTCATACATGTCCCCCTTAGTTTGGCTTATATGTGTTTGCAGTATGTTTTATGAAGCCAAAGGATTGAGCTACTAAAGGGATTATCCAACCATTCAAAACTGATTCTCCCCAGAATAGACCATCAACTCCCATCAATCTCTTCTGATCAGCTGACTGAAAGCCTTCTGTGTTCCTGTGATCACTGCAGCCTCTTCAATGTTTACAATCGCTCATTCTACCGGCAATAATAAATATTGCAGCCGTATCCTATCAAAGTGATAGAGAGACTAAAGCAGTACCCTGTATATGCACTGGTCAACACTGAAGAGACTGCAACACTCGCTCCTTCAATCAGTTGGACCCCCACTGAAATAATATTGACAATCTAACCTGAGAATAGGCCATCAGTATAACTTCACTGACCAACAATTGCTTTGTCATATCTGTAATTTATGTATTTGCTATAAAGTACTGTATGAAGCAGCAAGGCATCCTCTAACAGACTTGGACTGGTCCACAGAGGAGGCATGGAGAACTCACTGTGGGCCACTGGGTATGAGGCCATGTTTTGAAGAGGGCAGGCCCAGGGATGATTTTCAGGGAGAAAAGTAGAGGCAGGAAGCAAGAGGCAGAGTGCATGAGGCATGTGCAGTATGTGCAGACAGTAGCTGTAGAGTGGGCCCCAAGAATCAACTCTGCTGGTGGGCCCAAAGAATTAATTCCACTGGTTGGCGGGCCCCAAGAATCAACTACACTCGAGGCCCAAACAATTTAGTTCACTGTTGGGCTCCAAGAATCAACTACACTCATGGTCCCAAAGAATCAAGTCCACTGTTGGGCCCAAAGAATCAACTCCACTGGTGGGCCTCAAGAATCAATTCTGCTGGTGGGCCCTAAGAATTAATTCCACTGGGTGGCCCCAAGAATCAACTGGACTCATGGGCCCAAATAATTTAGTCCACTATTGGGCCCCAAGAATCAACTACACACATGGTCCCAAAGAATTTAGTCCACTCGTGAGCCCAAAGAATCGAGTCCACTGTTGGGCCCAAAGAATCAACTCCACTGGTGGGTCCAAATAATTAATTTCACTAGTTGGCCCCAAGAATCAACTCTGCTGGTGGACGCAAAGAATTAAGTCCACTAATGTGCCCCACGAATCAACTGCACTCATGGGCCCAAAGAATTTAGTCCACTACTGGGCCCCAAGAATCAACTACACTCATGGTCCCAAAGAATTTAGTCCACTGGTGAGACCAAAGAATTAAGTCCACTGTTGAGACCAAAGAATCAAGACTACTTTTGGGCCCCAAGAATAAATTCCGCTAGTGGGTCCAAATAATTAATTTCACTAGTTGGACCCAAGAATCAATTCTACTGGTGAATGCAAAGAATTAAGTCCACTAATGTGCCCCAAGAATCAACTACACTCATGGGCCCAAAGAATTTAGTTCTCTGTTGGGCCCAGAGAATCAACTCCACTGGTGAGCCCAAAGAATTAAGACTACTATTGGGCACCAAGAATAAACTCTGCTAGTGGGTCCAAATAATTAATTTCACTAGTTGGCTCCAAGAATCAACTCTACTGGTGGATGCAAACAATTAAAGGGGTTTTGCCACAAAGTGAGTTCCTTACCTCTTTATCAGCTCAGGGGAGAATATAAACAAATCATGCTGAGTCATGAACGCTGCAGGGGTGAGAGGGAGGGGGTGAGCAGAGAGCGAGGAATCAGGCAACGTCTCAAGAGTTTACTCAAATAATATTACAACAGTGGATTCTCTATACAGCAGACAGACTCATACACTGCACTTTCTTCCCAGTCCCTTGCAAGCTCCTTCATGTTCCCTGTCATCAGATAAGAAGTGCAAACATCCAAGCGTGGCCAGATCAGCTCCTGTCAGTGTCCTGGTCGTGTCTAATGTAAACTTTAAGTAACTAAGGGCATGTAAAGAAAGCTGTAGCTCTCACAGGCTTCACTTTTTGTAATCACATATATTTAGAAAAGTGATTAAATATCCATTTTGGAGGATCCCACTTCAACATTACATCGTGGCAAAACCCCTTTAAGTCCACTGTTAGGACTCAAGAATCAACTCCATTGGTGGGCCCCAGACACCGCAGTCTAACACTGTCCTTTAAGGTCCTATTCACACTGTAGAATTTCATACAAATTTCAGAGTGTTGGAACTGATTATACTTATATTTAAAAATCTGTGACGTCACTTGTTGACATGGCTTCTATGTCAGAACAACGTCAGTAGACATAAATGTGAAATAGCCCCATTGAACAGGTGCAATCCAGCTCAGAATCTATGGTGAAATCTGTTGCACAAATATCCACAGTAGAAATTTGCACGGACCCAGTAGGAAAAATCCATCTTGTGCATGAAAACTAAGTGTGGTGATACTATAATTTTTGGTAGGGGTTGTAATATTAGAAAATAATGAACTAATACATCACATAAAAAGGGTGAACAGAGGATCCAGGCAGAATGCTAAAATGTTACGGAATCAACGACCCGCTCTACACGGGAGGAAGAAAACCTTCTAGGCGAATATCAAACACAAATGAACATAATCAAATTAAAAATTAATATGAAAATTACATTTTAGAACAGAAAAGGCTATAAACCCGACTCTTCATCTTGCTCTTTGTTTACTGTAATCTATAAGACCCAAGCCAAGCACACAGGCGGGTACAGTATATTAGTCTGGAGACAGTGAGTGAAAACTCCGGTCTTGATGTAGATGGAGAGAGCTTTCTCAGTGAACAAAATTGCATTAACATATCAAAGCTATAAGACAGAAATCCAACCGAGCAACAGACAGAGGTATAACCCCTTCTGCGCCGGAGGGGACAAACTCAATTGTATAGGGTTGTCTTGGGAATCCCTCCCCTGCTTTGAAATCTCAAATATTAATAGAAGGGAGGAGACTTGTTACACGGAGACCTGTCAATCAACCCGACTCAGTCTATAGAGCTATCTCCGCCGAGCCGATGAAGGCAAAGTAATTGCTAAGTAGTGTTCAGACACCTATCCCAGCAGTTTCAGTATTTAAACAGAGCAGATAAAATATGCAAATACTGTCAGTAGGAGAGATGACGTCCGATACTGCACAAACCAGGCTTAGAAAATGAGCACACCATGCAATGCAAATTTAGCTTGCAAATAAATTAGCAGAGCTATTAGAAAATCCATCAATTGTAACACAACATGATTTCATCAAGCATTAATTAACAGAGATTGAGATGTATCGCGCAGAAGAGCGAGAGAATTGAATAGTTATAATAGATACATGCCAAAAACAATGTAGGCGCAAAAACAAACAAAATGTACAAAGTGACTAGACTAATCATTTCTATTGTTTCAGAGCTTCTTCAGTTCCTCTTCTCAAAAAACCTAGTTATTCACACCAGACCCCATGGCTTGTATCCTGACATAGCCAGAAACCAATATAATATTAATCTCATCAAGTCAAAGGATTAGTAAGAAAATCAATACATTCTAAGCTGATAACTGATATAGCGCACAATGGTTGTGGGTGCACCTTGGAACGGAGGCCGAAGAAACCGGTAGGGGACAATGGTTGTGGTTGCACCCTGAAGCGGAGGCTGAAGAAATCGGTAGGGGACAAGGTTGTGGTTGCACCCTGGAACGGAGGCTGAAGAAGCTGGTAGAGGACAATGGTTGTGGTTGCAGTCTAGAACGGAGGCTGAGTAATCCTGTAAGGCACAATGGTTGTGGTTGCACCCTGGAACGGAGGCTGAAGAAACCCAATTGTCTTTCTGTCCGATATGATGATACCCAAGCTTAGACTGGCCCACCAGATGATTCTCTGGTAGGCCCCAGCTCTGACACAACGATGGACCCTTAACTGATATGTTAAGGGTCCATCGGTGTCAGGGCCTCAAAGTTCAAGCAGAAGATAACTTCATTTGGAACTGACTTTAGAAACAGTCACCAAATACCCTACTGAACCCTTTATGTGCAATGATTAAAAGGCACGTACAAAAAGTAATTAGTAAGAAAATCAATACATTCTAAACTGATAACTATATAGGGAACAATGGTTGTGGTTCCAACCTGGAATGGAGGAAGAAGAAACCGGTAGGGGACAATGGTTGTGGTTGCACCCTGGAATGGAGGAAGAAGAAACCGGTAGGGGACAATGGTTGTGGTTGCACCCTGGGACGGAGGCTGAATAAACCGATAAGGCACAATGGTTGTGGTTGCACCTTGGAATGGAGAAAGAAGAAACTGGTAGGGGACAATTGTTGTGGTTGCACCCTGGAATAGAGGCTGAAGAAACCCAATTGTCCCACTATCCCATATGAAGAGACCTAAGTTTAGACTGGTCCACCAGAAGATTCTCTGGCAGGTCCCAGCTCTAACACAGTGATGGACTCTTAACATATCAGGGCCTCAAAGTTCAAGCAGAAGATAACTTTATTTGGAGCTCACTTTAGAACCAGTCACCGAACACCCTACTGAACCCCCATGCCATGATTAAAGTGCACGTATAAAAAGTACTTAAAAGTGGCTATGCACATGCCCTATGTAGATAGCGGGCGGGTCCTCAGAATAATTTGCCCTCATAGGCTCAAGAATAAGACCACAACTAGCCCATTGATGATACCCTGTACAATATCTAAAATAAATAAATGATCTTTAAGTATCATACATTATGGTATCACAGTACACAAAATAATAGTTCACAAGGTATATTGACGCCGCACAGCTGTGGAAATTCAGGTGCTCAGTGGAAAAACCCATGGCAGAATACTCAGTATGGAGAGAATCCACAGTAGACCTTTCAGTAGCTTTGAAGTACTTCTTTAACCCAGACTGCCCGTTGTCTTTTGGCGTTGGGCATTTCAGGTCGTTTGTCTGCAGCGACGTCTTTTGGCGTCGCTGCAGACATGGGGGTTTGCGGCTTCCAGCATCGCAGCAGCGCTGAATGCAGGGCTGTGTTTCACAGCCATATTCCCAGCACAGCCTGTTCAGCACTGGGGAGCGGGGGAAACCTACACTCCCGACACTTAACCCCCTTGATTGCCGCGTTCAGTGACCACAACATAATCAAAGGACTTTCCACTGCTCTGTCGGGTGATCCGGACTCCGGTGACCCGACAGAGCCCGAGGAACTAGAGTAGCCCCAGGACTGTCTGTGTAAGAAGCCAGTGATCATGACAGACTGTGTGCTGCACTGATCGCTACCTATGTCAAACTGCCACATCTTATAAGGTATTAGCATATATTAATATGCTAATACATTACTAAGTGTAAAAAAAAAAAAGTAAAACAGTTCTCTCTTCCTGGGATTTCAAAAAAAGTAAGAAAAACATAAAGTGTAGAAAAAAATTATGTAAAATAAATAATAAAATAAAAATAAATATTTAATAAAAAAATAATTGTGCGTACATTACACACACACACAAAAAAACCTACACATATTAGGTATCCACACGACCGTAATAATATGTAGAATTAATCTAACAATTTATTAAGTGTGAAATATGAATGGTGTGAAAAAAACTAAAAAAAAAGTTGAAAAAATTCTGCAATAATTCACAAGTAAACTTAAACGATTCCCCCAAAAAGTACAACTTGTGCCGAATAAAACAAGGCCTCATACAACTGAGTCATTGAAAAAATAAAATGTTACGACTGTTGAAATGCAAGGAGGCAAAAACTAAAAAAAATGTTCTGGTCATTAAGTACTTTTCAGGTGTTCGGATAAAGGGGTTAACAATTCTGCAACAAAGAAGAAGTTAACTCTTCATGTATAGTAGTAGATACATTAGTGGAGTATTCATATGGTCCAACGTTTTGGCCCATAAGCCTTTATCTCTCTGCTCCCTACATACAGGTCCTTAGCGACAAAGGCCTGTTAACCGAAACATTGGACCATGGGAATACTCCACTAATGTATCTACTACTAAATGTAGAGTTAACTTCTTCTTTGTTGCAAATTGTTAAATAAATACTTCAAAGCTTCTGAAAGGTGTGCCGTGGATTCTCTTCATACTGAGTACACAAAATAATCAAAATACCACCAAAATAGAAATCCAGAATATCACAACTTTTAATAATTTATACCTAAAAGATAAATTTCAAACTACAACTTATTGGCAAAAAAGACAACATTTATCATAGTCAAATACAAATGGTACCATAGATAGATGGGAACTCACAGTTATGGAGGTTTACAGTTGTGAGACAATCCTTTGGTGTTATCCAGGGTATGCTGAATTGTGATAATACAGGTGTTCTCAGGTAGCTGTAGGGAGTCACTAATGAAAAAAAAAAATTCTCTCCCTGTTCACTAACTGTATCTTACCCCCATTCCAAAAAATGTGGAGTCATCGCC
This sequence comes from Phyllomedusa bahiana, assembly GCA_025379985.1. NCBI lineage: Eukaryota > Metazoa > Chordata > Amphibia > Anura > Hylidae > Phyllomedusa > Phyllomedusa bahiana. The sequence continues at coordinate 92,187 of JAODAL010000204.1, forward strand.
CTGAAAAGGGCGGCCCCGTACAGCACCAGCTAAGTCTTGGAGACCCTACAATGCCCGTGTGACCTTAATATGCTTGTCCCATATACATAGAAAATAAAGAAATGATAACTTAAATAATTCCCAAAATCCTGACACCTTCCTACCTCAGGGTCATGGAGAGTTTGGCAGGGGAAAAGAGGGAAATTAGCACCTGAGTGTCCTGATATTTCCTAAAAGGTAACTAGTAGCTTGAAATTTCTCTTTTAGGTATACATTATTAAAAGTTATATTTTAATCCATGCATTAGTACTTCGACTGTGATATTTTGCCATACATTACGGTAAAAAAAAACCCACTGTAACAATAATATAATACTGTGCAAAAGTTTTAGGCAGGTGTGAGGAAAAAAGGCTGAAAGTGTTAATAGTTTATTTGTATCAAGTAAATGAACAAAAGAGATATCATAACTAAGTGAATATTTGGTGTGACCACCCTTGACTTAGCACTGTCAGTTCTTCTTCACAGTTTTTGAAGGAACTCGGCAGGGAGGTTGTTCCAAACATGTCGGAGAAGTAACCACAGATCTTTTATGTATAAAGCTGGCTCACATCCTTCTGTCTTTTCATGTGATGATAGACTGGATGATGCTGGGATCAGGGCTCTAGGGGGGCCACGTCATCACTTCCAGGACTCTTTGTGTAGGCTAAAGATAGTTCTTGATGACATTGGCTGTATGTCTGGGTTCATTGTCCTGCTGCAGAATAAATTCCCTGACGGAAGGCATCTGATTGGCAGTACTTTTGCAGCATTTTTAAACACGTCTGCACAATGCCACACAATATACAGTGCCACACAACCACTATGGAGAGCTTAAATAATTCCAACACACAGTGAGCAAATTACAACTCATTACATGAAGTGCTATACGAATAATATGAAGATTTGTGGTGGATGCAAGCCTTGAGTGCTTGGCCATCTGTGGTGTTCCCTTCAGCAGGGTCAACTGATATGCACTGTGACGACATAGGTTGTACTATTCCGAGGGTGGTCCTGGATGAGACCAGAACAGGCAGGAAAATAGACAATGATTGGGATTTTTTTTGTCATACAAGGGTAGTTTAGGACGGAAGAGTCTTGCCAGACACAAGTCATTAGCAGTAATGTATTTGAAGAGTCCAGGGGCATCTGTGCTGCAAGGAATAGCATCTGTGTCTCTCACTAGAGCAGTGACGGACTGAACTTTCATGGGGCAACCAGCAGGTTCGGACTGGCCCACAGGGGAATAGAGGAAACCCCCGGTGAGCCCCTGAGCATAGTAGACCTGCAGTTGTTTTTAAACTGCATATGCATTCTCAGGTGAGGCACAAAAGCACGAGGCAGAGTATAGGAGGCATGTACTGTCATTTACAGCTCAACTGGTGGACCCCTAGAGTCAACTCCCCCTGTGGGCCCTAGGAACCCCAGTCCGACACTGGCGACCATTAGGTATTATTCTGAGGACCTATCCTCTCTCTTTGAAACATGTCCACTTTAAAGAAGTTATTGCATATACAGAATTTAATAGAGTATCTAATGATTGGTTCTAAAGTAAGCTCCAAAGAAGGTTGTCTTCTGCTAGATCTTTGGGGCCCTGATATACAGGGGTTACATTCTTGTATCAGAGCTTAGACCCACCAACGGTTCTAAAGTCAGCTCTAGAGAAGCTTGTCTTCTGATAGATCTTTGGGGTCCTAATATACAGGGGTTACAATATTGTATCAGAGCTTAGACCCACCAACGGTTCTAAAGTAAGCACAAATGAAGGTTGTCTTCTGCTAGATCTTTGGGGCCCTGATATACAGGGGTTACATTCTTGTATCAGAGCTAAGACCCACCAACGGTTCTAAAGTAAGCCCTAATGAAGGTTGTCTTCTGCTAGATCTTTGGGGCCCTGATATGCAGGGGTTACATTCTTGTATCAGAGCTTAGACCCACCAACGGTTCTAAAGTGAGCCCTAACGAAGGTTGTCTTCTGCAAGACGTTTGAGGCCCTGATATGCAGGGGTTACATTATTGTATCAGAGCGTAGACCCACCAACAGTTCTAAAGTAAGCCCTAACGAAGGTTGTCTTCTGCTAGATCTTTGGGGCCTTGATATACAGGGGTTACATTCTTGTATCAGAGCTTAGACCCACCAACAGTTCTAAAGTAAGCCCTAATGTAGGTTGTCATCAGCTAGGTCTTTGGGGCCCTGATATACAGGGGTTACATTCTTGTATCACAGCTTAGAACAACCAACAGTTCTAAAGTAAGCCTAAAGAGGTTGTCTTCTGCTAGATCTTTGGGGCCCTGATATACAGGGGTTACATTCTTGTATCAGAGCGTAGACCCACCAACAGTTCTAAAGTAAGTCCTACCGAAGGTTGTCTTCTTATAGATCTTTGGGGCCCTGATATATAGGGGTTACATTCTTGTATCAGAGCTTAGACCCACCAACAGTTCTAAAGTAAGCCCTTACGAAGGTTGTCTTCTGCTAGATCTTTGGGGCCCTGATATACAGGGGTTACATTCTTGTATCAGAGCTTAGACCCACCAAAATTCTAAAGTAAGCCTTAAAGAAGGTTGTCTTCGCTAGATCTTTGGGGCCTGATAAACCGGGTTACATTCTTGTATCAGAGCTTAGACCCACCAACAGTTCTAAAGTAAGCCCTAATGAAGGTTGTCATCTGCTAGATCTTTGGGGCCTTGATATACAGGGGTTTACATTTTTTTACAGAGCTTAGACCCACCAACAGTTCTAAAGAAAGCCCCTAACGAAGGTTGTCTTCTGCTAGATCTTTGGGGCCGTGATATACAGGGGTTACATTCTTGTATCAGAGCTTAGACCCACCAACAGTTCTAAAGTAAGCCCTAACGAAGGTTGTCTTCCGCTAGATCTTTGGGGCCCTGATATACAAGGGGTTAATTCTTGTTCAGAGCGAGACCCACCAACAGTTCTAAAGTAAGCCCTAACGAAGGTTGTCTTCTGCTAGATCTTTGGGGCCCTGTTATACACGGGTTACATTCTTGTATCAGAGCTTAGACCCACCAACGGTTCTAAAGTAAGCACTAACGAAGGTTGTCTTCTGCTAGATCTTTGGGGACCTGATATACAAGGGTTACATTCCTGTATCAGAGCTTAGACCCACCAACAGTTCTAAAATAAGTCCTAAAGAAGGTTGTCTTCTGCTAGATCTTTGGGGCCCTGATATACTAGGGTTACATTATTGTATCAGAGCTTAGACCCACCAACAGTTCTAAAGTAAGCTTCTAAGTAAGATCTTTGGGGCCCTGATATACAGGGGTTCCAATCGTGTATCAGAGCTTAGACCCACCAACAGTTCTAAAGTAAGCTCTAAAGAAGGTTGTCTTCTGCTAGATCTTTGGGGACCTGATATACTAGGGTTACATTTCTGTATCAGAGCTCAGGCCCACCAATAGTTCTAAAGTAAGCACTAACGAAGGTTGTCTTCTGCTAGATCTGTGGGGCCCTGATATACAGGGGTTACATTCCTGTATCAGAGCTTAGGCCCACCAACGGATTCTCTGCAACTATGACCCTAGCACTTTGACAAAAACCCGGGGTACTGTACTATGGGGCACTGTAGCTGACGATGAAGGCACTCTGGTTGGCATGGTGAGTTGTGGCTGGAAAAGAGGGCACTGTGGGTGGTGCACCATATCTACATGTCCCTCATTGGCTTCCAGTCTCTAATTTTTTTCTCACCATGCACCCGTTTCAATGAACTTTATGAAAAAATCTTAAAGCAGCGATTTAGCTAGAGTTTCCCTTGAACTCATTTGCTGTCTAAGCTCTTCGCACAGAAGTTTCTAGTGATAAATATAATCTCAAAGACGAGCACAAGACACTGGCACAGTGCGATACACTTGATATATGGATGTTGACGCTGAATGATTTCTTCATTTAAAGCTCGTGCTATGTAGCGATACCTTGAAATAAATCAATAAGTCAGGTCTGTCACACAGATTGTGGCGCAGGATTTCACATTCTTTTTTTACAGGTTCTAAAAGCAGAATTTAAAGAAGGAACAGTGGGTCAAACGCATCAATTTGCTCCTCTGACCCAGGTGGCTCCTTGATGTAGTAGACTTTAATTTATGTCGACTGATAAACATTCCTTGACCCCCATACTAAGGCTCTTTATGCACTGATTTCTTAAAGGGGTTTTCTCACAATGCTATTTAACAGAGCCTATTCTTTACAGGCAGTTCAGACTCACATTCCCCGTTTGGTTTTGAGTGGGTTTTGTCGATGACTAAACAGTTCCTTGTATCCCCCATATTGAGCTCTTTATCACGGATCTTAGGGGTTTTCTCACAATGCGTTTAACAGAGCCTATTCTTTACAGGCAGCTTCAGACTCACACTTCCTGTTCTGGTTGTGAGTGGTTCTACAGCAGTGAATGACATTTTAGTTATGCTATTCCTAGTTGAGCCTGTTCGAGGGACATTGGTTATAGAGAAGGTTTAACAGAGCCTATTCTTTACAGGCAGCTTCAGACTCACACTTCCTGTTCTGGTTGTGAGTGGTTCTACAGCAGTGAATGACATTTCAGTTCTGCTATTCCTAGTTGAGCCTGTTCGAGGGACATTGGTTATAGAGAGGGTTTAACAAAGCCTGTTCTTTACAGGCAGCTTCAGACTTCCACTTCCTGTTCTGGTTGTGAGTGGTTCTACAGAAGTGAATGATATTTCAGTTCTGCTATTCTTAGTTGAGCCTGTTCGAGGGACATTGGTTATAGAGAGGGTTTAACAGAGCCTGTTCTTTACAGGCAGCTTCAGACTTCCCCTTCCTGTTCTGGTTGTGAGTGGTTCTACAGAAGTGAATGATATTTCAGTTCTGCTATTCCTAGTTGAGCCTGTTCGAGGGACATTGGTTATAGAGAGGATTTAACAGAGCCTGTTCTTTACAGGCAGCTTAGACTCACACTTCCTGTTCAGGCTGTGGGTGGTTCTACAGCAGTAAATACCATTTCAGTTATGCTATTCCTAGTTGAGCCTGTTTGAGGGAGATTGTTGATAGACGGGTTTTAATAGAAGGAAAGACGGCTACAGAGCTCTTAAGGGTTAAAGTGTGTCAGTAAAAAACATACACAAACTCCTGTGCTGCTGATAAGACACAGCAGTGAGTCATGTCACCATTCTGACCAGTGCTGCCAGAGCAGAGAGAGCTGGTCAGTACATAGACAGGAGATAAGAACTGCTCTAGCTCTAAAAGAAAGCAAAATCAGAACAGCAATGTATTTGGTAATAATATTTACCTTTGTCTACATTTAAAGTTAATCAATGTGGTAAGAAAACCCCGTTAATGGTGGGCTAGTGCTTAAACACAGTATCTCATCTGAATATGTAGAGCTACAAAGTACAGATGGAGCAGAATCCATACACTGTAGATTTTTTCTGCTGTAGATTAAACCACAAACAGATGCCAAATTAGTAGCACAATCTACATGTGTGATACACGGATTATGCTGATGATTTCACCTGAAGCAAATCCTGCCCAGGGAAATACACTAGAGTTTGGTTTGGATTTTGAAGCCAATTATTTTTGGAAAACAGGAAAAAAAAAATAAGAAATAAAAAAATTACTCATGATGCAACATTTTTCTGGTCCTGTGCTGGTCTCTGTAGACCAGATCTCCCTTGATGAAATTTCATCACATGTGATCGCTACAGCTGGAGTCAAGAGATGCATCATCTCCAGTGGTGCTAGCAGAAGGCTGATGGGGGCCTTGGTAGAAAGAGTTGGCACGTCTCTCGGGCACCTTATACAGTGCTCAGAGGCTGTGCCCGCACCATCTACAGTGGGGGGGACAGCTTTATTGTACAGCCGGGGCCAAGAAATGAGCAACCTCCCAGTCTGACCATTTAACCTCAATAGCATCCACTACATCTAGATGTTTAACAGAGGGAGGGTGTTCACTCTGTCACCCATGGGCACCCCTGTGAGACGATAGCAGGGTGCCCACAGTTGCTGTGGCAGGTAGAGGCCAAATAATGGCCTTCAGGTCTGCCATATACAGGAGCCTATTAGGCTCTGCTACAGACCAAGTCTATTAAGCTGCCTGTTACGTATATCATAATACATAGTAATACATTACTGTATTGCTAAGTATTATAAAAGTGATCAAGCAATCGCAGTCTAAATAATAAATGTTTAAATAAATTAAAAAAAGAAAAAAAAAAACACTCCTAACAGCCTTGTAAAAAAAAAACACCTTATTTTAAAAGCACCTTTTAAAAAAGGGAACACATAATAAGCTTTGTCGGTAACAACCAATTTGTAAAATTCTTATGTTATTTAATCCGTATAAGAAATAAAAAATAAAAAACATGATTTTTTCATCCAGCCTCACAAAAAAAATAGAATGAAAAGTGCTATTTGTTTTTTGTATTCCAACACGATACCAATGAACACGTAAACTTATCTCACAAATAAAAAGCCCTTACAAAGCTCCATCACCAAAGAAGGAAAAAGCAGCATTTTTTTGGTGTATCTTGTGCCAAACAACTGTCATATGCCCTGTTGTATAGCTGTATGAACAGCCGTGCGCCAAAACTTGCGCCAGGCACAGCCAGGGCTACCATCAGTCATCTATTAACCGTTTTAGGGCCCCATACAGCCAAATCAAATGGGGCCCCCACCCATTACTAGTTCCTATTTTTTAACATATCAGTGGGCCCCTTTTTGATTAGGGCCCCTGACAGGAGTACTGCCCTATTGGCACCCCTGGGCACAGCACTTTGGAATGCACAAAAGATATGTACCAAAGATATACTGTGCTATACAAGGCATAGCACACCCCAGGTTTATGAACCCACATACAAAAGATTCATACATATCGCATGTCGCATTATACACCCCTTTTACTTTTTAAAAACTGGCGTTGCGCCAAGTTTCAACTTTCCCCCCTAAATTTTCTTAAAGGGGTTGTCAAAACCAAAGATTTGTTTTTTTATTTAAAACTCCTTTAAAACGTGGGGTTGTCTTTTAAATGTCAATGCGAATCGGGTTTGGGGCTCCCGGCGCCGCAGCAGTGCTGAGAACGGGGCTGCACTACACAGTCCTGATCCCAGCACAGCTCCTGCGAGCACCGGGGAGTGGGGGAAACCCCCGCCCCCCCCGGTGTTTTAAAACCCTTTGATTGACGCATTTTCGTACCCGGGAAATAAAAGGGTTTCCCCTGCTCTGTCAGTATGGGAAACCCCAAGCCCCGAAACCCGGGGAACGGCGCCCAGGGCTGTTGTTTTGAAGCCATGACCAGGGCAGTGTGTGTTGTCCTTTCCTGCCTGTTAACTGAAAGATTATAATGTATTAGCATTTTAATTTTGCTAATACTTCCCAAAGTGTTAAAAAAGTAAGAAACATAAAAAAAGTGTAAATTTTTTTTACAGGGGTGGCGCTGTTACTACCAGAAAGCAGCCATGTTTTAAAGCCTGGTAAATCTGCATTAAAGAAGTTATAAAAAAAAAATTCTAGAAAAAAAAAATGTTGCAGTTCAATTATACTGTGTCAAAAATTTTTAGATGGATGTAAAATAATTTTTTCATTGCTCTAGAAAGGACCTATTACGAAAGGGAAACTGAGAGGGTGGAATGAACCTGAGTGATCAGTGAATTCTACAAACACAGGGAGTCCTTACACTTTGTTTGCACTTATTACCTTAGTGGATATAGATACCGGGAACAGACTAAACAAACTAAGCGCAAGTCAATATACGTTGTCCCCCGAGATCCCAAAAGTCAATTCCAAAGATATTGAGACAACAGTGCTAATATTTGAAATAAGAATGTTATTATTCAGGAAATGTGATACAGTATGGGAGCGAAAGGCAAAAAATTACCTAGTGCAAACCCCGGGTGGTATCGACTAGTATAGCAGCTGCTGTGGGGTCCAGTGATCAATGCAGCATATCTAAACCCAATTTCAGTTAGTATACTGAGGATGATAAATTTTGGGAAAAAAAAATTTCAAGATACTGTGAATCAAAGGGAAAAAGGGACAAAAACAGACTGGATTTTCAGCCAGGATTTGCTCTGGGGTTCATAGTTACTTGTTACACCACTGGCAAACTAGTAGGGTCTAGCGGTAATGTAAAAAAAACCCCAAAAGGGTGTCCTGGGGTTTAAAAAAAAAACATTATTATATTTAAAATGTAAGGTGGCAAAAGAGGAAGGGTGTACAATGGGGTGTACATCCCGGCCAGGTCCCGGCTGCACCCCTTTCAATGTCCAAACACATGCCCCCCAAGGTAAAGGGACTGGGGGGAATGAAAAGGGGCCAAAATTTTAATAGGGGTTTGACGTTTTTGCTGTCGACATAGTTTTAAAATGCGTAATTTTTGTATGGCTTTAGCCATTTCCCCGGGTTTGGGCCTTTCTTGGGAAGGGGAGCTTTGGCAGGGGGGTGCTCATTCCAGATCCCTCCAGGGTTTCCCGGGTTAAAAGTCGAGGTAAGTGGGAATGGTGGGTTTCAACCCCGGCTACCTTAAAAACCCTTTGGGTGGAGTCGCTGGGAAAACCAGCGGGTGAACTTGCAGACTGACGTAAAGCTGCCCCCTTTTTAGTTAGAGCCCAGATGGCGGGGGATTTTTGTTTTTGTTTTTGTTTGTGCATGCCCTTTCACTTGTACTTTCTGTTTGCTGCTAAAAAAAACAGAACCCCCGTATCTTCACCTGGAAATATCTCTGTCTTTCCTGAACACGTTTAATCACGTTTTCCCGGCGCAAAAACCACAAAATATATTTTATATATTATATATATATATTTATATTTTATAATTATTATATATATTTTATACACACACAACACAACGGATCTATCAGTACGCCAAAAGTTTTTGGGTTCACCTTCTCATTTCCAAAATTTTCGTATTTTTATGACTAATAAATTTTTTTTCAACGAAGGGTCAAAACAGAATTTAACACGTGGAAATTTTACCTTAAAGGGGTTGTCCTAAAAGAAATCTTTTTAAAATTTTAGGGAACACAAATAAAGGGAAATTTTTCCAAAAATTTGCTTTTTTCCCCTTTTTTTTCCTAAAGAGATAAATAATTTATTACCTCCCTGGCTATTTCAGTTTCCCCCCAGTAAACCGACCCGAAAAAATCTCCCCCGGGCTCAAAGAGATAACGAGAGTGGTCATCCCCAGGTCAGGGTGTCAGTCAGTGTCCTTTTGCCGACAAAATAAAAGCTTATTTTTCCAAAGTAAACAGCTCTGTAATAGGGCTTTTGTTTTTGGGGGCATAAGAAGTCCCTTTCCAAAATTGAGAAGTAATCTAATTTAATTTTAACGAAAAGACAACAGACCTGTACAAGCACTGAGCTTATGCAAATTAGTATGAACCAGGAAGTGACAGAGAATTTCTTTCATGCATTCTTTGAAACCCTGTGGGGAGACAACTCCTTTAACAAAAAAGTGTGAAACAACTGAAAATATGTCTTATATTCTAGGTTCTTCAAAGTAGCCACCTTTTGCTTTGATTACTGCTTTGCACACTCTTGGCATTCTCTTGATGAGCTTCAAGAGGTAGTCACCTGAAATGGTCTCCCAACAGTCTTGAAGGAGTTCCCAGAGATGCTTAGCACTTGTTGGCCCTTTTGCCTTCACTCTGCGGTCCAGCTCAGCCCAAACCATCTCGATTGGGTTCAGGTCTGGTGACTGTGGAGGCCAGGTCATCTGGCGTAGCACCCCATCACTCTCCTTCTTGGTCAAATAGCCCTTACACAGTCTGGAGGTGTTTGGGGTCATTGTCCTGTTGAAAAATAAATGATGGCCCAACTAAACGCAAACTGGATGGAATAGAATGCCGCTGCAAGATGCTGTGATAGCCATGCTGGTTCAGTATTCCTTCAATTTTGAATAAATCCCCAACAGTGTCCCCAGCAAAGCACCCCCCCCACCATCACACCTCCTCCCCCATGCTTCACAGTGGGAACCAGGCATGTAGGGTCCATTCGTTCACCTTTTCTTCGTCGCACAAAGACCCGGTGGTTGGAACCAAATATCTCAAATTTAGACTCATCAGATCAAAGCACAGATTACCACTGGTCTAATGTCCATTTCTTGTGTTCTTTAGCCCAAACAAGTCTCTTCTGCTTGTTGCCTGTCCTTAGCAATGGTTTCCTAGCAGCTAGTTTACCATAAAGACCTACTGCACACAGTCTCCTCTTAACAGTTATTGTAGAGATGTGTCTGCTGCTAGAACTCTGTGTGGCATTGACCTGGTCTCTAATCTGAGCTGCTGTTAACCTGCGATTTCGGAGGCTGGTGACTCGGATGTACTTATCCTCCGCAGCAGAGGTGCCTCTTGGTCTTCCTTTCCTGGGGCGCTCCTCATCTGAGCGGGTTTCTTTGTATCTCTTGATGGTTTTTGCCACTGCACTTTCAAAGTTTCCCCAATTTTTCAGACTGACTGACCTTCATTTCTTAAATTAATGATGGCCACTCGTTTTTCTTTACTTAGCTGCTTTTTTCTTGCCATAATAGAAATTCTAACAGTCCATTCAGTAGGACTATCAGCTGTGTATCCACCTGACTTCTGAACAACACAACTGATGGTCCCAAGCCTATAAGGCAAGAAATCCCACTTATTAAACCTGACAGGGCACACCTGTGAAGTGAAAGCCATATCAGTTGACTACCTCTTGAAGCTTCTCAAGAGAATGCCAAGAGTGTGCAAAGCAGGAATCAAAGCAAAAGGCGGCTACTTTGAAGAACCTAGAATATATTATTATATATATATTTTCAGTTGTTTTACACTTTTTTTTTGTTAAGTATAGAATTCCACATTTAATGTTAATTCATAGTTTTGATGCCTTCAGTGTGAATCTACAATTTTTATAGTCATGAAAATATCTGAAATGGCTTTTCTGAGTCTTCATACATTTCCATCTGATGTTTTCTATGCCAATTTGTGCATTTCCTGTGCTGTATGTAGTCTAATTTTCATAGCTGAGCAGCAGCATTTCCTATTTGAAAGCTGTTTTTCTTTGTCTTGTAAAACTAAAAGCCCCAGTATCCTTTGCTTTGCCTGTTTTATGTTCCTCCCTCCCAACCTCAGTCACAGTGCACACCGTCAATTTCCGCCCTGCTGAGAGCCATTAGAAGAAGGGAATAAAATTCAAAGATGTTCGTGATAAAAATTAAACAGCTTTGGTCACATGACCTCCTGGGCTCAACACAGAGCAATTTTCTCTGTGTCCAGATACAAAACTACTGAGCTTCCTGTTCTAAACAAAATGTGATGTAGAATTGCAAAGAGATCACAGAAAATGTTACTAAAATTTAAAATATGGGGTACTTACCTCTCCCACTGCTGCCTCTCCAGTGGTACTGGAGCTCGGCTGTTTCCTCCTGGTCCCCAGCTATGACATCACCTATATCGCTCATGTGACTGTAAGCCAATTACTGGCCTCAATGGTCGCTGCTCGCATGCATGGCACATGACTGCAAAGGCCAGTGGTTGGCTGCATGGTCATGTGAGTGAAGTAGGTGTTGTTACTGCTGGAAATAATACTGTCATTACATTTATTTAGGTTTTGTTATACAATTTTTCTCCCTTTTTTGCTAATGTTTTGCCTTTGCTGTTATTAACCAGTATGTACCTTTAAAAGAAAAAAGTAAGTAAATCATTTTGAGTTACCTGAATTTTAAGACAGGCAGTAGACATAGAAAATGGTGAAGAACCTCAGAAAATCAGAACCAAAGAATCTCAATCTAAATATCACTATTAATGTTCCTTTACACTAAGGAACCTATTGCTTAGGCAATGGGCTAGTCCAAAGTACCCCTTTAACCCCCTAAGTACCTCCTAGGCCAGAGTACCCCCTAAGCATAAACAGAGATTGGTGGAGAAAGCTGATTTTCAGCATCCACTGGCCCGTTAAATGCACAAGAGCCAGCATGCATCCGAAAGTGCATTGGATAGAGAAGCATAAGTGGCACCAGAAGTGGCACCAGAAATGCCACCATCAAAACACAGAGAAAGAGCAAGCTTGCCTCACGGAGCAGTAAGAAGAACCCGGAGTGGCAAAAGGAAATGAGTAGGAACATAACAACAATGTATCTAAACTAACTACAAAAGCCTTTGTACTGTTCATATCTTTTTTTTTTTTTTTTTTATTTTTTTTTCTATTTTTATTTTGAACACATCAAGTAAACATCCACATGGCAGGAAGGAGGACGCTGACCATTCCAAAACCTGTGTGTTTGGTCATTGTCATATTGCATGACCCAACTTATCTGAGACCCCGCCTGCAACTGTTAGAGAGAGTGGCACCCCTCTTTGGGACCCAATTAGCCCTCCAGTGACGCAAATTTGTGCCGTCAGGTAGTTAACATATCATTTTAGTACAATACACTGCAATACAAGTGATGAAGCGGTTGCATGTAAGTCCACTAACTTTTTCCTATGTATGATTACTGTTCTAGAATTCCATGGCAAATAAAGCAAAAAACAACTGATCCTGGAATAAGTAGAAAACATGGTCTTTATATTAGCAACTCTGTCTTAAAAACTGTCTTCTACTATTTTGTATAGTTGAAAAAAAAATAATTGAACAATTTGGACTTGCCTGGATTTCAGCATTGAACACTAATAAAATGGTATGATAGTCACTAAGGGCATTGTCACACGGCATATTTGGGCAGCGGAATTGGAGCCGTACTCGCGCGTATCTTGCGTGCAGTACGGTTCCCAATCCAGTCCCTGTCATTACGGTAATACACGCTCTCATCATGAGAACTGTGAGATTCCGTCGATCACTCCGCGCTCGGTGAATCCTACCGCGGGCGGGCTGAAAGTGACATGCATCATTATTTAGGCACGTTACGCGGCGTAAACAATGCATTGTCTATGGGGCCGGTGGGGCAGCTCCCTCGCCACGCCCCAGCCCCGCCCCTTATTAAGCCGTTATTGCGGGGCGAAATTCGTTCCACGCAATTCGGCTTGAATAAGCGTGTGGAACATTGCCTAAGTCATAATTACAGACAAACACTAAGCTCTTGCTCGAGCAGGCCCTCACACAGTGTGCTGATTTGTAGTGCTTTTTTTAATGTAAATGTTGGTTTGTTGTTGCTTATTCCCTCTATATTGTAAAGTGCTGCGGAATATGTTGGCGCTATATAAAGATTATTATTATTATTATAAACACAACCTAACTAAATTAATAAAACACAGTTGTACTGTTAATGTTTTTTGAGCACTTTTGAGTAAACATCCACAGTGCAGAGAGATAATATTGTACTGTTCATAACTTTTACTGAGCATTCTGAATTAACATCTGTAGTGCAGGGAGATAATGTTGTACTAATCCTAATGATTATTGAGCACTTTGAATAAGCATCCACAGTGCAAGGAGATAATGTACTATTCATAACATATATTGACCATTCTGAGTAACCATAAACAGTGTAGAGAGAAAAAGTGAAACTTTAAATTTAATAACCTGTAGATCCCCCTTTGGCAGAAAACACTTCCACCACATGTGCAGTGACCTATATACAGCTCTATTAAGCAATCACTAAGGACCTCATGATGCCACAATCATGGGTCACGAGACGTTGCAGCCAATCACAGGCCTCAGTGGTCTCATGCTGCTCACCCAGGACGAGACTCCTGAGGCCCGTGAATAGCTGCAGTGACATCATCGGTGGTGAGCACCGGAAATAGCAGTGGCACTGGAACATAGTGAGTTTGAAGGGTGAGTTGATTTTTTTTTTCTTTTTTTGGTATTTTAGCCTCTCCCTGATGTACGGAGAGTTCTTTTTCATAAAATGGACAACCCCTTTAATAAAGTCTTCTCGTGAGAGAACTAATTGAGTGCGTATGTTTGTGTGCTTTTTTTCATTCATGTCCATTATCTTGTGTATGCCTCTGAGACATGACATAAATAGCAGTACAAGACAAGTAAAGCAATGTCATTTGCAAATTTCTTAAGGTAAATGAATCCTAGATCTGTCTGCAAAATGTGTACTAGGCCACCATTACAGCGATGCATTTTCCTGTCAATTACTGAACGGTGTCAAAGGTTATGAAGATTCTTTATACTAAAAGGGAAAAAATTAGACGTCCATAACGGTGAGTTTACACGGCAAAGACCAAAGACCGATCGGATTTCCTGATATTTAGTATTTAGTCTTTTTTTGGCATGTAAGGGGGGGGGGGGGCGGTTGGGAGCTTTTGTCGCAGTTTGCGGATTTCAAAGCCCGTCCATCTTCGCACCCACTTGTTCATGTTCGTACCACAAAAACCGGGCGGATGACATGACATGTTCTACGTTTTTCGGACCGCCGGCAGTGTAAAAAACATCCCGTGGAAAGTCCGTGCAGTGTGGACTGCTGCATGGATTTTTTATTGAAGTCTATAGGGGAACATTGCTTGTTGGTTTTCAGACTGGTTTTGTAAACCGCCCAACTGTCTGAAAATCAGACCAATAACCTGTGCCGTGGGGACAAGCATAATTGCCCAAACATGTGACACTTTTACCCCTTCATGACACTACATCGGGCGAATGCTATGAATGGGGCGCGCCCAGAAGTCTGGCGTATTTTCAGCGAAAAAGTCGGCACCAGCCCCGTTCACTATATTTTAACATCGCCCGTACACCAGTATCAGGCGCTTTACAGAGCGCCTGCTGCACTTTGTAATGCGCCTGAGATTGGAGACGTGCTGGAGGCGTGTTGCACTACAACTGTATGAAGCTACACATTTATAGCTTCCGTACGGCAAATCCAGGTGCGTTACTGCCGGAACAGGTAATAGCAATTTAAAAGTGGTTTACCTGAGCCAGAAATGTCGTTTTAGCACTAGAATGCTTTATGACCCGCAGTAGAATAGGTTCACAGATTCAGGCGCATTCTATACTATTATAATGCGCATGAAAATTGCCGTTTATACGCCAAAAATCATACATGTGCCTAAAGGGCAACATGTACTGATTTTTGGAGCCCAGGCGCCATCTTTTTGCGCATAACAAGTAGTGTAGAATTGCGTCTGAATCTATAAACCTCTTTCTACTAAGGCGTCATAGATTTGCGCTTTCTAGCTACAATATGAGACTGAGATGGAAGGCGAATCGACTTCTAAAGAAGTGGAATTCGTTTAGAAATTTCAGGAAAACTTCGGTTCTGGAACGAAGTCGAACTTTGGGGTACTTCGGGTGAACGAAGTGTGCTTTGTGATGATAACATGGCTGCTGCGCACACATGGCGCTACATGGGGCAGCACTCTGGGTGGGAAGAAGGCAAGCCTGCATGACATGGTGAGAGATGAAGCCAATCAGGAGACGTCGGGATTCGTGTGCCGTCTACCGCACTATATAAGAAACGGGCGCCGCTGGGGAGCTCAACTCATCTCACTGTATGAAGGGAAGTGCTGTGCGGGTTTTTGGCGGTGTTACGCTTTCTGAAGAACTGATTTTTACAAGCGGATTTTTTGTAGTGTGTCTCAGCTTGTTCAGAGATGTTCTCTGAATGTTCTATTTCTGATTTTATGGGGTATTGGATTCTGAAATTCCAGTGTGCGTCACACTGCCGCTGATCTACTATTCAATATCCAAGTTGGGAATCTAAGCCATGTTATGTTGTATTCATTTAAAGAAACAGCGTTTTTTACAATACAAATACCACTTCATTTTGGCCGCGCTGTCAATTTTTGCGCAATGTACATAGGGGTTAATTAAGCTTTGTTTTTGCATGGTGTGCTGACAAATAAACACGGTCTATTTCAACGCCAAATTATATATATTTTTTTTGGTAAGCCTTATTCACAAGCAAGGTTAATTACATTTTATCTCTTGTTAGTGTGGCGTAGAAAATTGCCATGGTACACGTCTACAATGCTATCTAGCTTTGTGGGTGGCTCAATTTCTATTGCGGCAATTTACATCCAGGGGTAATTAAGCAGTTGTTCTTGCTGGTGTGCCTGACCAAAAATAAACCGTCTTTTTCAACGACCAAATATATTATATATTTTTGGTAGCCTAATCACAAGAAAAGTTTAAAAAAAAAAAATTACAAAAATCTTTATCCTTGTTGTGTTATGTGTGGCGTTAGAAAATACGCCATTGTTAACACGCTACAAAGTACTAGTTTGTTTGGTGGCTCATTATATTGCGCAATTTACATCCAAAGGGGTTATTTTAAGCAGTTTGTTTTGCTGCTGTGTGCAAAATAAAACCGTCTTTTTCAACTCCAAATAATAGTTATTTTTTTTGTAGCCTAATCACTACGCAAAGGTTATTACAAGTTGATCTCTTGTTGTGTGGCGTTGGAAAATATAGCCCATTGTAACAGCCTTACAAAGCTATCAGTTGTGGTGGTTCTATTCTAGTTTGCGCAATTTTCATACCAGGGGTTAATTAAGCGGTTGTTTTGATGCGGTTTGTTGTTTAACACAAAATTACAACATTTCTTTTTCAACGCCAAATATTATATTTTTTTTTGGTAATAGCCTAATTCACAAGACATAAGGTTAATTACAATTTATCTCTTGTTGTGTGGCGTAGAAAATACACCATTGAACTACGCTTACAAAGGTACTAAGTTTGTGTGGTTTGGATCAATTTATTGCGCAAATTTACATCCAGGGGTTAATTAAGCGTTGTTTTCGTGCGGATGTGACAAAAATAAACGTCTTTTTCAACGCCAAATATTTATTATTTTTTTTTGGTAGCGAATTCACAGCTCAAAGGTCTTATTTACAATTTTTCTTTGGCTGTGTGGCGTAGAAAATACGCATTGTAACACGTCTACAAGCTACTAGTTTTGTGGTGGCTACAATTTATTGCGCAAATTTCATCCAGGGGGTTAATTAGCGTTGTTTTGCTGCAGTTGACTGACAAAAATATAAACCGTCTTTCTTTCAACGCCAAATTATATACTAGTTTTTTCTTGGTAGCTATTTCACAAGCCAGGTTAATTTTCATTTTTATCTCTTGTTGTGTGGCGTAGAAAATACGCCATTGTAAACACGCTACAAATCGCGTACTAGCTT
Source organism: Phyllomedusa bahiana (assembly GCA_025379985.1). Taxonomy (NCBI): domain Eukaryota; kingdom Metazoa; phylum Chordata; class Amphibia; order Anura; family Hylidae; genus Phyllomedusa; species Phyllomedusa bahiana. The sequence continues at coordinate 109,201 of JAODAL010000204.1, forward strand.
GTGGTGGCTCAATTCTATTGCGCAATTTACATCCAGGGTTAATTAAGCGTTGTTTTGCTGTGTGCTGACAAAATAAACGTCTTTTTCAACGCCAAATATATATTTTTTTTTGGTAGTCCTAATTCACAAGCAAAGGCTTACTACAATTTTTATTTGTTGTTGTGGCGCTAGGAAAATCGCCATTGTAACGAGCTACAAAGCTACTAGTTTGTGGTGGCTCAATTCTATTGGCATTACCTCCACGGGGTTAATTAAGCGTTGTTTTGCTGCTGCTGTGTGACAAAAAAAAACCGTCTTTTTCAACGCCAAAATATATATATTTTTTTGGTAGACTAATTCACAAGCAATAGGTTAAATTACAATTTTATCTCTTGTTGTGTGATCGTAGAAAATACGCCATTCGTAAACACGCTACAATGCTACTTGTTTGTGGTTTGGCTCAATTCTCATTGCCGCAATTTAATCAAGGGTTTATTAAGCGTGGTTTTGTGCTGTGCTGACAAAATATACCGGTCTTTTTCAAGCCAAATATATATTTTTTTTTTGGTAGCCTAATTCACAAGCAAAAGGTTAATTTACAATTTTATTTTTTGTTGTGTGGCGTAGAAAATACGCCATTGTAACACGTATCAAAGCTACTAGTTTGTAGGGTGGCCGCAATTCTATTGCGCAATTTACCGATCCAGGGGTTAATTATGCGTTGTTTTGTGCTGTTGTGACAAAAAATAAACGTCTTTTTCAACACGGAACTATATACATTTTTCTTGTAGCATAATTCACAAGCGAAAGGTTAAATTAAGCTGTTAGTGCTTTTACATTTAGTAAAACACACAGTGCTTGTAAACGACACATACAAGTAACATTTTTCATGGCCATTTGTGGAGCGCAATTTATTTCTAGGGTTACCCAAGGCTTGTTACCTGTGGATTAATTTGAGTCAAAAACAGGTGTATATTTATTTTTACAGGATTGCTTCAATCAAACAGGGTCTGTACATTTAGAACAAAACAGTATGTCAGACCTAGATGAGGTGGCAGGCTCTCAACTCGAGTGGCGTAGTGGCACAAACATTTTCTGTAAGGGCCCAAGGTCGCCAGAACAGCAAGGGGACGTCGCGAGGGAGTACTCGGTTGGGTGAGGCCACCAACTGCCGCTGTCATCTAGGGCCGTCGGTTGTGTTGTTCAGAACAAAGGGTTCTTGATTGGTTGATAGGTTTCATCCTCTTTCTACAGATGACTTTGAAACAACCCCCATGCCAAGAGTCGGTGGGATCTCGACACAACACTTAGTTGGCATGGCACGGGAGCGGGTCTGCGGCCCTCCTGTCATCAGCCGCCTCTGTTCCATCCAGTTCCCTCAGCAGGGATTACTATGTGGGTCTGGGCTCAGCGCCACTATATAGCGAGGATGTAACAGACATTTTGAGGAGGGCTAGTCTCAGCAGATACTTGGCAGCGAAGAACATGGGGCCAATATCCAGCCTTCTCTGCAGTAGGCGCAAAGTATAGATGTGGAGAGTGGCATGGAGGATCATGTGAGTGAGGAGGGTCAGCTCGGTTACAAGACGGTGTGAGGACGAGTAGGTGCGATGAAACCCAAATAGGATGATGATGTAGCCGACCGCACTTGGGAGTCCCGGGTTAAGCATGGGCTTATCATCGTCATGAGAAGAGGGCGAGTTTCAGCTGCGAGTCAGGCGCGGCGCAGCAGCAAGTGTGGGGTTGTGGTGTGGCCGTGAGTCAGCAGGGTAGTAGCAGTGTGAGGTCGGGAGCCAAGCGGCACGGGGTAGAAACCGCTTGCAGTCCAAGACAGTAGCGGCACAGGGGCTCAGCGAAGGCAGCGGGTGGCTGGTGTCACTCAGTGCGGAGCGTTGGCGGTAAAAATCAGCTATAATCGGCGGTTGTGGAGGTTCTTGTAGGACACCGGAGGAGCCGAATATGGGTATATGTGAATCTGTGGGCAGAAAGAAAGGTGAAAGCGTGGCAGGATCTAACGTTGGACCAACGCCCTGCGTCAAACATTGCAGCGTCACCATCCGTGGCCTGGGAGGAAACGTTGGCTTCAGATGTGGTGGTCCCATAGGCGCTGCTAGCTGCTGCAGCGGCCAGTGGCACGATGCCATTTCAGCCAGTCAAGGTACCACCTCTGCAGGAAGGCTGGCTGTTTTCTTTGACATCCTCTCTGGTCCAGATGCTCCTGCTCACTCGCTACTCATTGCGCCAGCCAGTCGTTCAGAGATGCGATGTAAAGAGACAAACAGTATGCGTGCCAACATCCCTAAGGTGGCTGCAGCTGACGTGCTCTGTCCAAGTTGTTGGTACTGGCAGTACCTTCCTTTCAATGGTGGATCTGCCCATTCAGAGAACTAATGGCTTGTGCCGAGCGTGATGGAGAGTCCAAGCCGTGAATTTCTTTTCCAAAAAGGCAGAGTACAGCACTTCACTAAATATGAGAACAGAGGTGGGCCAGTCTTGAGCTTATTCGGTTTGTTCCAAGGTTCTTACACGGCAGCTCGGACGTTGGTGCTGTAAACTTTAACGGTCAGGGCCAGTACATGTCCTTTAGGCAACTGGGTGAATGTGCTTCCCTGCCAAGGCACACCAAACAACTTGGAAAGGAGAGGGAGCTGTCTCCTCCACGTTGTCAAATGTGCTCCTGCGCCCAATTGTCGCTCATCCTTCCTCCATCCTCCTCCACCATTCAGCCTCCACAAGTACTGCTCCTTCATACCACATGTGTAGGGCACAGCGGTGTCACGCCCTGTTCTACAATAGCTTTGCCTCGGCTGAACGAGTACAACAGGGGAGACACTGCTCCGCGTCATGCAGAAGAAATCGATGTGTGGCTTTTCCGCCGCCAACTGCAAATCGGACCCATTGGTGACGGAAGAAGGGGAGGAATGGTGTCGCGCTTGCACAGAGGAGGGCATGGTCATGCGCCTGCAGGCGCACGTGTTTCAATTGGTTGTAAAAAGGTTCTGAAGGTCTTCCACGTCTTCAGACATTCTGAAAATGGCCAGGAAAACTCTGTGCATGCACTTTATCCATTCGTCAACGCCAGGAAACCCTTCTCGAGTTGCAGCGGCAGACGGCTCCCCAACACGCTTGATATGCGATGTTTCCACGCTGGAATTTCCAAGCCTGCACATGTTGGACCCGACTGTAATGAACAGAGAAGGCCATTAACGATTTTTTGATGATCCAGGCAGACAGAAGTACTCCCTGTGTAACTTTGATGTCCAGCCAGTGGAGCTCATGCGTGACACCTGACGTTGTTGAGCCATTCGACGAGGTAGGCCCGTTTTTTGTCAGTCGCAGGGACTTACGGGATGAATAACGTCATTCCACTGCTCTTGTCTGAACAGAGCTGAAAAATCTGTCTGTGGCAGGGGATGAGATGTGGGACTACATTCGTGGCACCACTCTGAGTCGGTGGGGACTGAAATGGTGGAGGTAGGAGGAGGAGGACATTGGTGCAGAAGCATTTGCTCTGGTGACATATTGGAGTGGATTTTTACCCAGGTGACATAGTGAGGGGTGCATGGAGCAGTGGAGGAGGTGGATGGGATGAGGAAGACGAGGCAGATGACTCAAGCCACAGTGGCAGTAGACAGTGGGAAATGGAAGGCAGGGAGCCCTCGGAGTCATTGTGCAGGATGTCTTCCGCAGAATGCTTATTGCCCTGTTAGTGTACAGACCGATAGTCAGCATCCGGAGAGGGATGACTTCTGGCTCTCACCTATTGGACCTGCTACGGTCAAAATGGGAGCTTTTTCCCAGCTACTTGAGAGGGAAGGACAAATCAAATACTATAGGGAAATCCTCGTAATCAGTTGACCGCTGCCTATGTGCGGCATCGTCCTCTCTGACAGGTCTGAGGGGGTTCCCTCAGCGCTCACGTACTTCGGCCGGGCTGCTGGGGAAGGGTTTGGGGGGGTAGGAGCGTAGTACCAGCTCCACTAGCAGTACACCTAAGTCTGGAGTCATAATGAGCAGTCCTTCCCCCGCCTAGGGAGGAGGGCAGTCACCTAGCAGCAGCGAGCCAGCAGCAAGCAGGACAGGGAGCATTCCCTGAACCAACCGGTTGTGGACTATTGGTACTGCACTCTGCAACCCCACTTAGAAGATACCGCTTGGACATACTGGGCAGCTAACTGGATGTGTGGCCAGCAACTTGCCGAGTTTGCAGTGAGAGCTGTCCTGCCGTCAGTCTAGGTGGCATCAGAGAGGGTGATCAGTGCGGCGGGGGCCATTCGTTAACCTCAAGGAGAACCCGCTTGTCACGGGAAAAATGTTGAAACGATGACTTTGTCAAGATGAATCAGGCGGTAGGATCGGCCAGGATTTCCACACACCAATGCTTAGCGTCAGTCATGGGTTCTTCAGCATACTGCCTTCAGCCACTATTAATGATGCGCCTCCCCCTGATGCCCAACATTGATGATGTTTTCCATCTGCTCCACCGTCATTTACCAGGGACTGGTATTGGCCACCAACTCAACACTCTGTCATTGTGCCACTCTATGTGCTCATGCTGTGACTGCTGTTGCCTGGTGCCGTGACATCCACATGTGTCATTGTGCACTCTGCGGACATGGTCACTGTTTTTGCCACCTCAGAAATGTCATTGTGCACTCTCTGACCTCATGCTGTTGCTCCTGTCATCACCTCCAATCTCTGTCATTGTGCCACTGCTGACTCATGCGCTGCCGCCGTGACCTCCGTCTCAGTATTGTTGCCGCTCTGTGGGCCTAATACTATTTTGCCACCGGCAGAATGTCATTTGTCGCACTCTTGACTCTGTGCTGATGATGACTCCTGTCGTGCTCCCTCCACACTATGTCATTGTGCAATGTCTGACCTCATGCTGCTGCTGTGACTTCTGTCGTGCCCTACACTGTGTTTCATTGTGCCACTGTCTGACCTCATGCTGCTGCCGTGGCTGCTGCCGTGCCCTCCTCTCTGTGGCCTAATTCTGTTTTTTGCGACTCAGAATTTGTATTGTGCCACTGTACGACTCATGTTGTTGATGTGTGCTGCTGCCTGTGCCCTCAACGGTGTCATTGTGCCACTGTCTGACTTATTGCTGGTGTTGCTCCTGGCGTGCCCCTCCACACTCGCTGATCATTGTACACTCTTTGGCCTACTCCTTTTTTGCCAGCTCCAGAGTTGTCATTGTGCCGCACTGCCTGACCTCATCGCTGCTGCACCGGTGACCTCACACTGTGTATTGTTCCACTCGCGGGCCTGTACTGGTTGCCACTTCCAGAATGTCATTGTGCCACTGGGTTGACCTATGCTGCTGTGGCTGCCGCGTCACCTCCCAACACACTCTTGTCACTAATGTTGACCTGTGCTCTCAGTTTGTTGTTTTTCAGCCTTTTGCTGCCTCTGAACTTTATCAGGCTACGTTCTGCTTCAGTTTTTTGGTCAGTTTTGCCCCCATAAGTGGCCCAGGGGCATTTTATTAGTGAAGCGATTTAAGAGGGGGCAGTATGTGGCGTGTCATACTAAAAACAAATGTTATGAAGTATACAAAAACCAAGCTCCCTCTGCATATTTAAGCATGGCACAAAAGTTCTACAGCACCCTGCAGGTCTGGGCAGCCTGATATAGCTGTTTTTTAAGTGAGTTCGTTGCGAAGTAATTCGGACGAAACGAATTTTGTCGGAAAAATTGGCGAAGTGATCCGAACCGAATTTTTGAGAAATTCGCCATCTCTAAAAGAGACACTTCTGGCTCACGGTAACCTATTTTTAAAAGTAGCTCTACTGTATCCACCAGTAATGCGCTGGATTTGCTGAATTGAATGCTAAAAATATGTACGTTTGTGTTCGGTTGTTGTAGTGGCCCGCCTCCTGCACACCCCACCCGAATCCAGGTGTATTACAATAGGGCCACGTAGCATACTCCTGGAGTGCACCTGTTTAAGCATAGAGCAAAAGGGGCCGTTCATACATGTCACCCTAAATTGTGCATCTTTCCCTTACCAAACCTACAATCTGCTTTGATTCAATGAATGAATAAACTATTATTCTACAGGCCGTGCACTAAAAATACTGACTAGTCATTAAAAAGAAATGCAGCTTGGGACTTGGACTCAACGTACTCCGAGGCGATGTTCTCCTGGCTGATATAGTTTCCAGAAATCAATGATATTCATGACAAGGTGCCGGTGCGATGCATAACTATGGAGATCACCACTGAGATGGATTGTGGGATCTGCCAGTATCTATTCCATGTTCTATATCTTGTAATGCTACATTTTAGAAGAAGCTTTGAATTAAAATCCTGGATGAGATGTTCACATGAGAGTGGAGCGTATCGCTGTCTGCGGCTTCATGAGCGTAACTGGGATTTGTGCCATTTTGCCAAGATCTCACTAAACCCAAATTATATCCTGATGCTTGTTGGCTGTCCTCACGAGAGAGTGATAATTTAAAGCTGGCTAATCCTGTAATGATATTAAGAAGTTATTATTTTTTTTTTTTTTTATATGTTTTTGCTTTATGATTCTGTAAATATTTTTATGCCCAGATTTATATTTCTATTAAAATGTAACAGGCAGAGAAAATAACATGGAGAATAAATCAATAATTGTACCCTGTAACATAATATCTTAATTATAGGAAAATTAGCAAATTGGGCTGCGTTTCGGTTTCCTCTTTAACCGTTTGCATAAAAAATTTCTGGAGACAGATATCGAGGGATCAGAAGAAATTGCAACAAAACAATTCATGCTTTATTCTGTTTTATTCCTTAAAGGGGTTTTGCCACGATGTAATGTTGACGTGGGATCCTCCAAAATGGGTATTCAATCACTTTTCTAAATATATGTGATTACAAACAGTGAAGCCTGTGAAAGCAGCAGCATTTCTCAGTCCCCCTTAGTTACCTGAAAGTTTACATTAGACACGACCAGAGGAGCCGATCTGTCCAGGCTTGCCTTGCGTGAAACACTTCTTATCTGATGACAGGGAAAATGAATGAGTTTTCAAGGGACTGGGGAGAAAGTGCAGTGTATGAGCCTGTGTCTGCTGTATAGATAATCCTCTGTTGTAATTTTATTATTTGAGTTAACTTTTGAGACGTTCCCTTATTCCTCACTCCTTGCTCACCCCTGCATGACTCAGCATGATTTGTTTATATTCTCCTCTGTGCTGATAAGGAGGTAAGGAACTCACTTTGTGGAAAAACCCCTTTAAAAGGCTTGTCCCATGAGGAGAACCCCTAACTACATCAGCTATAAGCGCACTGGACATCATAGAGGAGGTCCCCCACTTAGGGCCCCCTTCTATGAGCAAACACAAATGCCACATGTATGAACCTGTTTAGGTCTAAAGCTCACTTTTTTGCCCATAGGTTACTATGGGCAAAAGAGTGAGTTTTAGACCTAAACAGGTTCATACATGTGTCCGAAAGAGTCATTCTTAATATAAATGCACACAGGATAAACTTGCTGTGGATTTTCCACATGGATTAGCAAAGAGAAACTCCACAGCGGATTATAGTATCAGCCATATGGATGGTATTTTACAAATCTCATGCCTACGTGCCGGAAATTTTCCACATGGAAATTGACCTGCAGAGGAGATTTTTAAATCTGCAGCATATCAATTTCATTTACTGTACTTTTTGCTGATCTCTAAAACTTGGTTGTCTCTAACCTCCTTTAAAGGGAATGTGTCATCAAAAATGATTTATTGTTTAACTCACATTTTATGTTAAACACATTTTTTAAGAATTTGATTTGATTTTTTATAATTTTCCATATCACTTTCAATATTTTTTAATAATTCTTAAGTCCTGCAGTTTTCACTTTGGCCACTAAGCCTAATAATATTCTAACACTTCCTGTTCTATAGAGAGAGATTCTCAATTGTCTGCTCATTATCAGCACAAAGAGGGTCAAACTGAAAGGAGACACCAGTGTGAATAGATAACACAGGATCCACCAGTCACAAGAGGAGATAGTCACAGTTCAATCTTTCACCTCCCTGCACTGTGACTTCTTCCCAGGTCACAGAGCATGACAAGGAAACTCTCCTATGGAAGTCAATGGGACTGAGTCAGTTTTAAAGGGGATGTATCGCTTCATCAGTTCAGCTGTTTTCTTGAAGCTTGATTTTCTCAGTTCCTGAATTCCAGGGGCGTTTCTTCCCCTCCCAGCTGGGTGTTTCTTAACTTAAGGGGAATGACATCATCCCCCCCTTCACTGTTCATGCTCGCTCCCGAGTCAGTGTATTCCCCCCCCCTGTCTGAGTCCACATGTCACTGTCCTCTCCCTATGCAGTCTTATTTTGTAGGAGCTGTTTACATACCACAGCCCTGCATTCAGTCTTCTATGAACTCAGAGCACTGATCTCTTCTCTCCCAGCTGGAGATTTGTTACAGTTGAATCCAGTCTTCTATGAACTCCTCCAGAGCAGCACAGATCCGTCTCCCTTTCTATGCAGGAGCATTAGGCACCGAGGCACAATTCTGCTGTTTTCTGATTATAGAAGCAGTTGCAGTGTCACTGAGGAGCAGCTAGCTGTATAGAGTGAAATTGTTGCCGGCCCCTTATTCTGAGTGAGAGAGGCAAATTAGTAGAGCCGGCAGCCAATGAAATGAAAGGAGGTGGGATCCGACTGGCACTGGGGAACAGTGTTTAAACAAAACAAAGATAAGGGAGACAGTGAAAACAAGACAGCTTTGCAAAGTTGCTTGTTTTCACTGTCCCCTTATTCTGAAGACCATTTAATGAAATGATACAACCCCTTTAAGTCTCCTATGTGCATGAAGCTACTTTAAAGCATCTCTCTGACTGCTATTAAAGCAGTGCAAACAAAGCCTAGTGGCCAAAATGAAGACTGCAAGACTTAAGAATTATTAAAAAATATAGAAAGTGATATGAAACATAAAAAAAGCCAAAAATTCCTAAAAATGTTGTTTAACATAAAAACGGGACTTAAACAATGACTCATTTTTTGATGACACATTCCCTTTAAACGTGCCTGGAGTTGTGCGGCATTCATAAAATGGTTCCTCAGGACATTGGTTACAATGAAGCGTCATTAGTATGTAATGGAGCCAAAGGACGTCCACTCCTTTGCCTTTCTGTGACTCTTCCAGTCTCTGTATCTCTGTTATAACTTGCTGATGACACTCTGTGACACTCTAAGCTCAGCGACCAATACCATCTGAGAGCATCCTGCTTGGAGCAGCTAATTGGGCTAAAATATAAAAAAAAAATGTAGCTAAAAAAAATTCATTTTTGACACTATAAAATAGCAACCAAAAGTTAATACTGTAGCCGCCATTGAACCCCCTCACATGGCATAATTTCAAGATTTTCCTCGCTGCCAGATAACAATCTGTTCCCATGACAAAAAAGCATTCTAATGCACTGCGTGCATGCAAACAGTATTTATTATTGTTGCCTGGCTTTCACAAAAATACATTGCTCGCCAAATGAAGAGTATTTGCTAATTAACGTGAAAACAAAGAATAAAATTGCCAGCTGTGTAAGAAGGGATAATTGGTTTCAAAAACATGAGGCTCCTATTTTATTGAATAAAATGAACAAAAATCTGAGATTTCTTGTCTCTATCAGTTCGGGAAATGTCTAATAAAAGGAGATTGTACAATGCAACAGGCAAGATGTGGCAAAGCCATGTGAATAAGGTTGTAGAAAGGCAAAAAGAGTCCTATTACTGGGCCATACAGGGCCGCCATCAGAAATTTCAGGGCCCCATACAGCTGAAAGGTCTGGGCCCCTCTTCCTCATAAACCCCGCTTGCAGTGGGCCCCATTTCATTCACCGGGCCCCGTACGTCAGTACCCCCTGTACTGCCTTTACGGCGGCCCTGGCAGCCATAGGCACATTGCATGCTTCCTTTAGAACAGTATTATGGGTTAATTCTCCCCCTGAAAGCAATAAGACTATAATATAAAGAATTCGATGGAGCAAGTCATCCAAGTCTATGAGAGCTGAAATACAGCCCCATAATGGAGACAATGGGTGCTTCAGTTCATACGTTGGACTTTTTGTATAAGAATAATCCGACTAGTAATCCTTAGCAGAAATCCAAGGTGATGCTTTGGACTTCTACTGAGAATTTTTACTTTACACCAGTGCTGTTCACCTCTGATTTGGATGCAGGTTAGTTCCATTTCAAAAGGGCTAACCCAAGCCATGCCTGCAGAAGCAGGATCTGCTTCAAAGAATGAACATGTCCATTCTTTTTTCCCTGTTAAAAGTCCTCCATCACCAATATCCATCTAACAGGCTCTGCCAGAAATAGCAGAGCTGAAATGCCAGTCACTGCTGTAGAACCACCCACAGCGTGAATAGGAAGTGGGAACCTGAAGTTGGCTGTGAAGAGCATGGTGAGAATACCCCAATCTCCAGAGGAGAAAAGCGTTCTTTACTGTAAGAACTGTGAATCTGTGGAATAGCCGCCTGAGGAGCTGGTCACAGCAGGAACAGTTGGGAGTTCCACGAAAGGCTTAGATAACTACCTGAAACTAAAGAATATTAATGCATACATAGCTATGTAAAATTCTGGATCCTGGCTGGTGGTGGCTCTGGGGTCAGAGATGGGGTCTCCACTGGAACAGATTAGTTCTTGCCTTGTGGGTTTCAGGGCATTCACCAGTGGGGAGGCTGGGCTTGAAGTCCTTGTCTCCCTCCCTTCACCCACTTTTTCCCCACCCTTGGTTGAACTTCATGGACACATGTCTTTTTTTAGTCTTACTATGTAACTATGTAAAGGGGTTTTCTCAGCACAATGATTGGCTTTTAACATGTAAGGAAAGGTAAATGAATGCTATTAATAAATATATTGCTGTTTTTATTTTGCTTTATTCAGGAGATAGAGAAGATTTTCCACTGCTACTGTACACAAGTTTCTCTTATCTGATTGCTCTCAACTGCTCTTCAACCATGGTAAGTCACTCCCTACTGAGTTTTATCGCTACCATATTATCTATCTTAAAGGGGTTTTTCCATGATCTCATTTCATACCTCCTGCATCCAGCTCCTCACGTCTGTGTGCTCAGAAGGAGGCGTGTGTGATTTGTTTGAATTGCATATCATGTGACCCAGCAGGATGACATCACCAGGCCTTTCCTCTCTCTAGTGAAAGAAAGGTCTGTTTATGTAAAGAGCTGTGAGTAGTTACAATGTAGCTCAGAGATAAAACTTTTGCCTCCAGGCACAAGGGTCCCCGGTTCAAATCCCTGCAGGAACCAAACCTGTGGATTTTTTTTCTCTTTATCAATGCACAGACCTGATTGAGATTTCTTTTTTAAAGTTATTTGCACTGTTTGACTAATTACTAAGGAGTACAGAGGGCAAGAGTATAATGACAGCACCTGAGGTTTGAACACTCAGTAGCTGGTCATATGCCCTGGAGTTGAGCTGTAAACCATGGATCACTAAAGGAGCAGCTAAAAACAAAAACATACAAATTAAAAAAAGTTTTAATAATGATAAATGGTGAAAATGTTTATTATTTAATTTACAAACTTTCCACGTCAATTTTGCAAAATCCATTTAATTGCAAATTTTAAGCCTTAGAGCTCTGTAGCCTTGTGCACTACAGATTATAATTCTCCAGTAGTCATTTCACTGTAACAGGATCAGCTAGGAATAGCAGAACTGATATGTCAATCACTGCTATAGACCCACCCACAGCCTCACCATGAAGTGTAAGTCTGAAGCTGCTTGTTGCTCTGTGAAACTGCACGGTGAGAAAACAATTTTTAGGTATCTGACTCTTAAAAGCGGACCATCATTCCTAATGATTGGGAGATAAGAACTGAATAATTGTCCGAGTTCTTCAATTCCCTGATTTTCCCTCTAAAAGCAATGATGCAAAAAGAAAACCTCCATCTGTTTTGCAAACTGTTTCACCGCCAGCTACAAAACTGACACAAAGTACTTTCTCCATCTCCATAAATGAACAGGTCAATTTAAGCTCTTTACTTCCCGGTTGCAATAGTTTCAGTCAATTTTACACCTCCTCATTGCGTTTCTCCTTTTGCCACCAATTAAATGCCTCAGGTCTTCTTCTTGACTGTCCACGGATCATATGCGTAAGATGGAGACAAGAGACATTTTCATTAAAATGCACTTCGCTGCTTTGCATAAAATTTTGAACTTTTTCGGTAACAACGACCGTCAACTTAAGACAATTTATTCTATTAGGACTTGTATCTTGGAATCTGTAAAATCCGGAACAAATAAAGAAGTATTGGTCTTGACTTCAAGTATCTGTAGCCAGATTCAAAAATTGGAATGGGAATTAAGTAGAATACATTTTCCTTTTACATTATTGCTATAAGTGGTCGTCCAGATAGTAACAGCCCTGACTTGTTTTATAAGCATCTTGTGATGTACAAAAGAAGATATAATTTGACTGAAGCTTTGGTAGCATGAAATGCAGAACAATGGTAATACACACTTCAATCCACTTGCTAGCATTGGCCACTCGGCGGTATAATTCAGAATCTGAGAATCAGTAACTGGTCTATTAAGCAGAAAATAGTGAACAGCTCTTACGTATCATAATGAAGGGAAAAGGTCTTTAATGAATATGGCATGTCTGAACCGTTCCCTCTAATGTAAAGCAGTGCATCTAATGGGATACGCTCCTTTCAAAGTTAAGCATCGTGAACGCTCTTTTTGACGTCATTGGAATATTAACGAGAGGCAGTGATAGCAATGGGCTGATGTCTGCTCAGCATGCCTCTGACAACTCATGATCAGGATGGCCACCGGGACTAGATGAGGAACATTCACAGCCTTTAGGATGCAGTGATATTTTCTCCCTATGCTGTGAATGGAAATCAGGACATTTGTTTCATTGAAATAAAAATGGTGGCCAAACTTGGAGACTTTGGTTGGAAGAGTGCATGCAGGTGCAAGAGGAGTGCAGGTCCCGTATGTCAAGCAGGCAAGTCCACCTAGGTAGCAGATGTGCGTGAGTGCTTGACCTACCGGTGTGGGATTTCTGAGAGGTGTAGTGCACCAACGAATAAGTAATCAAAGAGACGTTACTCACGTCACAACTTTGCAGCACTTTAGGGTTTTCGGATTTGAAAACCGACTGTCAACAATCCTCATAGACTTTAATAGAAAATCCGAGTTGTAGTCTACACAGTCTGGATTTTCTAACGGCAAATCTGACCGTCTAAAAAACTTAGAACATGTTCATTCTTCCGCCCAGTTTTTCAAATCGGTCGGAACATCCTGAATTTTGTCATGTAAAGGGGGTAACGTTACTTGAATCTTGAAAGCGGCCAGAAAGCCGCCCCCCTTATTTTAAAAATATGACAAAATACCGGTCGGATCATCTGGCTGGTATTTTGTCAGTGCCGTATGGCTGTAGCCTAACACTTTACAGGTTGAACATTTCACTTGTTCACAGTTCAGTTCTCCTCATTACAATCGCTTCTCTGGCATTTTGACTCTCTTGTCCTAATCCGGCCTTATCCCCCTCTAGTCGCTAGCCTTCAGGGCAAGTGGTCAAGCTTAAGGACTGGCGTTGTCTCTTCGTATGCTTCCTAGGCAAGCCTAGTTGTTCTCTCTCTCTCAGAACAGTTCTGTCCATCTATTCCCTCTCTGTGCTCTCTCATTCTTCTCTCCTGTGTATATGGTGGCTTCCTACTCTCTTTCCCCTGTAACTACTCAGGCTGGTGTTCCTCCCCTTAGACCATGTTCACACGGCTTATTTTGACGTGGTTTTGGACGAGGTTTTAGGAGCGTTTCCTCGCCCAAAACCTCATCCAAAACGCTTCCAAAATGCCCCCAGTTCATTTAATTGATTCCTATGTAAATCCTCGTTATAGTTCACACACGACGAGGTTTTTACACGCTTCTTTGGAAGCGCTGATAAACAAGTGTCATGTCAATTCTTGAAGCGTGTTTTCGGCGCGGTTTTCGGCACGGTTTTTGTCCTGGCTATTAATTTGTATGGGTGAAAACCATGTCGAAAACTTCATCCAAAACCTCATTCAAAACCTCATCCAAAACCTCGCCTCTAATGCCTCTAAAACCTCTTTTTTGAAAAGGGGTTTTTCGGGCGGGGTTTTGGGACAGAAACCACTAAAAAAACCTCACCCAAAAAACCACGTCAAAATAAGCCGTGTGAACATGGCCTTACAGTCTGAAACCCAAATTTTTTAACCACCCCCCATGAACCAAAAAAAACCGTAGTTTTGAAAAAAACTTTGGAACATGCACATTCTTCCATCGGGTTTCCCCAACGAAAAGTACTTTTCAAGATAAGGGGTCTCCATACTAAATTCCACGCACATATACATAGCACAATGCTACTCTTTCTACGGGTGACCCCACCCTCTTTCAACCCGAAATTCCACCGCTCATTTACATAACACAATGCTACTCTTTCTAGGGGTGACCCCACCCTCTTCAGCCTGAAATTCCACCGCACATATACATAACACACTGCTACTCTTTCTAGGGGTGAGCCCACCCTCTTCAACCCGATAGACTATTTTAAACCAAACCTTTATACAGCTCTAGAACCAACTGAAAAATGTGGCCACATGACTGATGGACATGACATCACTACATTGGAGTATCAATGTTGATACCATGGGGAAAAATAAAAAAGGCCGGCCCCCCTACAAACTTTTTTAATTTCCCCCCCCTAAAAAAAATTAGTTTCTCTTATAAAGCTTGGTTCACGTGTGCATTGGAGTTCCTCTGTCCATCCCAAAGGAAATTTTAAAAAAAAAATACGTTCACTCCCCGTGGGGCCCTGTCATAAAAATACCTTGTCTGTCCAACAAGTCGCTATGGCGGCAGTTCCGCCACTGATTTCAAAGTTTACAGAATTGATAAAGAAAGTGGATTATATTAGTCCCAAAGACTCTTAATGAAACATCCATGTTGTAAGGGACCGGTCAGGGACACACGAGAAGACACAGACAGAGTGAGGCCCTGACGCTGGTCCCAACCCCTGTCCCTGCCTTTTGGGGGTACCAGACTCCTTAAAAGGTCGGCCCCAACCAGAAGACTGAACACTATACTGGATACGTGGAAACACAAGACACAGGCAAACAAATACAAAACACAATAAGAGAACGTCAGGGAAGCAAGGTTGGCAACAAGCGGGAAGCGCAGTACCAAATCGGAAGACTGAAGAGAAAAACGTAAGACGAGCCAAGTAGGTAACTGTCGGGCAATGCAGTATAAAATCAGGAGGAGAAGAATAATCAGAAGCCAAGCAAAGTCAGGTAACCAGAAAATCCAACAAGAGAACAGCAAGCAAAAGGTATAGGAAGGACCCAATTCACACTGGTAACTAAGAATACAAAAGAATTATGTTAAAAAACCATGGTTTTCGTCGCAACGTCCGTTGCCGGCGACCAGAACTCGAAGCTGGGGGTCTGTCGGGCATGGTCATGACACATGTACATACGTGACCAATGCTAAATTTAAACTCCCCCTCAAGGTGGTTTTGCAGTTTAAATGAATGAAGGGCTTAGGACCCCTGTTCTAGTGACTGACAGAGTTACAAACAGTAGGGCCACCTACGCTTTATCACCTCCTGTGGATACGTGATAATTACCCAAAGGCATAACTATAGCTGTAGCAGCTGCAATGTGGCCTACAGTTTGAGAGAGCCAACTCAGATGCAAGAACATTGTACCTCTTTTGTAAGGAATAAGACAGTGTCTGTGCAACTATGTGGATTTTCTGATATACCCTTAAATGCGTTTTCTCACTACAAAGGTCATATCTGTAATGATGGGGACATTAAAAATAAGCACTTTTGCAATCGGTTTGCATTACCTAAATCATTTAGTATAGCAGATATGAGCTAATCTGTGTGTGTCTATTTCTAAATCAGCAGCATGAGGTTGGGACACGCCCTCTGTGCTGTGATTGGCTGACTGATATTTAGTTCAGCCTGTTGGGACACACCCCCTGGATGGGACACGCCCCCCTGTCATGTGATTGGCTGCCTGCACTCTGTGCTTACTTCCCTCTGAGCTGTGGAAAATGAAAGTGAAAAAAGGTGCTTCAGCTTTCTATGCTTACTGTGCCTGTATAAAAAACACTCTCTGAGCTTCTCTCTATGCTTCTCTCCCAGCTCTATGTGATGGATCTGGGCAATTACTGAGTCTCTAGCTGCTAGATTCACTCTCCCCCATATAACACAGCCTTATACACTGCTTCCCCCCATATAACACAGCCTTATACAGTCTGCTCCCCCTCTACCTCCTGCCTGATAACATAGGGGGAGCAGAGTACATTTATCACATTTGTTACATCAGTTCAGGCGGTGTGTTTACCTGCTTACAGCAATGTAGGTGTTCTGGTTACAAGGAGCTTGTGGAGGGAGGTGACAGCTCTGCAGACATGAGGACTAACCGTAGCAGGAGGTCTGCAGAGCTGTGACATCCTCCCCTTCCACTTCTCACACATTATGATGATGTCACCAGTCTTCAGTGAGGGAAGACACACCTAATGGGAGGAGAGACCCGCCTACTGGGAGGAGAGACCTTCCCCTGGATTTGAAGCTGTACGATACAGAAACAGTTCAAGTCTGCAAAAGCGTATGATGAGAAAACCCCTTTAATCATTGCTGCGGTTTCAGTTTTCTGTTACAAGGTGGCAAGGACCCATCTCAGTTTGTGATGGGACCCTCTGAACTCTAGTTATGCCTCTGTTGATAGATGTTGGGTGTGGAAATATCTCTTTAACTCCATGTACTCCTACCAAAATGGTGGATTCCATCATAGAAACATAGCAGTACATTGCCAATGGAAAGCATTTTCCTATTTTCCCCCAAACAGTTTTAAGGGGTTGTTACCATGCGTTTCCCCAAAAACCAACCCATTTTTGGGCTCACACTTTTGGTAGCCTGTGGGTGGTTCTTGCAGTGATTTGAAAGAGCTCTGTATTCCTAGCTGATCCCTATACCAGGATATGATGCAGGAGACTTAAAACTGTATTTTAGCTTCGAGTAAAAAGGGGTGAAGCTTTTCATTTGTTAGGAAAAAAAGTCTTTGGGGAGGAGATTTTGCAGGGAGTGATTCATCATGGTCGAATGGCAGCTTGTGGAGCAATCAAATAAGGACAGGGAAGAGGGAGGTGGGGAGAGGTGTTCAGTAACCAAGAAATTGGGTGTACCTAAGAGGGGATTTATTTTCTTAATCCCCTAAACAAATCAAAAAGCAATGTATTTGGGAATTCTTCTTTTACTTTCCCCAACTTTTAAAAACTTAATCATTGGGTGAGGAAAACCCCTTTTAAAATCCCAATTACATACCTTTGTAATGGGTGCCCGGGGGTGTCGGTTGTGGCCCCACTGGCCCCAATCGGGCGGCCCCAAAGGGGGGGGCTTACTAAGTGCTATCAGGCTCTTAAAGAGCCTTTAATGATAAGGATGGCTTCCCTGACAGCCGCCAGGTGCGATCTCAGAGCAGTCCCCGCCAGTGGCAGCTGACCAGACAGGCCAAAAGTGCCAAAACTAGGCACCAACAGAAATAGGGACAAGATACAGCAAACTTGGTGTAGAGACATGCAGGTACAGAAGAGAACCCGACAAGACGAACTAAAAAAATGAGGCCAAAAAAAGGGAAAGGGGAAGGTTAAAAAAGGAGGAAGATAAAAAAAAAACAAAATGGAAGGACACAAAAAAATCAAAAAATGAAAAAGGAAACAAAGCAAGACTGGACTAGGGAAAATGGCTAGGAAAAATAAGGTTTTGGACCAAAAGGGAACAAACAGGAAAAGGCAACACATGGGGAAGAATTAGACATAAGAACATGGTAAGGAAAACTCCAGATAAAGACTCAGAAGACCAATGACAGCACACCACATGAGGACCCCACAAAGGTAGCAAAAAACACAGGGGGGGATCACACGGTGATTTCATAGTGGTTTTTGGAGGTTTCAGTCCAAAAAGCAAAAAAAAAGCCTAAAAAAAACCCCCCAGATATTTTTTTGATTCCTATGTAAAACAGGCTGTAATTCAACCCGCGGGTTTTTTACAGTGTTTTAGGGCTGTTTGGAAGCTGTTTTGGACACTGAAAAGAAGGTCATGTAAACCCCTAAAGCGTTTTCAGTCTAAAAAATCCCCATGGAATCAATGTAGGCTCCAAAAACCTCAGTGCGTTTTCAGATCGTTCTCGCAGTTTTTTTACGCATTTTTGGAGTGTTTTTCGACACGTTTTTTGCCTTGGCTATTAATTTGTGTTGGTTAGAACAAGTGAAAAATCCCCCAAAAAGGGCCAAAAGAAACCAAAAAAGGCCCAACAGGATTGGGACAAAGTCAGCAAATTGGTGTAGGCATGCAGTACAGAAGAAACAACGAGAAGAATAAAAAACTTTGAAGGCCAAACAGGTGCCAAAGGGGAAGGTTAAACGGAGGGCAAGATACAAAACATAAATGGACAGGACACAAAATCAAGAACATGACAGGAAACAAAGCAGAGACTCGAGCTAGGAAACTGGCTAGGAACTAAGGTATGGACTCAAAAGGCAACAAGCAGGAACATGGCAGACACATGGCAAGAACTTAGACATAAGAACATGGTAAGGAAACTCACAGATAAAGACTCAGACAGACACATGACAGCACACCAACATGCAGGACCCCACAAAGGTAGCAACAACACACTGGGTAGGATCACACGGCTGATTTCATAGTGGTTTTTGGAGCGTTTCAGCTCCCAAAACAGCATAAAAAAAGCCTCCAAAACACCCCCAGATCATTTTTATTGATTCCTATGTAAAACAGTGCTGTAATTCACACGCGACGAGGTTTTTACACGTGTTTTAGGTGCTGCTTTGGAAGCTGTTTTGGACACTGAAAAGAAGCGTCATGTCAACTCCTGAAGCGTTTTCAGTGCTGAAAATCCCCATAGGAATCAATGTAGAGCTCCAAAACCTCAGTGCGTTTTCAGATGCGTTTCTCAGCACGTTTTTTTACGCATTTTTGGAGTGTTTTTCGACACGTTTTTTGCCTTGGCTATTAATTTGTGTTGGTTAGAACAATGTTGAAAAACTCGCCCAAAACCTCATCGAAAAACACGACAAAAACGCGCCGAGAAACACATCTAAAACCTCTTCTGAAGAAGTGTGTTTCAGGCGAGGTTTTGATGCTGTTTTGGGCGCTGAAAAATCAGCGTCCAAACAGCATCCAAATAAGCTGTGTGAACATACCCACACAACAAGGATTGGGCAGAGAGTGTGGGGGAGCAGGCTTATAACTACACAGGTGGAAGTGGATTGGCAGAGGAAGCCCAACCCTCCGCTGCACAGTGTGGGAATAATTGAGAGCATAATGTGGCCGCTGCCCTCTATAGAGCAACAATTAAATAGGGCAGCAGCCACGATGGAGGAGCAGCAAAGCTAGCCTGGGAAAAGCCGCACAGCAACTGCAGGTGGGCAAGCAGTGGCGACAGGTGAGTTCAAGGTAACAGCGGCACTGCAACAGGAACACAGGCTTCACAGAATGGACAGGACAGAAGCAGGAACACAGTCATGCCCACGGCCTAGAATGGAGACTGCAGCATGGACCACGACGACATTATTATTTACAAAATGACTGTCCTGCATATATGCCGCATTGAAAATAATTTGAGCCATGGTACTGAATCAATTACTGGACTCTACTAGAACTGGTCAACCAAGGTCTAGCAGAGGAGAACCCCATTTGGAGGTCCAATCAATTGCCTTCAGAGTCTACTTTTATATGTTGAACCACATGTCCTCAATGTGAAAGAACAGTATAGTTCACAATAAAAAGTAGTTCTCTCTGTGTTCTTTATAGACGGTGGTGGACCCTCTGGAATAAGGGTATGTTCACACGACTTATTGTGCCGCATATTTGCGCATGCATTTCGACGTGTATTGCGCTTTAGGGTATGTTCACACGGAGTAATTTCGGTGTGCATATGCGTGCCGAAATTTCGGTAATCCATAGTTCTCTATGAGAACTATGGATTACACCTCCTCTCCCCGCTCATACAATACGATCGTATTGTACGCAGGGGGAGATAAGTGAAATGTCAATTTTTCGCAGCAAATACGCGCCGCGAGTAATGAATGTCAATGGGGCTGAAGGGCTGCCGCCCCCCTCCCCCAGCGCGACTCCCGAAGCACCCGACGTAATTGTGGCCATACTGTACGCGCCGTAATTACGCCGTGTGAACATACCCTTAAACGCGCCGCAGTACGCGCCGCAATTACGTTAATTCATAGCTCTCATAGAGAGCTATGAATTATGCGTCGTCTCCCCTTGCGTACAATATGATTGTATCGTACGTCCAGGGAGAGAAGAGACATGTCTGTTGTTTGCGCCGCTTACGCGCCCCTGACAATGCGTGTCAATGGGGGGCCACCCTCCTTTCCCAGTACTTTGGAAGTATGCACTGATCAGCCCGTGCTTCCAAGACACCCGGTGTATTGCGGTGCGTACTATACGAGCTGAAATAAACCGTGTGAACATAGCCTAATACTCTCTGGAAGGTTTAAGGACCCCGCAACTGGCCAGGATACATTATTCTCTTACATTTAAAATCAATTGTATTCAGTCATTTCCTCAAAATCCAATTTCTCATAAGTATTCGAGCAACAAATGTTTTTGTGTATCTACAGCAGGAAAAGTGAAGCTCTATCAGTTACACATAGAGATTTTTATCAAGACTCCTGTGTTTCAATTCAATTCAGAATACATGAAACAGAATAGTCCCCCATTTGTGACAAACCTTTCTCACTCAGATTATAATTTTCCTCTGGCTGCACAAAACCAATTCTGAATGTCTCGTCATTAGAATTTCATTTTTAATAGTAATCTACTTAGAAAATCAAAGAACCAGCAATGGTTCTACAATAGAGGTAACGGCACCAGAGAGATTAGTTTTCATATCCTAATAACATAGCCATGTTCATGTATGATTAATGTAGTCACTAAAATAGCCCAGACTTTATTAACTTCCTTTCCTCGTCCATCTCAATTCCTCCTGCTGAACTAAAGTTTCAACCTTCTCAGCATGGCCTGTGGGACTTTTAGGACAAGCTGCAGCCTTGCCAACCATCATTCATTTAAGGCTAATCCTCAGCTCTCATGCATAAAATGACAAAATCATATGCTTCACCGTCAGTACTAAAATTCGGACTGAGATAAGTAAAAGGGTGGTGTGGATTCAGAGAAAATAAACCGATTAGGAGTATTCCCATCTTGTAAAGTGATGTCATATTGCTATAACATACCATCATTTGGAATGCGTCCACCTCTGAGACCCCATCGATCCTGAGAATATAGGGCATGCAGCACTGGTCTTGAAATGTGCCCGTTTCAGTTTTTTTTCCTCTGTACAGTGGTTCCTCAGCCACTCACAGTATAGAGACCTGCAGTATTCTAGGGATCGGTCTTGGCTACAGTTCCTTACAAAGCTGGCGCTGTACGCAAAATATTAGAAGGGAATACAGTGCTAAACCACCATTGACCCTCATTCATTCTCATGATTGGAGGGGTGTCCAGAGCTCAGATCTCCACCAGTTACAAAGTGGTGGCATATTCTATCACTATATTCTATTTATATATATATATATATATATATATATAATTATATATATATATATATATATATATATATTATATATATATATATATATATATATATATATTCATGCCACCCAGCTTTCCCAAAACTAATGCTCTGGAACCTTTGCCTACATAAATGCTCCTCCCCCTTTCATCCTTGCAAATTAGTTGGTCTTCATACCCTGCCTTTGGCTTGCATTCCTGTTTGCAAATTTTGGATATTTGGCCTCTGGCCCACCTTCCATTTATAAAAGAACTCTGCCTGTCCGGACCTTATGCTTGTGACTCATTTACAAAAGAACTCTGCCTGTCATGACCTTGTACCTGTGACTTGTTTACAAAAGAACTTCACCTGTCCTGACCTTCTGCCTGTGACTAATTTACAAAAGAACTCAACCTGTCCTGACCTTCTGCCTGTGACACATATAAAAAAGAACTCTACCAGTTCTGACCTTCTGCCTGTGACTCCTTTAGAAAAGAACTCTGCCTGTCCTGACCTTCAACCTGTGACTTGTTTACTGAAGAACTCCGCCTGTCCTGGCCTTCTATCTGTGAGTAGTTTACGAAAGACCTCTGTCTGTCCTGACCTTCCACCTGTGACTATTTTACGAAAGAACTCTGCCTGTTCTGACCTTCTGCCTGTGACTCATTTACGAATGAACTCCACCAGTACTGACCTTCTGTCTGTGACTCATTGACCAAAGAACTCTGCTTGCCCTGACCTTCTGCCTGTAATTCAATTTCAAAAGAACTCCACCTGTCCTGACCTTCTGCCTGTAACTCATTTATGAAAGAACTCTGCCTGTCCTGACCTTCTGCCTGTGACTCATTTACGAATGAACTCCACCAGTACTGACCTGCTGTCTGTGACTCATTGACCAAAGAACTCTGCTTGCCCTGACCTTGTGCCTGTGTCTCATTTACAAAAGAACTCCACCTGTCCTGACCTTCTGCCTGTAACTCATTTATGAAAGAACTCTGCCTGTCCTGACCTTCTGCCTGTGGCTCGTTTACGCAAGAACTCCGCCTGTCTTGACCTTCTACCTGTGACTAGTTTACTAAAGAACTCAAGAACCCTACCTGTCCGGACTTTCTGCCTGTAACTCCTTTACAAAATAACTCCGCCTGTCTTGACCTTCTACCTGTGACTCATTTATGAACGAATTGCGCCTGCCCTGATCTTTTGCTTGTGACCCAACCACATCTCTACCAACCAAACATATAGGGCGACATGTCCAAAAATTGGCATTGCCGTGGCATTTTTTAGGTGCATTTAATCAGTGTAAAGTGCGCCTGAAAGTCCAATCCTTTCAAAAATCTGGCGTCTGGTATACAATACATGGTAAAATTAATGCACCTAAAAAGTCACATTGAGCAATCGCGTCGCATTGGGTATCATTGGTAGTGTATGTAATGCGCCTCAATAGTCGCATTGTGTTATGGAGACACACATTGTATCACCGCTGCTATATTTGATGCGCCTTTTTAGGCGCATTACAATATGTCGTGACCGGCGTATAGTGCGCCTAGTTTTGGTGTATTACAGTTCATCTACCTCGAGAATATGGTGTCAAGAGTATTTTTGGTGCAAAATAGACCAAAAAACGGCGCTTCAGTATTGGCACATGTCACCCATAATCTCGAACTATGGACAAAAAACAATCTGCTTTGATAACACAAATAGAAAAACAACCAAAATATAATATAATACAGTATGCTATAAAAAAAATAATATAAAAGAAAACATCAGAGATGTAACATTCCCCTCCATGCACTCACCAATGGTCATATACTGTAGGTTGACCTCTAATGATACCGTGTTTCCCTGAAAATAAGACACCCCCGAAAGTAAGATATAGCAGAGATTTTATTGAATTCCCTAATATAAGGCAACCCCCAAAAATAAGACAAAGCGGAAATCATTAGCAGGTTGAAGGACCTGTGCAGTGAGGTCATGTGATGTCACCACAGGTCCCGAACATCTCAGGACAGGAGACAGTAAGTGAGAGATGGAAGAGAGAACAGAGCAATGATACTGACACACACACACACAGGCTCACACACAGACACATACAGACACATACACACACATAGACACAATTCCAGCCATATACACACACAGACACACACAGATACATACACACACAGACACACACACATACAAACACATATACTGTACACAGACATACAGACACACACACACAGACACATCTCACAGGATGGCTGATGGGGCATGCTGGAACTTATAGTTCTACAAGTCCCAGCATGTCACATCCTTTGAAATAAGTCACTGCAGCTGCAATAAAATGTCCTTTACATACATATATCCTATGGTTTGTGACTCCAAACTTTATGATATATATATATATACACTCACCGGCCACTTTATTAGGTACACCATGCTAGTAACGGGTTGGACCCCCTTTTGCCTTCAGAACTGCCTCAATTCTTCGTGGCATAGATTCAACAAGGTGTTGCAACGATGCTCAATGGGTACCAAGGGGCCCAAAGAGTGGCAAGAAAAATTCCCCACACCATGACATCCACACCACCACAGCCTGAAACCGTTGATACAAGCAGGATTGGATCCATGCTTTCATGTTGTTGACTGCCAAATTCTGACCCTACCATCTGAATGTCGCAGCAGAAATCGAGACTCATCAGACAGGCAACGTTTTTCCAATCTTCTACTGTCCAATTTCGATGAGTTTGGGCAAATTTGGGGAGCCTCGTTTCTGTTCTTAGCTGAAAGGATTTGCACCCGGTGTGGTCTTCTGCGCTGTAGCCCCATCTTGCCTCAAAGTTCGCCGTACTGTGCGTTCAGAGATGCTCTTTTTCCCTACCTTGGTTGTAAGGGGTGGCTATTTGAGTCACTGTTGCCTTTCTATCAGCTCGAACCGTCTGCCCAATTCTCCTTTTTGACCTCTGGCATAAACAAGGCATTTCCGCCCACAGGACTTGCCGCTCATGGATGTTTTTTTCTTTTTCGGACCATTCTCTGTAAAACCCTAGAGATGGTTGTGCGTGAAAATCCCAGGAGATCAGCAGTTTTTGAAAAACTCAGACCAGCCCTTCTCGGCACCAACAACCATGCCACGTTCAAAAGGGACTCAAATCACCTTTCTTCCCCATACTGATTTCTCGGTTTTAACTGCAGGAGATTGTCTTGACCCTGTTTTACATGCCTAAATGCACTGAGTTGCCCCCATGTGATTGGCTGATTAGAAATTAAGTGTTAACGAGCGTTTGGGTAGGTGTACCTAATAAAGTGGCCGGTGGGGTGTATTTTATTAATATATATATATTATTATATATATATTTATTTTTAATATATATATATATATATATTATATTATATATATTATAACACAACATTTTATATATTTTTTAATATATTTTTATACACACACACACTAGTATAGCATGCTATAATTTATTTTTGGAAAAATAAGACATCCCCTGAAAATAAGACATAGTGCATCTTTAGGAGCAAAAATTAATATAAGACGCGGTCTTATTTTCAGGGGAAACAGGGTAAGCCAAACTTTGCATAAGAAAGCGCACAAACATTGAACTAAACTTAATATAACGAAGCTTGTCAGTGACTGCTGAGAAGAGCAGGATTATAAGGAACAGATATTTGTGCAAGCTGTTCCCCTGAATCCAGAGGGTCAACACTATAGCAGCATTTTCCTTGGCTCCTCTATTCTTGTAGAATCCCACATTGGGCTAAATCTAGCCGTAAGCATTTTGAGGGATAAATAAGCCACAACTAAACATAGAGAGCAGAAAAAAGCTGACATTCCGAAAATAAATTGCTGTCTTCTGAGAGACGGATTATAACTGTAATATTTTCCTAGTAGTATATGTCCTATAGGTGTCCATAGATCATAATGTAAGAATAGCTGGAGTTTATAGGTGTTGTTTTAAAAAAATGCCAAGGATCCCCCCTCACGGCGGCATCTGTGCTGCCCTATCTGCCGGTGATATATAGGTTAATAGGGCTTGTTGCAGTATTTTAAAATAAGATACAGTCTAACCAGATTCATGGAGGAAGCTTAGGAGTCCAAACGTGCCACATTTCTCCTCTACACACAGCTTTGCTTGTCTATATACCCAGAAGAAGAGCAAATATACAAAAAGAGAGTCCTTATGTTATGAGCTCCCACCGTGGCTTTGCAGGAGACATAATCTGGTGCCGCAGAGCAGTTTTGGCTGGAGAGGCTGGACCACAGAGGGAGCCTTTGGGCCCCTGAACACCTCCGTGAAGACCAGAGAAGTGGCCAAGTATGCAGAGGTCACGCTTTTTCATTCTTTGGGAGTTTTGCGCGCAGTAAAGTAAGTGGGCTCAGCTGAACTATCGCTGAAATGAACGAAGAGTGTTCGCATGTGAAGCCACCTCTCCATTCTGTATAACTGAGTTTGAGGACCCGTTCTCAAGATAGATATGAACATACCTCCCAAGTGTCCCTCTTTTGGAGCGACAGTCCCTTTTTTTAATTCTTGTCCCTGTCTGCTCTTTGAATGTCAGTCTTTCTCACATGAAAAATAACTGTATAGTGGACTGCAAATGAAATATTATGTTATCATTTTGTGAAATGGAGAACTTACAAATGTTTAAATATTACTATAATATTTGTAAACCGCTGGCCACCCGAAAAACATTGTGCATGTTCATTTTTTCATCCGGTTTTCGGACAGAATATGAGCATATGAATAGGAAGGGAGAGGGCTTTTTTTTGTCAAATTTGGGGAACCCCCCACCCCCGGCGCGGGGGGGCGGCACACTACCCGAAAAATACCCGGTGGAGTAAGCCGACGGTATTTGTCCTCGCCGGTAAGGGACCCCTAAAAGGTAAATTTTGGTGTCCTCAAAATAACTCAACACCAGCCATCAATGTCCAAACCCTGGCAGCAAAAAATGGTAACCCTAGTGAAGAGGAAAAATTTGCCCAAAATGCAATATTTTGTGTGGCCATCATTATTTTCCCGCACGTCTTAACTCTCTTTGGGGATGGGGTCTTTTGAGTTTCAAGGTTGCAGCCATGGAACTTTTTCCCTCCCCCATGACGACATCACAGAGCTGGTGGATGTTAGAGCCCCTTTTGTCCCCCGCCTTCCATGTGAGGATGTCCCACAGATGCTCAATAGGTTTAGGTCTAGAGACATGCTTGGCCAGTCCAGCACCTTTACCCTCATTTTCTTTAGCAAGGCAGTGGTCGACTTGGAGGTGTGTTTGGGGTCGTTATCATGTTGGAATATTGCCTTGTGGCTCAGTTTCCAAAGGGAGGGGATCATGCTCTGCTTCAGTATGTCACAGTACATGCTGGCATTCACGGTTCCCCAAGGTAGCTCCCCATAGCCGGCACTACTCATGTAGCCCCAAACCATGACACTCCCACCACCATGCTTGACTGTAGGCAAGACACACTTGTTTTTGTACTCCTCACCTGGTTGCCACCACACACGTTTGACACCATCTGAACCAAATAAGTTTGTTGGCTTTCTTGTGCATCATCTTTAGAAGAGGCTTCCTTCTGGGACAACAGCCATGCAGATCAATTTGATGCAGTGTGTGGCATATGGTCTGAGCACTAACAGGCTGACCCCCCCCTCCACCCCTATAACCTCTGCAGCAATGCTGGCAGCACTTATGCCCCTATTTTGAATAGATAATCTCTGGATATGATGCTGAGTATGTGCACTCAACTTCTTTGATCGACCATGACAAAGCCTGTTCTGAACCCGTCTTGTTAAACTGCTGTGTGGTCTTAGCCACTGTGCTGCAGCTCAGTTTCAGGATGTTGGCAATCTTCTTATAGCCTAGGCAATCTTTAGGCAGAGCAACAATTCTTTTTTTCAAATCCTTAGGCAGTTCTTTGTCATGGTGCCATGTTGAACTTCCAGTGACCAGTAAAAGTGTGAGAGTGATAACACCAAATTTTTACTTAGAGCTGTACTAATTTTTGCTGCCAGGGATTTAGACATTGACAGCTGTGTGTTGAGTTATTTTGAGGACGCACCAAATTTACCCTTTTAGACTAGGTTCACACGTCTGATTCGCGGCGTTATTGCGGGACGGATTTCACCCGCAATTACGCCGTGTGCTCTGGAGCGGGGTTGGGGGGGGGGCCAGCACCTAGCCGGCCCCATAGACATTCATTATCCACGGCGCATATATGCCGGGATAATTGACATGTCACTTTCTCCCCGCTCACTGTATTTCGCGAGCGGGGCGAGGAGACGGAATCCATAGTTTTATACGAGAACTGTGGATTACCGTATTGACAGGGACGGATTTCACCCGTGATTCGCGTAGTACGGCGCCAAATACGGGCTCAAATCCGTCTCAAAATAAGCCGTGTGAACACTGCCTTATACAAGCTGAACACTGATTACTTTACATTGTATCAAAGGGTCTTATTTTTCGTGTTATCCCATGAAAAGATATAATAAAATATTTACAAAAACATGAGGGGTGTACTCACTTCTGTGAGATACTGTATCACTATGCATTAAAAATTGGATCTTTTACACAGTAAACTCTTTGACCATCTTAAAAGTTCGGAGGTATAGATCTGGGTCCCAGAGATATGCATTATTCTTTATGGCATATTCTTGTATGTTGTAGATGGACCATCCCTTTAAAGGGGTTTTGTCACAATGTAATGTTGACGTGGGATCCTCCACTTTTCTAAATATATGTGATTACAAAAAGTGAAGCCTGCGAAAGCTACAGCATTGCTCAGTCCCCCTTAGTTACCTGAAAGTTTGCATTAGACACGAAGAGGAGGACAGGATGATTTGGCCGCGCTTCCCTGAAACACTTCTTATTGATGACAGGGAAATAAAATGAGGCTTTAAAGGGGAAAGGGGGAAAGTGAGTGTATGACCCCTTGTCTGTTTTATAGAAATCCATGTTGAAATGTTATTTTTTTGATTAAACTTTTTGAACGCCCCCTTATTCCTCACTTTTTGCTACCCCCCCCCTCTAAAACCCTGCAGAGTTCTTACTCCTTATTTTTTTAATTCTCCTCTTTGGGGATAAGGGGGGAAGGAACCCCTTTTCCCTGGCAAAACCCCTTTAAGGAGCAATCAGAGCCTGCAGATGGAGAATTTGGACTCACACGCTCACTCTGTGTTTCCTGCAAATATTTAAAGGCAACACACCCCAAATGCTTATGTCCAAATATTTGTAGTGCTACCCCCCAAGGTGCAGTGCAAACAAGGTTCCTTTTTTGCTCTAAACAAAAATAAAAATATATACAGGCGCCCCCGGGTTATGTACGGGGGGGGATGTGATTTGTTTTTTAAGTTGAATTTGAATGTAGGTCTGAACAGTTTTATTTATTAAATGTGATCCCTCATGTGCTGCGTGGCATGCTGGTTTTGTCATTCCAAGCTCACCCTATGTTGCAACATGGAAAAAAGTGCCGCAGCCTCATAAGCTCCAGTGGAACAGTGTAAGTTTGGGGATCCCTGATTTAGAAATTTTTATAGATTTTTAAAATATAGATATTTGTATATTTTATTTGTAATTAAAGAACCTAAATTCAATTTATGAGGCAGTCCCTTTAAGTGCAAGATGATGACCATATAAAGAGCTGAAAGTAGATGATAAGTAGCAAGGTTGCAAATGTCTCTGATTTTTCACAAACAGTCTATGAAAAATTTGATCATTAGGTGCCCAGACAGGCCCGTAATGACCTCATTTTTCATAGACTATCCATGGACAAATGGACAGGTTGGTCACTAGGTGGTGCTATGCGAGATCATTTAAATGGTCACAATTATAGATAACTTGAAAGTAGTCCTATACTAGCATCAGTGTAATTGACCCCCTTAAAGGGATAACCACGTTCTGCATAATATTGATGTCTAACTTCAAGGACTCACTAGATAAATTCTATCCAGCACACACGGGCATTGGATAACACAGAACCAAAGATTTAACAAGCCTTGAGAATAATGAGCAACCTGACCCAATGTGTACAATGATTCACACGTTCACAAATGTCTGAATGGCGGCCATGACTCAGAGGAAAATTGCAGATCTTAATCAGAGACACAAAACTACAGTCACTAAATAGGGTTCGGTTTTAGTATTTATTTCAGTAGACTATTTACTGCTCTCCCCTTCCAACAGTGAACCCCTGCCAATCTCCGCATTTATACCGAGGTGCAGTCAAGAATATAAATGGTCTGCAGAGACAACAAGGTACATTTCTCTAAATGGCAAGCTGATCTTTGAAAGGTGCGCACCTTCTTGGCTGTTCTTTATAAGCCCTTTTACGGAGCTTGGGATAGACATATTCCGGGACGTGACAAATGGCCGGGTGCCACGTAAAAAATACATAAATTTTTTACATTGTTTGGGTGTCTGCTAAATTGCCAAGATTTGTTCTGCTCAAAGTGAAGTGTAATGATTCAATTGCATCAGTATAGAAGATTACATTCATTCCGTAGGGTGCTACAGAACTTTTGTAGGATTCTCCAAGCTAGACGAGACCCAAGTCATCGTCAACGGCTTCAAAACAAAAACTTTTTTTCCCTTAAAAATTTTTTCCATGGGGAATCGAATAAAATATGATTTTTGAATTGCTTACCTTGTCTTTTTAAACCAAGTAGAATGTCTATATCCCATTCGGTTTTTGAGGTATAATGGTAATAACCCGCCTTTCCCGTTTCCGCTGTCAGAAAAAGATTTTAAAAATTTGCCTCCTAATGGAAAAATAATCTTACATGAAAATGCAGAGTAGATTATTTGTACAGGTAGCTGGCGACAGATCTGGGCAAAAATATTTCCTAAATCCGGTAAGTGTTATCTGCGTTGTGTGTGGACAAATGATATAATATTTGCACAAACATCTAATGTGGCAGAAGGAAATAGAGGAAAGTACTAAAGTCTTTAGTTCCTTGGATTGGTACCAATGTGGCACCAGACTTCAGGGCCTGAGTAATGTGAAACTGACTGGTTGCTATGGTTGGACATGGTGCCATTGGGTAGTGAATCTCTAGGAACTACACTGTCTAAGCAGTTGGCAGCATTGGATTTACCCACAGAGGACCAGGGAAAATCTCTGATGGGCCCCTGGGGATGGCAGGCCTGGGGCTGATTTTCAGGGAGAAAGGCAGAGAAATAGAGGAAAGTAAAAGGCCTGTGCAGGCATGTACAGTAGCTGTAGGCTGAGAACACAATCTACTCCACTGAGGGGGTCCTAAGAATCAACTCCATGGCTGGGTCCCAAGAATTAATGGTAGGTCTCAAAAATCAACTCTAGTGTTAAGGTCCAAGAATGTTCTCCATTGAAGGGCCTCGAGAATTAACTTCACTGGGGGTTTAAGTAAACTCTACTATTCCCCCAAAATCAATTAGTGGTCGGTCCAAGTACCAAACAGTGGGGGGACCCCAAAATAATTTCAATGTAGGTTCCAAGAATCAATTAGTGGTACCCAAAAATTATCCATTGAAGGGCCTCAAGAATTAACTTCACTGGTGGGTCCCAAGTATCAACTCTAGTAGTCGGACCAAAGAGTCAACTCTAGTGGTCGGTCCCAAGTTCCAACTCTAGTGGTGGGACCCAAGAAGTAATTTCAATAGTAGGTCTCAAGAATCAACTCTAGTGGTAAGGCCCAAAAATCTACTCCATTGAAGGGCCTCAAGAATTAACTTCACTGGTGGGTCCCAAGTATCAACTCTTATAGTCGGACCCAAGAGTCAACTGTAGTGGTTGGTTCCAAGTACCAACTCTAGTGGTGGAAAACAAGAAGTAACTTCAATGGTAGGTCTCAAGAATCAACTCTAGTGGTAAGGCCCAAGAATCTACTCCATTGAAGGGCCTCAAGAATTAACTTCACTTGTGGGTCCCAAGTATCAACTCTAATAGTCGGACCCAAGAGTCAACTGTAGTGCTCGGTCCCAAGTACCAACTCTAGTGGTGAGACCCAAGAATCAATTCCACTGATGGGCTCCAAGAACCAACTTAACTGGTGGGCCCCTTCAATCATCTCCACCGGTGGACCCTAGTCACGCTAGTCCGACACTGGTGGTAGCAGTCAGGTCATGCCATTCACCATATCAGACACTTTATAAAACTTTGGGGCAGTTTATTGTAAATATGACCACACACATTGCTTTCACTAAATGCATTACCCCTTACACATCACAATCTGGCGGAATAGTGTGGAGAAGATGCACATTGTCAAGATGGTGGCATGGATGTTATGGGCACCGTGGCTTGATCTGGGAGCACTAATGTAGCTGTTGCGAGGGCACTGTGGCTGTGTATGGGGACATTGGACCTTATGTATGAAAACTGTCTAGCACTAAGACTGTCTTTGTTGCCCGTAGCAACCAATCAGAGCTCCCCTTTAATTTTTCCAGAGCACTATAAAGCTGAGTGCTTAATGGTTTTTATGGGCAACAAAGACAATTTTACTGCTTGACAGTTTTCATACATAAGGCCCAATAATTGTTTAGTGAGCCAATGTGGCAGTATGTCTTTAAGTGATTACTTATTTTTTTTGAGCTGGTGGTTCATGAATTAACAGAGAATCTCAAGCAAGGTGGCCACTTGTAGAACCGAATCAGCCAAAGCCCACTTCATTGTAGTAAAGTTTAAAATTTTAGATAAAGAGGGGCATGCGGAGAAAGGTACCAACCAAGGTAAAGGTGTCTGATGTGTGGCTTCTCCCTGCACAAAATTACTCATACGCAAACAGGGAGAAGCCTGCCAATTAAAGGGGTCTTCCCATTTCAGAAATATATCAATTGAATGTACCATAAATGTGTGACAGGTGCAGGTCTCACCTCTGGGACTTGCATCTATCTTGAGACCAAGCCCCTGAATCACTGTGCAGAAAGAAGATGAGGTCACGTATGTGCAGCACTCTCCATTCATTTAATTGGGGGTTGGTTATATTTAGAACTCCCATAGAACAGCGTGAAGTACTCTCCATTCTGCATGTTTCCCGGACACATCCCTTTAAGACATTTATGACCTATCCCTTTAAAACCCCTTAAAGTGGGGCCAGTATACTTTGCCACATGCCTGGTTCTGTCTTAGGTGGTGTTTAATATGAAATGTCGAGGCATTTTCATAGTAAAACTGGGCGACATGTTGGGTTTGGCGTAAAAAGTAGTGGAGTCCAAGGAACCACCTGGTTTTTACCATTTAAAGGGGTTGTCTCACTACATTGATTCATCTGACCTCAATCCTGTTTTCTTGGTTTCACTTTGAATTCAGAGTCGTGTTTACCGGCTTCTACTAGGCTGCAGTAGAAGCCAGGTCTGTAGCTATAGCAACCAGTGCTGGCAGATTATCAGGAGAGATTGAACAGGTCTGTAGCTATAGCAACCAGTGCTGGCAGCCTATTGGGAGAGATCAAACAGGTCTGTAGCTATAGTGACCTGAGGAGCTGATGCAGCCCATACAAGAGGGGATATCTAGGAATAGGAAGGACAATGTAAATGGACACATATTGCAAAGTGACTTGTTTTTGCAAGATCTTTAACACTAAAAGCAATCCTTGTAGTGAGACAACCCCTTTAACTCCTTAATTTGGTAATTTCTGCAGTGGAGTCACAGGCTGTTATCCTAGATGCAGTCTTCCATGGCAATAGTTGCAGTACTGTAGTACTGGGGGACAGGCAGGAAGTGTAATCAGGCAGGCAAAAATGAGATGGTAGCAGAAGGTCAGGACAATTAGCGAAGTCAGTGGAATAGCAAAAGTCAAACCCAGAAGACAAAAATAAGTTTTTGCTACAAGGTGCAACCAAGATCAGGCAAAGCAGATGGCGAAGTGTGCATTCAAAAAAAAAAGCAGTGCTGCTATTGGAGAGGAAGTGACACAATGGAGTTCCTGCAGCGAGACTCGGAGAGGACACACAAAGTGGTAAGAGGGCCAATAAATCCAATGGTCCCCCCAAACACAAGCAACACTGCAGCTCGTCACAAATGGACATACAGTTTAGAGTTAAAAGGTAACATTTTGATTATCTGCATACACCATTACAGGGAGCTTAGGAGCCAATTGTATACTTTTTTTTATTGGGTTCAATGAATAACAGTATACAATAATCTTTTTAAAGGGGTTGTCCAATAAAAAATATATATATTTCACTGGGTCCAGACTGGCCCAAAATAAAAAAAAAAAATATTTATCTATTAGCTATTATCACTGTTGCTCCCAATCTCCTAATGAGTCACTTCTATTGACTTCCAGGTTATGCTACATTCACTTACAGTTCCTGCATGTCTAAGCAAGAACACAAAAGTCAAAAGAGCGGATTGCCAGGAGTGACATCAGCAGGAAAACAGCCAGGCAAGTATTAGCTTTTTTTTTATTATTATTATTATTTTGGACCACACTAGCCTTAATAACAATGTAATTTTTCTTTAATAGACATCCTCCTTAAAAAGGTTTTGCCACTTGGAAAAATCCCTGAGGCTGGCTCGTAGTTTGCTACAAGCCACCCTCAGCGAATGAGGAGATGGCCATGCTTGCATAGTTGTACCTGTTTTTTTCTATGGCAGTTCCAAACATCGCCCAGCATGTGGGCTTGGCTATATTTGAAAGTACCACAGATATGAATAGGGGAGAGTTGTGCAAGTGTGGTCATCTCCTCATTCACTGAGACCGGCTTATAGCCAAGTGGCAAAATCCCTTTAAAATTCTGAACCTGCTACAGTGACATGAGTGCAGGAGGTTTGTAAACTGTAGTGCACAAGGCTACAGAGCTCAAGAGAGTTAAAGTTGTTCATTAACTTAACCCCTAACCCACCTGGACGTTTGGGTATGTCCTAGTGGCTTTAAGGGGCTATGTAGCGGGATTGCAGCTAACACTTAGAAGTTACCGCGGGGTTGTCTCACTACAAGGATTGTTTTTTATGTTAAAGATCTTGCAAAAAAAGTCACTTTGCAATATGTGTCCATTAACAGTGTCCTACCTATTCCTAGATATCCCCTCTTGTATGGGCTGCATCAGCTCCTCAGGTTGCTATAGCTACAGACCTGTTTGATCTCTCCTGATAGGCTGCCAGTGCTGGTCACTATAGCTACAGACCTGGCTCCTACTGCAGCCTAGTAGAAGCCAGTAAACGCCCCGGCATTCACAGGGAAACCAAGAAAACAGGACAGTGGTAATATGAATCAATGTTACTCTTTAGATGCCGTGGCAAACATGGCCGCGGCGTTTAAATAAATGAGAAACGATGCCGCACACTGTTCCTCACTCCGATCGTGCTTCCAACCGGTTAACATGACAGCTGGAAGCCCTGGAAAGGCTTCCAGCGCCGCTATGTTTTCGTTCTTCACTACTTCCTGCCCCAGGCAGGAAGTGGGAACACCGCCATCTTCGTACACAGTAATGCATTGTCTATACAATGCATTAGGTTGTATCGCATATTTAGTATCGCCGCGTCCAAAAAAGTCCGATCTATTAATATATAACATAATTTATCCTGTACACTGAACCCCATAGAAGAAGAAAAATTCCAAACGGTAAAATTGCGTTTTTTTTTTATTTCACATCCCCTAAAAACTGGAATAAATTTATTCAAAAAAAGTCCCATGTATTCCAAACTGGTAGCAATAAAAAGTACACTTCATACCTGCAACAACTTCACCCTTCCTCAAGTTTGTAGGTGTTA
Source organism: Phyllomedusa bahiana (assembly GCA_025379985.1). Classification (NCBI taxonomy): domain Eukaryota; kingdom Metazoa; phylum Chordata; class Amphibia; order Anura; family Hylidae; genus Phyllomedusa; species Phyllomedusa bahiana. The sequence continues at coordinate 144,428 of JAODAL010000204.1, forward strand.
GTACAAAAAAGTTATTGGTCGCAGAAAATGGCGCCGCGGCGCAAATTTCAAAAATAGAAAATGTTTGGAATTTTTTACGGTACCAAAACATTACGAAGACCGTTTCGTATTGCCGGATTCATATCAACCTGTAGAATACAGATAACACCTCAATTTTAACGAAGATAAAATAATAAAATAAGTTTTTTTCACATTTTGCCCCACTTGAAATTTTTTGCAGTTTCCCAATATATTCTATGATTGAATGAAACCATTAGAAAGTACATCTAACAAAAATCAAATAAAAGCTATCATACGTCTGTGTAGGTGGAAAAATAAAACGTTATGGTGTGATGGAATGTATTAGGTGAAATGTCTATTTCACCCACAAGATGGCGCCTGTGTTCAGACACCCTGTTGTGCCAAGAACTAACCTAAAACCAAGCTGGCCACTGGCCTTAACTATTTTGGCTCTCTGAGACTAAGGTGGGCTGTATTAGTCAAAGCAATAGATAAGAAGAACCAATAAAGAGGGTGGATGTATGTTACATGTTGCCTATGGAATGTATGTCCACGGTTGTCTATATATATTTATATATCTATGTTTTGCATTAAAGAGGCAAAGAATTCATTAAACTGCAAATTGTCAGTTTGTGATTTCTTTCTCTGGCATGTGTCATTCAATATACTGATTTGACCCCTCATTAGGACGTCGAGCCCCTTTGCGGTTCCGACTACAACACTGGCTCCTGGAAGGCAGGGAGGAGAAAAATGAAGAGCCATATTTTTTTTCTTTGGACTGGATAAGGGGTTAAACAAGCTCCTCTGCTATGATAACACTCAGCAGGTAGTGATGTCGACATGGTCGGAGAGGGCTGCTTGGAGCAATCAGAAAAGAGATAAGTGGTCGGTAAGCTAGATAAATTTGATTACACAATTAGGAGATAAGATCTCCAATAGCACCTATACAAAGCAAAATCAGAAGTGCAATGTATTGAGCAATAGTCTTCATTTACCTTTGTCTACATGTTTAAAGCTAATCATTGGGGTGAGAAAACCCCTGTCATGTCAAGGGAGGTGCAGTGAGCCCTAACTGGAACCCAGCCCACTGTCCCTGCCTACTTGACGTGCTGCCCTAGGCGGCAGACGGCAACTGGGCGACAGTCCCTGCGCTGCTAAAGTGCTGGGGCCGTGAGAATCAAGAATAGTCAGACAGTCCGGGTAAATATCAAATAGGAACGCCAAAGCCACAAAATCAGGAGACAAGCCGGAGTCAGGAGAACAAGCCGAGGTCAGGTATACTGGCAGTAAAAACAATAAAACAAAGAACAAGAAACACAAAGTAGCCAGGAATATCACAGGCGCAGCAGTCAGCTTTCAGGGAGTTTTAAATGGGATTCCCGGATACCGCCCCTGCAGCTGATTGGAGCGGCCACCGGGTCCTCCCATTGGCTGGTGCACTCGCCCCCTGTCAGGAGTGGCTGGGCGTCTGTCACTCACAGAGCTGTCAGCAGCAAGTGTATCAGGGAGGGAGCGCACATCAGCTGTTGCAGCCTGTCTGCAGTCTGAGCACAGCTTAGCCCTGACAACCCCTTTAAGAACTTTTTGTGTGTGACCCTCTTTCACAGTGCATTGTATTGCGCCGGGGTGTGATTGATACCCACAGGGCGAGTCAAGCCCTTCTGTAGTGCTTTTTCTTAGCTCAACAAGTTGTCTTGCTAAGTGTAAAGAGTCTAAGTAAATGTTTCCTGGCATTCAGCAGGAGCGAGCTGTCATTTGTGAGACTGAGCGCCGTTGATTTTCATCTGTGTGTTGGAAACGTACTCTGAATTTATCATCAGAGATTTTAATTACTGGTACTGTGCTACTTGTCAGACGTAGAATAAATAAATATATTCTCACTATTCTAATAAAGTACGTGTGGCTCTGTCTTGAGCAGTGATTTAAACCCAATCGTGAATGCATGGCTGATTTTTTTTCACCCTTATTACTACATGGGGAGGATAGAAAAATTAGAAGGAAGTGTAATACAAACAGCTACTTGCTGTTATAATAAAGGAAATGAGAATAAATCAATTTCCACGTCCTGAGGTGTGCAGATCGGGATGAATAAGGCTGGGTAGAAAACTCATTGTGTAGCGGCAATGGCGGAGGTCTAAAGAGTCTTCTGGAGCAAAGAGTGACCACAAAAGGTAAACCTGTGCCATCATCGCTGGATATAGAGAGAATATTCTTGAAAATTTTTGGACATTTGATGAGGATGTTTACTTATAAGGGGGCAATCAAATAATAATATATCTGCAATGCACCATTAAAGGAGTTGTCTCGCTACAAAGATTAGCTTCCAACATGTAGGGAATACTAAATGAAGACTTTTTCCAAATATATTGCTTTGTTCATTTTTTTTTTGTTAAGGAGCTACAAGTGATTTTATCATCTTCCGTGCTCTCTCTGGTTCCCCAAGTGACCGACCCGTGCACTCCTTTTCCCCTGCTGTTTGTTCTATCTGATAGGTTGTGGCAGTGTGAAAGCTTGTGTGTTATCTGATCTTTCAGACAAAAGACAGTGATTACTCTACTGTTTACATTAGCTCAGCAGCTTCTCTGGACCTCAGAGAAGGTAATTTATCTAATCTAGACTAATAAACACAGTAAACAGAGAAGTCGGAATACAGGGAGCTCATATGCTAATTACAGACAGCTTGACCAGGAAGTGACAGAGCAAAGCAGCATTATTTCATTCATGCATCCTATGAAACTTTGAGAAGAGACAACCCTTTTAACAGTAAAAATCTGCATCTCGACCTTTGCAAATGGCAAAAACATACATAACATAACAGTAGCCTATAAGATATTCCTATTATATGGGTACTGAAAGCCGGGCGCTACTAATGAATGGGAACTACTACTTTGAGAGAACACAAAGATGAACAATACTACTATAGAGGCACAAGGGGGTAAATTACTACTCTGTGAGTGTTCAAAGGAAGACATTGCTACTTTGTAGGGGCACAAGGTGGGTATTACTATGTAGGGAGCATAAAATGAGGCACTACTACTTTTTGAGGACACAAAGAGAGTTACTATTGCTGTGTAAGGGCACAAGGATGGCGACTGGCACTATGTAGGGGAAATATGACTGCGAATCACTAAGAGTAGCACTATTACTTGGGGACCTAAAATGGGCAATATTAACGAATGGGGGACTAATACTGTGAGAGGACACAAAGATGAACAATACTACTATACAAGAGGCATAAAGGGATACATTACTACTCTGTGAGTGTTCAAAGGAAGGCATTGCTACTGTGTAGGGCACAAGGTGGGTATTACTATGTAGGGAGCATAAAATGAGGCATTAGTGCTCTGTGAGGACACAAAGAGAGTTACTATTATGGTGTGTGGGCACAAGGGTGGCGACTGGCACTATGTAGGTGAAATATGACTGAATTACTAAGAGTAGCACTATTACTTGTGGACCTAAAATGGGCACTACTAATGAACGGGGGACTGCTACTGTGTGAGGACACAAATATGAACAATACTACTATACAGGAGGTACAAGGAGATACATTACTACTCTGTAAGTGTTCAAGGGAAGACATTGCTGCTGTGTAGGGCACAAGGTGGGTATTACTATGTAGGGAGCTCAAAATGAGGCATTACTACTCTGGTACTGGCACTATGTAGGGGCAATACGTCTGTGAATCACTAAGAGTAGCACTAATACTGTGTGGCCCTCAAATGGGCACTACTACTTTCTGGGGACATTATTACTGTGTGGGGCACAAAAAGGGGGTGCTATAACTGCATGGTATGGAAATATTAACATGTTTAGTGCAGAGGATAGAGAGAGTGTAGGAGTAGGGAGAAGTAATTTTGGCAATTTGGGCCCAGAGGATACCCTTTACAACTTTACGTAATCACTTACACAGTCTGCAGACCTCCTGCAGTGGTCCCGCTTTATGGGCACGGTATGGTGTTCATATTGGACTTATTTTGTATTTGTTTTATTCAGTTATTATGTGGTGATATTATGAGGTCATGATGTGGAGGCATTAGTTTTTCCTTGTTTAGTGGTATTTTTGGTAGTATTGGCCTTACTGGGTTGGTAACATTGGTAAGTGGGTTTTGTATAGTGGCCGTATGGCAATAATATTGTTTCCTTGTATAATAATGTTATTTGGGAACTCTATGACTGTGTAAGTCATATTATCATATATATAGAAATTGTCCTAAAACTATATTTGCATTCTTAATTTCTTTGAAGGGTGGCGTATATCCCTAGTCACATCACTGGTTCCTACACATCTGAGCAACAAGCTAGTGGGGAGGTAAGCCTTGCGGCCCCTGGGCACATGAGACTCTAGTTATACTCCTGCATTTGCAGGGAGGTTAATCCCTAAAAATTTGTGAAATAATTGGAAATCTTGAGTGTTTGAACCATTTGAAGCAAAGACTGTGTTTAAAAATGTTGTTTTGGCAATTTAGGACACTTTATAGAGCACAGCAGTAAAATGGTGCAAGTCCTTCCGCCCACACCACTGCCCTCTTTTAACATTTCCATAATCATGGCTTCACACAGTGTTTGTTCTAAGCAAAAGTTTCCAAAAACACCATTTTAGCGGAAAACAGTAAAATTCAAGAAATGGAGACGACTAAGTGGAAGATTATAAAACTTGGCAGAACTGCAGAGGACAAGCCAAGGTATGCACTTTTGTAAATTGCAGCTCTAAATGTTGGCTAAATTTCAAGAAATTAAAGGTTAAAATCTGCCTTTCAGAGCGTGCATGGAGCAAATTCTGGGATACTCAAAATGAAAAGTTAACCCAGTCAGTGTCACCATGGGGGGTAATTGAGTAGAGTAAGTGGTGCATATATAAGAAATTGGGGGAGTATGGTCTAGTCTCTGGTGACAGCTACAACTAGCTGGCCTGCTAAGATAGTGATGAACCTGAGCTTATTGCATTGGTGATCCTGAGGGTTCTTCTCTTGGTACCTGCTGGGCTTAACAAGTGGCTTTTAACAAGATTGTCTGGGTTTTAAGAATATGATTCTTTTCCCAACTTAAAAAAAGGAACATTTTCAATCAAGCGCTTATCTGGACAAATTGCCATAAATATATACTCCTTTCTTAATAAAAAAAAAATATAGATTATAGTTTGCTGTCTTATAAGAAGCAATTTGTAGTCTTTTATCCAGCCGAGCTGAAAAATGTAGCTACATCATAGCAGTTTGCCCAAACATGGCACCACCATGATAGGATAAGAGCATCTCCATACTTCAGTTTATCGGACAATGTTTTATTTTTGAAGGACCAGGTTAAAGGGGTTGTCTCACTACAAGGATTGCTTTTTATGTTAAAGATCTTGCAAAAAACAAGTCACTTTACAATATGTGTCTATTAACAGTGTCCTACCTATCCTTAGTTATCCCTTCTTGTATGGGCTGCATCAGCTCCTCAGGTCGCTATAGCTACAGATCTGTTTACTCTCTCCTGATAGGCTGCCAGCACTGGTTGCTATAGTTACAGACCTGTTTGATCTCTCATAATAGGCTGCCAGCACTGGTTGCTATAGTTACAGACCTGTTTGATCTCTCACAATAGGCTGCCAGGACTGGTTGCTATAGCTACAGACCTGGCTTCTAATGCAGCCTAGTGGAAGCCAGTAAACACGCCCATGAATTCAAAGTGAAACCAAGAAAACAGGACTGAGGTAAGATGAATCAATGTAGTGAGACAACCCCTTTAACTCTAAAACCTTAAAAACATGTTCTGCAGTTTGAATCACTTAAAAATGGCCCTAAATATTCTGTTGTCACTCCCATTAGGAAGCAGTGATCTGAACCCTCAAAACAACCAATACATGACTTGACGAATGTGTGATTGATTGCAAGCGATCTCCATTTTCTGCCAGACACTTTTTGATGCTCCATGTTCTACTTCATTTCCCATTAGGTGTTTCCTTCTAATATTCCACAGTGTGAGGCTTGTTCCGAAAGACTTCTCATTTGATCATACCCCAAAGGAAGAAGTGTTTCGGTATCAGATCCAGTGACTATGGTGGCCAAAGACCTCTTTAACATTACCCTGTTGCCAAAAAAACCCTCAATTTCTGTCATACTTCTTGACAATACGTGACACGTTGCTTGTGTGCACAAATTGGTGACCCCATAGCTTCACACCATGAAGAAGCGCTAGTATTGTAAACCCCTATCCCCAATGAGATGTCCAGGGACTGAGTGAGAGGGTCGGTGTTAGGCACCCGAAAGTCACAAATGGAGGTAAAATGTGACAACGGCTTTCTGGCGCCTGCCTTATTGCTCTAACATGATGGCTTGATTGATGCTCCATGTACTGAGGAGCTCATTGCACCTTGTTTAGTTCAGGTTGCTTTGTTTTAGCCAATGTAATTACAGAATATTCAGGGCTCTTCTCAGAGAGTCGCACTGTACTACTCATAGGTCAATATATTACACAGATTTTTACTGGAGAGGAAGCCAAGACCCAATAATCTAGAGCTACAGATGAAGTCTGATGTCTATCTCTACATCTCCAGATGGTCCCACACATACTGAAAGTGACCACTTCTCCATTCAAATTAATATGGAAACCTTTAAAGGGGTTGGCTCACTACAAAGATTAGCTTTTAACATATAGGGAACAGTAAATGAAGACATTTTCCGAATAGATTGCTTTATTTTTCTTTGTTGAGGGGATAAAAATGGTTTTATCAGAACTTAGGTTTCTCTAGGTTATGACCTGCTCTGCCCTGCTGTTAATCTTATCTGATAGCAGGAATGATGTCATCACAAAAGTCGGCACACAGAACTGTCGTCAGCTTGAGAGTTTGAGTATTATCTGATCTAACAAACAAAGGAAACTAATTGTTCTGAAGCTTCTCTGCACTTTAGATAAGTATTTCCTGCTCTCATGACAGAGTTATTAGCAGACCTTCGAATGCTGAGCTAATATGCTAATCACTGCCATAGAATCACGCACAGCCTGACCAGGTGCATGAATAAAAGCTGATTGAGTATTATCTGATCTAACAAACAAAGGAGACTAATTGCTCTGAAGCTTCTCTGCACTTTAGATAAGTATTTCCTGCTCTCATGTCAGAGTAATTAGCAGACCTTTGAATGCTGAGCTAATATGCTAACCACTACCACAGAACCACCCACAGCCTGACCAGGTGCATGAATAAAAGCTGATTGAGTATTATCTGATCTAACAAACAAAGGAGACTAATTGCTCTGAAGCTTCTCTGCACTTTAGATAAGTATTTCCTGATCACTGTCAGAGTATTTAGCAGATTTGAATGCTGAGCTTTATAAAGCTTATCACTACCAGCATGAACCACCAACAGCCTGACCAGGTGCAGAATAAAACGCTTTGAGTATTATTGATCTAACAAACAAAGGAGACTAATTGCTCTGAAGCTTCTCTGCACTTTAGATAAGTATTTCCTGCTCTCATGTCAGAGTAATTAGCAGACCTTTGAATGCTGAGCTAATATGCTAATCACTGCCATAGAATCACCCACAGCCTGACCAGGTGCACGAATAAAAGCTGATTGAGTATTATCTGATCTAACAAACAAAGGAGACTAATTTTTCTGAAGCTTCTCTGCATTTTAGATAAGTATTTCCTGCTCTTATGACAGAGTAATTAGCAGTCCTTTGAATGCTGAGCTAATATGCTAATCATTGCCACAGAACCACACACAGCCTGACCAGGTGCATGAAAAAAAGCTGCTTGAGTATTATCTGATCTAACAAACAAAGGAGACTAATTGCTCTGAAGCTTCTCTGTACTCTGTATCTCCTGCTCTCATGTCAGAGTAATTAGCAGAAGAAGCAAAAAATATACATTTGACCAGCTCACCTTATAAAACAATGATGTTTGTCGCCTTGAATCCTGTGCTCAGACCGCGTTCCAAGAACCGCAACAAAGTTCAATAAAAAAAGTCCAAGGTCGGCACCAGGATAAAGAAGTAGCGAAGTATAAATTTATTGGAGTAAGAGCAGTACAAAAAGCAGTGAATGATGTAGGCAATGCGAGAAAGGCATAATGTCAAAGAGACCAGACTGACATGTTTCGGGCGTCTACGCACCCTTAATCGTAGCAGACCTTTGAATGCTGAGCTAATATGCTAATCACTGCGATAGAGCCACCCACAGCCTGACCAGGTGCGTGAATAAAAGCTGCTTTTGGCTCTGTGAAACAGAGCGGTGACACAACCCCTTTAAGTACTAGAACACATATCCAAATATGATATTAGTAGATAGTTTTAGTTAATGTGACCTTCTAAAAAGAGCAATGGGCATGTTTGCGTATCTCACTATGGGAAAGACCTGAGCATGTGAAGTTCCCTGGCCTACCAGTATAATTTCTCTTGCGATACAGTCTCTGGATGCTGACCTTGGCCCTGTATTAATCCTATTTTTAAGCAAACTGGTCAATGGATTCTCCAGGGAGTTCATGCAAACAAAGCCCACTTCCCTTCAGCCAAGGTCCTTGTAAAAGCAATCAAAAGACTGACTCCTACCAAACGCTATGTTGGAGTGTTACTCAGTTCTTTTAACCCTATAATACAACCTATATATAACATGAAATCTAAAATGCTGCCTATTGTCTGTCCTTCATAAAACATGTTTCCTAATCTCCTGCTGTGAAGCAGAGAACTGAAATAAAACATCTAGATTCCAAATAACAGGCTCCACTTTTTATGGCATCGGCGGGGAGCATGATTGACTATGATTTGCTCAGAAATACGTGAACATTATAATGAATCATGCATCTATTGATAGTAGGAGAAATTCTTTTTCCTGCTGGTTCCACGGTGAAATTTAGCTCCTTATCAGGAAAAAAAAAGATTTGTGCAAGGATGTTAAACAGGCGTCGATCACTAGAGGTCTTCTTGGTGACACTGATGGAGCTGGGCAGGTGGCAAGCTTGTCACACCGTGCCAGGTAAGATTGATCAGTATATGATACAGAGTGACAGCCAATACCAGCTTCTCTGCAAAATCCAGGAAAATCTTCCAGCATGGACGCTTCCACAATTCAAAGCTGAGACTACGAAGTATATTGTAGCTATTGGAGCCTAGGGAGAGGCTGATTGTATCGTTCTTCAATATCATGACTGACAGGATGTCCAGAAAGATTTCTGCTCCCATATCTCCATATGTTCACTTCTGTGAACCTCCAGAAACATTAAAGAGATTCGATCAATAGCCTATCTTTCCGATAGACCGTTTACACCACATCAGTGAATTTTCATTATTTATTATGTACAAGGTTCTACTATGCCATGTATTGCAGCTGCTCAGCCCCATTCAAGTGGACATGTAGTACCAGACACAGCCACTACAAGATGTATGGCGCTGTGCCTGGTAATGGAGAGGCTGCAGCATTAAAGGGAATGTGTCATCAAAAAATGTCTTATTGCTTAACTCACATTTTTATGTTAAACACATTTTGTAGGAATTTTTGGTTGTTTTTTTAATTTTCCATATCAATTTCAGTATTTTTTTTAATAATTCTTAAGTCCTGCAGTTTTCACTTTGGCCACTAAGCCTAATAATCGTCTGACACTTCCTGTTCTGTTTAGAGAGCTTTTCAGCAGTGTGTTCATTATCAGTAAAAGCAGGTTCAAGCTGAAATGAGACACCTTTGTGTACAGATAACTCAGGATCCACCAGTCACAAGTGGAGATGTCACAGCTCACCCTCTCCCTCCCTTCTCATTGAAATCTCTCCTATACAAGTCTATGGGACAGAATCTGTCTTAAGAATCCTATGTGCATGAAGCTGCTGTAAATTATCTCTCTGACTGCTGTTAAAGCAGTGCAAGCAAGAATGTCTTCCCCACAATCATATATAGTCAGCCGAATAGAGAAATCAGGAATCAGGAAATAAAAACAACTAGGAGGAAAAGAATATGGATCAGGGACTTGATTTAATAACAAAAAAAATTGGCGACAGATTCCCTTTAATCTCAGTGGCCGCGCCCATCCGCTCTGATCAGCGAGATGCCAGAAAATCCCTTATGTTACATTTAACATACAATCTGATCTGCCAGCAGTATGTTATAGAGCAGATTGATAATTTTGTGGGAAAACATTCAGTTTAACCCTTTAACACCTCCAAAGAAAAATAATATAACCCTTCATTTTTCCCTCCTCGCCTTCCAAAAGCCAGAAAGTTTTTATTTTTCTACCTACATAGACGTAGAAGGGCTTTTATTTTGCGGGACAAGATGTACTTTCTAGTGGTGTTATTCATATTACCATAGAACATACTGGGAAACCGCCCAAAAATGCTAAATGGGGCAAAATGTGAAAAAAAATTGTACTTGTTCCATGTTTGCGGGCGTTTTGTTTTTACGCCGTTCAATCCTTGGTAAAAATAATGCATTCCCTATATTCTACAGGTTGATTCGCATCCGCCAATACCAAACATGTAGGGTTTCCGTTATCTTTTGGTGGCGTAAAAAAATTCCAAACATTTTATATATTTGAAATTTGAACCGCGGCGCCGTTTTGTGCGACCAATAACTTTTTTGTGCTAACACCTACTGACTTGAGTGAGGGGCACTTTTTGCGGGCTGAAGTGCACTTTTTATTGCTAGCAGTTTCCAACACGTGACTTTTTTGATCACTTTTATTTCACGTTTTATAGGACATGAAATGACCAAAAGAAACAAAATTTTGGGCATTTGGAATTTTTTTTCTTCTACGGTGTTCAGCATACGTGATAAATGAGGTTATATTTTAATAGACTGGACTATTTCGGATGCAGCAATACCAAATATGTGTAACCTTTTATTATTTTAATTTTTTTTATTTGTAAAATGGCAAAAGGGGGGTGGTTTGAACTTAATACTTTTTATTTTTTTATACTTTAAAACGTTAAATTTTTTTTTCTACTATAACATTGAGTCCCCCTAGGGCGCTTCACCACTAGGGGAATACGATCATTTATACAGCCTAATGCATAGTCTATGCATTAGAGGGTACCAAGATGGTAGTTTCCCCGTTTACTGACTGGGGCTGGAAGTGGGGCAAACGAGAACATGGCAGTGGTGGGAGCCTTCACAAGACTTCCCACTGCCATGTCTAGGCATTGGATCTCCGCAGTCACGCTGCGGAGACTCCGATCAGAGTGAAGAACGGTGCACGGCACCGTTGTTCATTCATTTAGATGCCACAGCCATTTTTGCCACAGCGTCTAAATGATTAAACAGTGCGGACGGTCGACGACGCCCCCCCCTGCGCTGTAACCGCCGGGTGTTCACTGCAATTAGCCGCTAACACCCGGTGGCTGTGTAACAGGATTGTGCTGTGATCCTGTTACACAACTCCTTAACGCTACCAGGACGTACCCATATGTCCAGGTGGGTTAAGGGGTTAACTTGAATTCTAGTCAGTCGAGTCTCTGCTCATTTTTGGTTTAGGAATCCAGTGAGCTATTTAAATTATGAAATCATCTTGGTATGCTTGCTCATGTAGGGAATATTGAGTAGGACCGCCCACTGGACTCCTAAGCAACACACTAGATTAACACTAGATTAAGCAGTATTTTCATGATTACATGTTTCCTTTAAAGTGGTTATATAGGAACACACAGCTGATTTCTTATATAATCATATAATTGCTGTCCACAAGTAGAAATCTCAGATTCATTTAAAGGGATTGATCGCTGAAAAAATAATAATTTCTCTTCTTCAGTTTGGCACTTTTGGAATGTGTAGTGCCCCAGACAAGGGTACTTTGGACTGAGGACATTTACCCTACTGCTACAATGCAAAGCCATCAACATCTTACTACCTTGACACCATGGTTCATACTGTTATGTACTTCTTTATTGTTTTTTATAGTGTTAATACCAGTTGAAATTGTTTATTATAATATGTTCTGTTTATGTGCACTATAATCTACACTGTAGGAAGGGGTAACACATAGCCAGCTGATACTAAGAAACACTGAGACTTGCTACTCATAGACTGAGAAGTTGGTAACTTTCCACTTTGCTAGAAGATGCACATTTAAGTTATGGAGGGAAAATCTCAGACAGCGACCTTTGCACCATTTGGAAAAGATGCTCAGTCATTCCCATAGGCCAGAATGGAAGCTCTATACAAATGTATGAGAGACTAAAATTGTTAACAATATTACTGTAAGAGCTGTGCTTCTACACTCCAACCCACCCATTAGAAGATTCTAGATCATCTAGAAACTGTATTAAAGGCTAGCACTCAAAGCCTTCAAGTGTTCTGCAGATAGTCACCAGTGGTTAGCATCAAAGACTCTCAGACTACCTGTGTGACCAGAAGAGGATTCTGAAGATACTACGCCAGAGATCCTGGGTCAACATCCTCATCTTTCACCAGGAAGTGAGCCAGACGACTTAGCCACAGACCCTTGGATACCAGTGCTTTAGCCAGCATACCAGCCTCCTGAGAGAGAGGGACAGCAGGCCCAGGCCTTTTCTCAGCACAGAGTCTTTGTCTACCATGGAGGAGACTGAAGAAGTCACTATATCTTGCCTGTATTGTTTTGCACTTGAGTTCCTCCATTAAAGAAGTCCACTGGCTTACTGCAGACCCATGACTCTCTAGACTTATTTCCCATTGGGGTGCACCACGCCTTACCAACCCTTCCAAAGAGCAGTATCATATGGCAACACCTCAACTGTGTCTGGGGAATCCAGCATAGAATTCGGACCACCCCAAATCCAGGCACTACAAATGTACTCTCATTATAGTTTTTGGAGACCTTCTGCAGTTCTACATAGGGTGACAGGAAACTGTAGCTTTCTGTGTATCTCGACACACTGTTAACCACTTTGTGTCCAGCCAGGGAAATGTAGATTAATAGAGCGTGGCAGTTTCAAACAGAAAATGCTGCTGCTCGGTTGTAGAGAAAGGAGGCTACATACATCACACCAAACGCGCAAACTAGCACAGAAAACATCACAGGGAAATGAGTGAAGACTTTTTTCTGTTTTTGGTTCACTTTTAAAGGTTGGCTGTCCAGGGTAAAGTGGTATTTATACCTCTGCTAGAAAATAAATAAGTCATACTTACTTGCCCACCTGCCTCTGTTCCAGCCAGAGCCATCTTAACGGCATTATGGGACCCCCGGGCATAACACTGCAGTGGGCTATGCCCATATATATGACATCACACTAGGCCATGCCTCTAGCCACCCCCAAGCACACTCATATTTTCACGCCACTTATATCTTGGCATCGCCAGCTTACAAAACTAATTGGCAAGGCAGGGAGCCTTTGGCTTCCTTCTTCACTATGGTTTTTAACTGTTTGCACATCCTAAAACACACAAACAGTTAAATACGCAAAGTCAACCAAGGGATCCAGGGTATGTTTATTGTATTCCTGGGATATATACCACCTGGGGCCTCCATGCCACCGGGGGCCTCCATGCTACTTAGGGCCTCCATGCTTGTGGGCCCCCCCCCCGGGCACCTGCCTAAAGTACCCCATGGTTCCAGCACAGTCTCTGCTCTGGCTGGGTCTCCTGTTGTCTGGTATTAGCAGTCTGAATGTCACTGCAGCAGCCATTGATTGTTCATGCGTCTATTCATGACGTCATCAATTGGAAAGAAAATGGCTCCAAACAATGACAGACAATGGCCGCTGTAGCCAATTAGTGCGAGCTGGCCTCAGAAACCTGATATAAACAGAAGACCGGGGAATCACCACTGCCTGGTGTTAGTGCTGGAACAGAGGTTAGTGGTGAGGGGAGCATATATTTTATATTTTGTTAGAGCAGCAGTATATCAAATAATGAATTGGAGAACCCTTTTGATGATATATACCCCTTTCAGAAATGTTACCTCTTTGAGACTCTGGACTTGAGATTTATTGTTCCTTTAAAAGTGAATTATGATTTTAGAACTACTCATTTGTATTCTAGAGAGTAAGTTGTCACACTGTCTTAGGGCAGTATCTGAAACTCCTTTTGTGACACATAGCAAGGAAGGAAAAACTTGACTTCTTTGTTACCTGTGCAGCACACTCGAACACGTCAGTGCAGAGAATAGAGCATGCAGAGATGTGCCAGAAAAATAATTTTTTAATGCTGCCCCAATTTTTTTTTTCACTGCTGCATGTCATCTATGGCTGAGAAAAACCAGAACTCTTCAATGCAACATCCAGGGCCACATGTATGAAATTTGGCGCCATGCGTATAATAGTAACTTGAAGTTCCTGGGCTCAGTGTTCCTTTTTAAAAGGGTTGCCCCATCTTACTGTTTTCACTCTTCACAGCTTATTCTGGCTCATTGTGCAGGCTGTGGGTGGGTATACAGCAGTGATCGACGTTTCAGCTTGCTAGCTCTTATTCCTAGCTAAGTCTGTCACAGAGACATTACTGATGGAAGCGTTGTGAAAGGCAATGGCACTGTTCAAGCAGAATGGCTGATAAGTATGAGCTAGCAGAGCTGTATTTGTCATGAGAGAAAGTTGCTAGTGAGAGAGAAAAACTTACATGCTGTCAAGAAACACTGTTAACTGCTTAGTAACTCTGTTTTTCTAAGATCAGAGACTGAAAAGCTCCATCCTGCTGATAAGACACAACAGAATTACATCACCAGCCTAATCACAGCTAGAGCAGAGAGAGGTGGACAGTTATTAGAGACGCTTATGTACACAAGCAGAAGATAAGAACTGCTCTAACTGTGAAACAAAGCAGAATTAGAACAGCAAGGTAATTGGTAATAGTCTTACTTTACCTTTGCATACATCAGGCCTGCACAATACCCTGTTTCCCCGAAAATAAGACAGTGTCTTTGTCACGTCAAGGGAGGTACTGTGAGCCCTGAATTGAACCCGGCCCACTATCCCTGCCTATTTGACGTGCTGCCCTAGGTGGCAGGCGGCAACTGGGCGACAGTCCCCGCGCTGCTAAAGTGCTGGGGCCGTCAGGAGGTAAAATAGTCAGACAGTCCGAGTAAATAACCAATCAGAAACGCCAAGCCACAAAACAGAACCAGAGGGATAAACGTAAACAAGCCGAGGTCAAAAGCCAAACGGGAGCGAGGTACAAGATCAGAAGACAAGCCGGGGTCAGGATAACAAGCCGAGGTCAGGTACACGGATAAGCAAACAACAACCAATATTAAAGGTAGCAAGGTTGCCAGGAGAATATCACAGGCACTGCACTCAGCCTTAAGGGAGTTTAAATGGGATTCCTGGATACCGCCCCAGCAGCTGATTGGAGCGGCCTCCGGCCTCCATTGGCTGGTGCGACACACCACCTGTCCGGGGTTGCAATTCAGCTGCTGCACAGTGTTGCTCCCTGCAAACTGAGTGCCAAACAGCTCTGACAGTACCCCCCTTTTAGGAGAGGCCACCGGACCCTTCCCTGGTCTGGGTTTGTCTGGGTGAGATTCATGGAACTCCCTGATCAGGTGATCGGCATGGATGGATGTCACCGAGACCCATGATCTCTCCTCAGGACCATTCTCCTTCCAATGGACCAGGTACTGCAGTGACCTTTGGACTTTACGGGAATCCAAGATTCAGGCAAGCTCGTATTCTAACTCCCCCTCAATATAAACTGGAGGAGAATGTCTAGAGGGCGGAGTCACAGGCTGGATATACCTCTTAAGAAGTGAGCGGTGAAATACATTATGTATCCGGAGAGAAGAAGGTAATTTCAGGCGATATGCCACCGGATTAACCACCTCCTGAACCACATATGGACCTACATAACGCGGCGCGAGTTTACCAGAGGGAACCCTCAAACGCAGGTTTCGCGTGGATAACCATACCTTATCCCCAACAGTGAACCCTCTAGAACACAGACGCCGTCTATCAGAACTTTTCTTCTGGATCTTCTTGGTATGAACCAAGTTTTTCTGAACTTGGACCCAGACTGTGCGCAGATCTTTAAAGGGGTTTTATCATTTCATTAAATGGTCTTCAGAATAAGGAGACAGTGAAAACAAGCAACTTTGCAATTGGATGTCCTTAGCAAAGCTGTCTTGTATTCACAGTATTCCTTATCTTGTGTTTTTGTTTACACTGATATCCAGTGCTGGTCGAATCCCTTCGGATCCCTCCTCCTTGAATTTCACTAGCTGAGAGCTCATTTACATTCTGTACAGCCCCCGGTCGAATTCACGGAGCTGTGTCTCTCACTCAGAGTAAGGGACCATCACATTTTCACTTTATACAGGCAGAAGAAACAGAATTACACTCAAGGGCTTACACAATCAGGAAACAGCACAATTTGTGTCGATCCCTGCCTGACTCAGAGTTAGGGGGCCGTAGCATTTTCTCTCTCCATACCCAGCAGAAACAGACTGCAACAGATTCTACAATGAGAAAACATAACAGTTTTGTCCCGGTGCCTAACTCTCCTGCATAGAAGGGAGATCTGTGCTGTTTGTAGAAAGCTGTAACACATCTCCAGCTATGACAGGAGAAGAGTTAAGTTGCTCAGTCTAGATTGAATGCAGCCTGTGGTATGTATACAGCTCTTACAAAATAAGACTGCATAGGGAAAGACACAGTGACATGTGGATTCAGGCAGAGAGGGGGGGGGAGGGGGGAGTCTCAGGAGCCAGAATGCACAGTGATGTCACCCAGCTGGGAGTGGAAGAAACGCCCCTGCATTTCCAGAGTTGAGAAGCTGAGAGCAGTGTGAATCAGCCGAACTAAGGAAGCGATACATCCCCTTTAATGATAATATCCACCCAGCTGTGATCAGATGTAGAACTGGAAGATGACATATGCCTCGGGTTAAAACCATAGTTGCAATAAAATGGTGAAGTACCAGACGAGCTACTATCCTGATTGTTAATGGCAAACTCTGTCAATGGTAAGTACTTTACCCAATCTGCCTGCAGATCAGAGACATAACAGAGTTTTTGTGTTACCATTTGATTTACCCTCTCTGTCTGCCCATTAGTCATCTGTGTGGAAGGCAGAGGAGAAGGAAAGGGTGATACCCATAGCCTTGCAAAGGGCTCTCCAAAATCGAGAAACGAACTGAACCCCTCTGTCAGAAACAATATTCTCCAGTAAACCATGCAGTTTGACAATATGTTTGATAAAGCGTTCATCAAGTTTTTTGGACGATGGTAACCCCCTTAACGGAACATTTTACTGAAACAACTACCGCCCAAATAACCTTTTGCCCTCTGAAGGAGGAAGGTCCGTCATAAAATCCATGGAGATGTGGGTCCGTGGATGTTCAGGTACAGGTAGAGGTCAAAGTTCCCCAGGAGGACGAGTTCTGGGAACCTTAGCCCAAGCGCAGACTTCACAAGATGCTACATAGGCCTCAACATCACGAGGCAATGATGGCCACCAGTAAATACGAGAAATAAGCCTTTTTGTGCCAGACACTCCAGGATGCCCAGATAACACGGAATCATGAAATTCTTTTAATACTCGTAGCCGGAACTGAGCGGGGACAAAGACCTTTGAAACAGGACAATTAGCAGGTCTCATATCCTGGTGGGACTTAACCTCAGTGGCTAAATAAGGGGAAATAGCTGCGACAACAGTCTCCTTTGCATTGTAGGTACTGGATCCTCCTGGGAAGTGTGGCTGGCACAGAAGCTTCTAGATAGCGCATCAGCTTTAACATTTTTAGAACCTGGTCTGTAATAACAACAAAGTTGAAGAGTGTAAAAAATAATGCCCAACGTACCTGGCGTGGATTCAACCTTTTAGCATTCTAAGGTAAGGTTCTTATGATCAGTAAGGACCGTGACTTGATGCTGGGAACCTTCGAGGAAGTGGCGCCATTCCTTGAAGCCCCACTTAATAGCCAACAACTCCCGGTTCCCGACGTCATAATTCCTTTCCGCCAAGGAAAATTTACGCGAAAAGAAGGCACAAGGGCGAAGGTTAGTCATAGTAGCGGACCCCAGAGAAAAGACCGCCCCTGCGCCTTACTCGAAAGCATCAACCTCAACGACAAAGGGTTTGCTATGATCTGCTTGAATCAACACAGGAGCTGATACAAAACACTGCTTAAGTTTCTCAAACGCTTCTATTTCCTCATGTTGCCAATTGCTGAACTTCACCCGCTTCTTAGTCATGTCAGTCAACGGCCGCACTAAGACAGAAAAATTACAAATAAATTTACGATAATAATTAGCAAACCCTAAGAATTGCTGTAGGGCCTTCAAGGACGAAGGGCGGACCCAGCCAAGAATAGCCTGAATTTTACAGGGGTCCATACAAAATGTGTTAGGAGTCAGGATATACCCAAGGAACGGAACCTCCTGTACCCCAAAAACACATTTCTCAAGCTTGACAAACAATCTATTTTAGCACTCCCGAATGCCATGTCCATCCTCGCCACAGTAGAAGACGTCCGACGGTTGCTGGCAGCAATTGCCGAAGGGCTCCTCGGACTTTATATTGGAAACAGCAGATGTAGAGGGGTGGACCACCGGGATGGGAGCCTTTTCACGACATCTCTCCCTAAAACGTCTGTCCAGACAGACGGCTAGAGCCATAACCTCATCTAAAGTACCAGGGATAGGGTAAGCCACCAATAAATCCTTCACATGGTCATCTAACCCTAATCTAAACTGGTATCTAAGAGCTGGGTCGTTCCACACAGACGGAACACACCAGTGGCGAAATTCAGAGCAATACTCCTCCACAGTCCTTTTACCCTGTCTCAAGGTGGTCAGCTGAGCCTCGGCCACAGCTTCCCTATCAGGGTCATCAAAAGGTATGCCCAAGGAGACCAAGAACCTGTCCACAGAAGACAGTTCTGATGAATCAGCTGGTAACGAGAATGCCCACTCCTGGGGGGGAACCCTGAAGTAATGACATAATAATTCCCACTCTCTGCTCCTCATTGCCCGAGGTACATGGGTGGAGCCTAAAATACAGGCGACATCCTTCCCTAAAAGTCAAAAATGTCTCCCTATTGCCTGAAAACCTGTCAGGCAACTGAATAGGGGGTTCCACAGGAGGGGAAGGTAGTGCAGAGACACTAGGACTCGGGGAAGTCTCCTGCTGTTGTACCCGCAGCGCCAGATCCTGGACTAGCTGGGTAAGCCCCTTCATTTGCTCTACCAGCGCTGTCATGGGGTTCAGAGTGAGGGTAGAGCAGTAACGGTTTCGGCCTGTGATAATGTCACGTCAAGGGAGGTGCAGTGATCCCTGACTGGAACCGTGCTGCAGACAGGCAACTGGGCGGCAGTCCCTGCGCTGCTAAAGTGCTGGGGCCGTCAGGAGGAAGAATAGTCAGACAGTCCGGGTCAATACCAAATCAGGAACACCAAACCACAAATCAGAACCAGAGAGTAAACGTAAACAAACGGAGGTCAAACCACAAACGGAAGCGAGGTACAAAATCAGGAGACAACTGGGGTCAGGAGAACAAGCCGAGGTCAGGTACACAGATAAGCAAACAACAAACAGTAACACAGGTAGCAAAGCCGCCAGGAGAATATCACCGGTGCTGCACTCAGCCTTCAGGGAGTTTAAATGGGATTCCTGGACACTGCCCTAGCAGCCGATTGGAGCGGCCTCCGGGTCCTCACATTGGCTGGTCCGGATTGGCTGGGCATCTGTCACTCACATAGCTCCCAGCAGACTGTCTACCAATTCAGCAGCTGCAGAGTGTTGCTCCCTGCAAACTGAGCGCCGCTTAGCCCTGACAGTCTTATGTTAATTTTTGCTCCTAAAGACGAGCTAAGACTTATTTTTAGGGGATTTCTTATTTTTCCATGAAAAAGAATTCACATTTATTGTTGAACAAAACATCAACATGTATTAATATACTGTAGTGATTTCATCACAAACATCAGCAGAAGCAGCCAAACTCTGAATTGCATAAAAAAAATGTACTACGTCTTATTTTCAGGGGATGTCTTATTTTCGGGAAAAGAAGGTACATGGCCTATGGACGGCATGTTGCCTCCAGAGGATTTCTAGGGCCCTGCATCAGCTTGTCTAGACCTTAAACAAAAATAGGTGGCACCACTCAGGATGGGGGAATTCCTGGCCAGTTCGGAGTTATTTCCTGGCAGGCAAAAGGCAGCTCCCGGGTGGTTTGTCCACGACGTTTTAGCCCCCACATCATGTCAAGTTGTACAGGTCTGGTCTATATGTTTAAAGCCAAAGAAAGGTGGCACTGATATTAAGCGAGTTTAACTCATTTTAATGAGTGGTAACACTGGGCCTCACTGGAAGAAACTGCTGTTTAGGCTAATTCCAAAGCTATATATAACATTTGCTAGCCCGATCTAACTGTATCTTATGCTGTACAACCATTGCACCACAGGTCATGTCATCAGTGATACTCAACTGTTGGCTTCAAAACAAGTAGTTTGATGCTTGACCTCATAGACTCATTATGCATGTGCCTAAAGAAGAATATCCTCATCAAGAAGTCCCGTGTCAGACTGGGATGCCTGGGGCCCACAAATGGAGTTGAGTCTTAGGGACCTGCCCTAAAGCTACTGTATATGATTGTCACATTCGGTCTATTGCTTTTTGTCTTTTTTTCTCTGCCTTTCTCCTTTTTCTGCCATTCCCACAGAGGGTTTCCCCTGCTATTCGATGGGCCAGTCCAAGAGTGCAAAAGTCAACCCATACCGTACACTAGTCCAGCACTTCAATAAAAAAACACATTAAAGCTTCATTTCCAGAATTTTTAAAAATTGCTTCAGGAGCAGGAATACACACAAATGCTTACTCAGTTTGAACACTATCAGTGTGGCTATGACTAGTTATGCAGTAGGTGTTTGAAATGCGTAAGCATCTGTGTATCCCTGTTTCCGATTGGATCTAGAAATATGCTAAAAAATAAAAAGTTAATACATGCTTCTATTCAATTGTTGGTCTGTCGCATGTTCTGTAGATTATTACACTTATTACAAAGAGAAGCCTGAGAATTGCTGGATCAAAAACAAACTATTGTGATGAGCTGGTTGATGTAAATGGTTTGTATGTGCATATTTACCCAATACTCAAAAAAAATTTCAATTGACCTCAATTGTTTTTCTCCATCATTTTGACCAAACTATAGTAAAAATAAGCTGTAATTGTTGAATGCATCTTTTTCGTAAAGTATTTTTTCCCCCAAAATTTTTCTATTTAATGGAAAGTAGCAAATTGAATTGCACGGGGGGTTTTTTCCAGGAAAAGGCTGGGATACTAACCTCCCCAGGATGCCCGGGACAAAAAATAATGACGGCCCCCTTAAAGTTTTAAGCTGGGGAAGACTTTCCCCGGGTTTTTCCATAGCTCTTTGGATTTCAGTACTGTTTTTAAAGATTATCTATACAGGCCCCATTTGAGGATTGTTTGGAGTTTGGGGAGGAGTGGGAAAACATCTTAAAATTCACAGGGTTGTTCTCTGCTGCGGGAAGGAAGATGGCGGGAATTTTTTTAAACCCATTTGTGGGGAAAACCCTTTCCTGAAAGGGAAAAGTCAAAACCCAAAAAAAGGGGCTGTACCTTCATTTAAAGGGGGTTTTTGCCATGAAGAAAAATTGCGGGGGAAGCTTTAAATTTAAAAAATAAACTTTTTCACCATTCATCATTATTAAAATTCTGCACATTTTTTGTCTTAGCTGTCCTTTAGTGACCCATTTTTTTAACGGGCAAATTTTCCGGGGGGATACCCCGGGCTGAAAAGCCCCTTTTTCCCGGGGCTGTCAGACAAAATTTTTCCTTCAGGAGCTACTGAGTGTTAAAACCCCCGGGTTTGTTTGTAACTTTTTATCCGGTCCTCTGTTTCCTTAAAAATTAGTCAAAACAGTGCAAAATTAAATAAAAAAAAAAACCTCTATGGGGTTTTGATTGGAAAAAGGTAATGAAATCCACGGGTTTTGGGTTCCTGCAGAGATTTGAAAACCGGGGGACCCTTTTTGCTGTGAAGAAAAAACTTTCCCTCTGAGCTACTTTGGTTTAATACAGCTTTATACAAAAACAAAAACTTTTCTTTGTTGAGGGGAAAAAAGGGTTTGGGGTGATGTCCCCTGTGGGGTCACATAATTGCAATTCAAACAAGTCACACACACCTCCTTTGAGCCACAAAAGCTGAAGAGCTGGTTTGGGGTGGTATAAAATGGATTGTGGAAAAAACCCCTTTTAAGATGTTCTCCTTGTTCTTTTCTAGAAATTTAAAATGAAATTTTATGGGGGGGGAAAATGTAAAGTGTTTTCAGCCCCCTGTTCTTTTGTGGTCGGCTTTTAGTAAAGTACCACTCATTTTTAAAGGGGTTTATTTCCATACGTTTCACGCCACAGCCGGGTTTTTTGCTATGTCTAAACGGGACTGGATTTTGGTCAGTTTTTAGCTTTATTTCGGGTATTTTAAAACCTGAAAAATTTCTGACTGTGCCCAGTGCCTTTGTAGCATAAATTGAAGTGTTTTTTTTTAATGAGGGTTCCAAAACCAAAAAACCTTTCCATTGGCATATAGAAATGTTGTTTATTCCCCGTAAAATTACAGGGGCCAATGTACGGTCCCGTGGGGGGAACCCAAAATTCCAACAAGAAAAATGGGGTGTGGGTCCTTTCGATGTGAAAATGATGCAAGATTTTGTACGGCATTTTCACATTGCAGTGTAGACTTGGCCTTAGAATCAAAATTTTGCTGTTCGCTAGGGAAAGGGTTATACCCAGGGGCCCACATCAGTTTTTGCTGTTTTTTCCAAAATGAATGAAAGGATTTAAAAATTTCATAGAACTAAGGTTTCCGGGGCCCTTCTAAAAGATTTTTAAATTAGGTTACTGAAAATTTTAAGAGGTTTCAAAGTGATTTTTAGAGTTTGATCTGCAGGAGGTGACTCCCGTGGGGGAAATTTGGGGGAATGACTGAAGCTAAGGAGTATGAGATTTTGGGAGAGATAGGAAGATTTGGGGGGAGAGAGATGGTCGTAACCAGGGACATGAGTGATCTAAAAGGGTTCTAAAATCTTCTTTATTTCCTGGTCAAAGAAAAATCAGCTAAGCAATGTATTTAGAAAAAGTCAACAATTATCTGAGAGCTGGAACAACCCATTTAAAAGGGGATTTTAAAACACGATTAGGGGTTTAAAGGGTCGGGAGCCCAACCCCCTCAAAAGCCGTAGCTCGGGGGTTTGCAAGGAAAGCAGTCCGCAAACCGGGCCCTGCAGTGGGGGGCCCAAAACCCCCATTTTCCCAAACTTAAGGAGTTTTCCAGTTTTGTAAGGGGACTGGAAAATTTTGGGGGGGCCCTTTTAAAATTTTTTCCCGGGGGGCCCAAGGGTTTTGAATTTTCGCCTCTAAAATTCCTCCACCCCGGGATAGGGGCATTTTAAGGTTCTGGCTGCTTTGGGGTCAGGTTTTGTTTTGCCCGGGAAACCATTTTCTGTCTTAAAAGGGACTTCCAAAAACAGTGGACACTCTCCCAAAAAAGGGAACCCCAAAAACATTTTTCCCCGGGGCGTGTTGGGGAAAACTAAAGCATTTCTGGGGTTTTGGGGTGGTGTTTTCCACTACCCCAAAATGGGCAGTGTTTTTCGGTTTGGAGTGGTGCCAGCCAGTGAGAGGGGTCGGGGTTTCCCATTGGTCTGGGGGGGGGTTCCCAATCGGTCTGAATCCCACATCCTGCAATTTGTGAAGTCTGCTAAAAAAGGGAAAAATTTTTCCAAATTTTAGAGTTCATAAAAGGTTCTTTTCGGCCAGCCAAGACCCTGCTCTGTACACTTAAAAGGCAGCCCCATGAATTTTTTTTTGGGACCCCCCCGTCCCAAGATCTAAAAAACCCCTAGGTTCAGAGGGGGGTGCCTAAAACCAAAAACCTCGGAAAAAAAAAAATTTGCAGGGGGGTTTAAGGAAATTTTTTCCTTTCCAAAATTTGGTTTTTTCCCCGGGTCATATTTTGGAAACCCTTTACTTTTTTATGTGCAATTTAACATGGGATGCTTGCAAAATTACTATTTAAATTTTCACCTGATCTTATTTTAAAATTTGCACCTTTTTTTGTTTTAGCTCCCTCCTTTAGTGATCCTTTTTTTTCAGTAATCTCCGGGGGAAAAACAAACGGGGCTGAGAGCCCTCACTCCTGGCCAGATTTGTCGGGGACTTCCCTTACTCTCAGGCAGCAAATGGGTTAAAACCCCCAGGTGTGTCATTCTACTCTGTCCTTTTTTCTCTTAGAAAAATTAGTCAAAAGTGCAAATAAATCCCAAAAAAAAAAACCCTCAATAAGGTCTTTTGAATTGTTAAAGAGAAAAAAAAAAAAATCAAAGGGTTTTTTTTCCCTGCAGGGTTTTAAAACCAAAGCCCCCTTGTGCTGTGAGGCAAAAATTTTACCTTTGAGCTACATTTTTGCAAACCACAACTCTGTGAAAAAAAAGAGTTGGGATAAGAGGGGAAAAAGCATGGTGTAGTTTTTCTGCTGGGTCCCCAGGTATGCATTAAATTTAAAAATCAAACACCCCCCCCCCCTTCCCCAACAGCGAGGTAAATAGTGATGAGGGGGTATAAAATTGGATTGGGGCCCAAAACCCCTTTAAATTCAAAATGATCTGACAAATTGAATTCAATTAGTTCTGTTTGGATGACTCAGAAATTTTTCATTAAACGGTGCAGGACAGACTCTGCAGTATGACTGAAAAAAGTTAGGGGCAAAGAACCCCCCAGAATAACTTCAAAAACATCATAAACCCTAAAAAGGGACCCTATTTTGGGTTTTTTCTTTTCTGACCCCGTGCCCGCTGAAACCACTTTGGTTCTAAAGCTGGGGGCATGTTTAAAATGCCACACTTAGTAGAGACACCCGACTGTTCAAATGGATTGTATAGGTTTTTTAAAAAAAAAAATTTAAAACAAAGCCGTGCTTCCTCTTCCAGCGGGATTATATTCCCCCCGCGTGAGTACAATACCCACATCTTTCTAATCCCTTTTTTAAAGCCAGTTTGGCTGGGCGTTTGGGGGTTTGAGGGGGGCGACAGAAAGCATTACGTCGTGTGGATTTAAAAAAATTCTCACTTTATTACGGGCCCTATCTTTTTAAAACAAGGTTTTTTGGTGTTTTTTTTCTTTTAAAAATGGGGAAGCCCATGACACAAAAAAAAATTGCTGCTTCAAGTAGCCACGGCGTAATAACGCTGAATCAAATCCTAAGTTTTAATAATAAGGGAACAGGGGGGTTGACCTTTGTTTAGGTTATTGGCGGGTTTTTTTTCTTAGTCACACGTAAATAGTTGCGGTCTCTTAAAAGCTTTGAAGGTAAACAGCAGTGGCTCATTTAATTAAACTTTGCAAAAATTTTTTGCCAGGGTTTTTAGGCCAGTGGAGAACTAACTGTACCTCATTACCAACGCTCCTAAAAGTGTTCCTTTTTAAATTTTTCCCCCGGCGGACACAGTTTTTAAGGTTTGTTTTGTGCAGCACTTTTTCCTATGACTTTTCCTTTAAACCTTTAAAAAAATGGAATTTTTTTTTTGTTTTTGTGATCTGTACCGTATATGATTTCCAATAGGGATAAAGGGTCGTGCGGGGTAAGCCTTTAAAAACCATTAACTATAAACCCTTTTAAACCTTTTTTTTAAAGAGGCTGTTTGAAAAACCCAAAAAGATCTAAATTGCTTGTTGCATCTTCGTCCATGTCCCTATGATGTTTTTCATGGTTATTTGAGTATTTGCTGTGCTATATGTACCACCGTTAAAGGGGTTGTCTCACTACAAGGATTATTCAGACAGCCTCACAGACTACAATAAAAAAAAAAACAAACTGCGTTCCCCCCCGTCTTTCGGGCCCCCCCGGCGTATTTAGCAATTTTGGGTTTCGGGTTTTCCCTGGGGGAAACCCCCGTTTTGGGGTTTTTGCGGCACACCGAACCTCCGCAGCGTCCCCGCGTGGCCGGGCCGCACCCCGGTGCTCGGGCTGCGGAAAAGGGCCCGCAGCTCTGCCCCATTTACCTCACCACGTTTTGTTTTGTTCCCAGGCGCGATCCTGCTGCCGGCCAGGTGCGCGCCCCGGGCCCCCCTGGGCGCGCGGGGGTTTCTGGAAAATTTTTAAGGGACGGGAGGGCCGTGATTGGTTTCCCCGGGCGCTGCCCCTATTTAACCCCTCCCTCTTCCCTAGCCCCTTTGGGAAAAATTGATAGTCCCCTGTGCTTGGGGGGAAGCTTTCCCCGTGTATCTTGTTTTTTAAATGTGTACCGTCCCTTTGCCTTCGCCCCTCGACCACAAACCCTTGGGCGCCTTTTCCTGCCCTTCTCCCTTGTCCCCGACTATGAACCTTTCCCGGCCTGTCCTGCCTCCTCCCTGCCCCCGGGTTTTTCGAGCCTGCTTCCGTTTCTTTTCCCAACCCCAAACCTGGCTGCCCCCGCAAGCAAGTACGTTAGGGCTGGGAAACCTGGTAGGAATGCCACAGCAAGTCCATCCCGCTTTGGGGTGGGCTCTGGGGGAAAAACCAGTTTTCTATTTTGGTTCCCACTCCCTGGCGGGTTTTCCCACCAGTTTGTGGGGGTCCGGGAGGACCCACCCCCCACTGCCCGTTACAGTTTGATTCGGCCATGGTTTTCCCCCAAGGTGCCTTACCGGTCTTGGGGCATCCCCCAAATCTTTGGCCCCCAGCAATCGGCCAGATGCGCGGGCAAGGCAGCAGTTTAACCAGTTTCGTCTATTGGCGGCCTCCTCGCTACTCAGAGCAGTCGGCTGGGTGGGCTCCTCCCATGTAAACCGTTCGGATGCCGGGGGCCCTAAACTTGGTTGTCCATGCCGTCGAAGTTTGATGGGGGCCCCAAGGCCTGCGGGGGCTTCATCACCCAGTGTCCCCCCAAGGGGAATTAGGGCCCTGGTAGTTCCCATCTGAAATGGGCCAAAAGGGGGCCTTCGTGGTCGTTCCTCTCCGGGAAAAACCCTTTGGCCTGGGGGACTCCCCCCTTTGGGACCGAGGCGATCGGTCATGCGGACTTGTGGCGTTCCTGCAGGGGTTCCGCGGTTTTCGAAGAGCCTGCCCGCGCTTGGGGTTTTGCCCAGGGAACCCCCTTACTGAACCCTTCAGCAAAAGGGGAAATCCTGTAGGTGATATCCTTTCAATTCCGCACCCCTAGCTTGGAGCTGGTTTGGGAACGTTTCAGGTTGTGCGCCCATTCAAGAAAAAGGGCCCATCCCGCCGATTAAGGATTCTCCCCTCCACCCGGGGCCCCCCTTCATTTAAGGGGAGCTAAACCATTGGCGGGCCCCCGGGTTGGAAAAACCGTTTTTCTCGGAGGGTGGGGGGGGTTCTGTTTAAAGAGGTGTACCGTGCAAAACCGTCGCCCCCAAAACCCCCCCTTGCTCCCGGGTTTTTTTTTTTTCCCCCACGGCCCCCTTCGCAGCCTGCCATGGAGGAGGCTTTGCAAATGGACAGAGGGCCCCCCCTGACTCTGCAAGAATTACACGGCGAAAATGAGGAGAACTTTTGCCCCTATTGTGCAGCCCCCGAACATTCCTCGGGGTTTTCCGCTCCGTCCGCAACATCCAGGAAAAGCCCCGCACCTAGGCTTTTTTAGGAGGGCCCCCCCTAGGTGTGAGCCCAAACCCCCTCCCCGGTCATGCTGCCAGTCTTGGTCACATCCAATTTCCCGGGTTTTGTTCCAAGTAGCTGCCTTCTTGGATTCCGGATCTGCCGGGGGGCTTTTTGGGGTGTGCTTTGGGACCAAATATCGTCTCTAAATGGTCCACTTATCAACCCTTGTTCTCTCGTCCGTCAGTGGTGGGGCAATTTAGTGACTCCCTTTTTTCCCGGGCCGAACCGGTGGTCCCTTTAGTAAAGGGGTTTGACAGAGGGGAGGATCGCATTTTTTGTGTAACCCCCCTTCTTTTCCTTTGGGTGTTCTCCCGGGGCTTCCTTGGCTTTCGCGTCGCCCCCATGCTCGCTGGAAAACGGGTGAAGTTTTTCTTTTGGGGGGGGGGATGCCAAATCTCATGTTTTTAGCACTTCGCCAGGTGCGCCCCGGGGCCTCCCCAGTCATCTTTTCAAGCCGGGTATTTGGGGGGCCGCAACCGTTTTCAAGATTTTCGGGGTGTCTTTCTGAGAAGCAAGCAGGTCACTTCCTCCCATCGTTTCCCTTTTATTGCCCTATGACCTACTGCCCCCGGGGCCGTCCCCCGGGGTAGGGGCCCCCCCAAATTTCCGTTTCCCCAGAAATCAGGT
Source organism: Phyllomedusa bahiana (assembly GCA_025379985.1). Lineage (NCBI taxonomy): Eukaryota > Metazoa > Chordata > Amphibia > Anura > Hylidae > Phyllomedusa > Phyllomedusa bahiana. The sequence goes on from JAODAL010000204.1 coordinate 172,540, forward strand.
GATGTCGGCCTACTTGAGGAGAATTTTTTCAAAAAAAGGCTTATTCCCCCAAATCCCACTTTTCGGCGGGTGCCAGTTTCTTCTTTTTTACAAAAAAAAAAGGATGGATCCCTGCGTCCCTGGGATCGGGTTCAACGGGGCTAAAAAAGAAACACAATAAAAAAAAGCTTTTCCTATACCCTTGATCACAGAACCTTTTATGTCTCCCGGGGGGCTAAAGTTTTTTCCAAGGGTTTGGGTTTGCGGGGGGCCTATTAAACTGTCCCGGAAAACTGAGGAAGGTAACGAGGGAAGAGGCCTTCAAAATTCGGATGGGCACTTGTGTATTTAGTGATGCCCTTTGGTTGTGCAAAGCTACTGTCTTCCGGAAATTTGCAATGACATTTTTCCCAGACTCCTTTTATTTTCTGCGTTTTGTTTCCCGGATTTACTTTTTGTTTTTTCACCCGATCGGAGGTCCACCCCGTTGCCGGGCGCCAGGTCCTGAAACGCCCCGCTGGGGAACCACTCTATGCCAAAATTGGAAAAGGGGTTTGTTCCCCAGACCCAAATCTCCGTTCCCCGGGACAAGGGCCCCGGGGATGGACCCACTAAAAACTCCGCGTTCTACCGTGGGGCCCCGACCCCTCGGCCTCCCGGGGCCCTTCAACGCTTCTTGGGCTTGGCAAAATTTAATAAGGCAGTTTATCCCGCATTTTTCTACTTTGGTGGCCCGATAGTGGCTCTCACCAAGAAGGCATGCCAAACCCCAAAATGTTTTGGGCCCCCGGCCCCGAAGAGGGCCCTTTTTTTAAAAATTTAAGGCAGTTTCGCCCCTTTTCCTGTGTTGTCCCGGCCCGTTTCCCAGAAACCCCTTTTTTTAGAAACGAAGCCCCCTGCGTAGGGGCTGGGGCAGTTTCCCCACCCCCCAAAGGGGGGCCCCAAAGGGGAAGTTTTGGCCCGTGGGTTCTTTTCAGGACATTTTGCCTGCGGGAGGAAAATTTACCTAAAGGGGGTTTGAGAGCTTCTGGCCATTAAGCTTGGGTTGGAAGAATTTGGGGCCACTCCTGGAGGGGGGCTCGGTATCTGTGAATATTTTTCCCCTGACCCCAAAAAACCCTTTTTTCCCCCAGCAGCACAAAAATCTAAAAACCCCTTTCCAAAACAAGATGGTCTTTGTTTTTTTGCCCCGGGTTAAAATTTCGTGATTATTTCCAAACCCGGGGGGAAGAAAAATCAAAAAACCCTTGCCCTTTCCCCGGGCCCCAAAACGGTGTGGGGGGGAAAAGGAGGCCCCTCCCCGACACATTGACCTCCAGAAGGGCTAGTATCCAGGGGCCCCCGTAAACCTTTCCCAAAATGTACCCCGGGTAAAACATTTGTACGCCCTGCTCTTGGGTTTTAGGGTTCTGAAAAAGGGGTAAATTTCTCTCGCACAGATGGACCCCCCTGGGGTACGGGGGGTTTTTGTTCCTTGATTTCCCGGGTTTTTCTGGTTTCCAAAACCACGCTAAAGATTTTGAAGGTGTTTGTGGGGTTGTACCCCCTGTGCCCCAACAAGTCACCCCCTTCAGACCCGCGGGGTTACTCCAGCCTTGCGGTTTTCTTTGTCCCTTTGGGGCCCTATTGTTTGGATTCATCACCACCTTTCCCCCCCCTGTTTGGAAAAATTTTGTTATTGGGTGGTCCCCTGCCTTTTTTTGAAAAAAGGCACACTTCATTTCCCCTTTCCCCTCTCCCCTTTTGCTCCTTTGACTCGCCAAAAATTTTTTTTTTAAAAAATATCTTCCGCCTAATTTTTATTCCCCTACTTTGGGCCCGGTCGGGGGAGTTCAATTCGTCTAAAGGGTTTTTGGGGAGGCCTTTGTTCCTTTCACAAGTGGAAATGGGTTTTTTCCTCCGCATACCAAACCCCCAAATTTAAAAAGGGCAATGGAGAGAGTGAAACAAAATTTGGGTATCTTTTTCCACCCCTTCGTTCCGCAAAACCCAAAATGATTGGTCCCGCTTTTGCAAAGGGCCCGGGGTTTTTCATTTTAATTTTTCTGGACTCTGATTCCGCTGGGGCATCCCTTTTATCGGGATCCCCACCCACCCCTTTTTGCTGTCCCCTGCCTCCTCCAAAGTCCTTGCGTTTTGGGCAATTTGGTCCGCGACCTATCTGCTTTTTGGAAAAGGGGAGCACCAATCCCCGCTCCAGGCCCCCGACCCTATGAAGGGCCCAAACGGACAGGGAAAGGGAAAACCCCCTTTCCCTTCCCTTTTTCCCGGGGGTTTAAAGGGAGGCTGTTGCCCGGGACATCCCCTTTAAAAACCCTAAACTACAAGCTAGGTCCCGCTTTTTTTTGGTTTCCCTTGAAGTTTCCCGCGGGCATCAATTTGGGGGGCCCACAAGTCGGCTCCCTCCAACATCCCCAAATCCCTTCCCCGTCTCCCCGTGAAACGGGCATCCATAAAAGGTTCTCTCGATCTTGGTTCCCCGTCCTCCGTGGCTGATTTCCCCCAATGTTTTTCCCTCAAAGAAATTTTGGCCCTGGGAAAACGGTTTGGGGGGAGATGATCTTTTTTGGGGCGGATGGAAGGGGTTTTGGGGGCCCGGGGGGAAAAGGTTTGTGGGAGCCCGGGGGAAAAACTTTCTGGGGTCGGGGGGGCTTTTTGTTTAAATTTATGCGGGCCAAAAAAGGGGGGAGGGGGAAAAAAGGGGGGGGGGGGGTACTGTTACGGGTTTTCCCCCGCGACCTCCGGGTCGGTTTGAAAGGGAAAACCCGCACCCCCGCGCGGGCCCCAGTGCGGCCCCGGACCAAAGCCGGTATGGGTGGGACGCGCCCCCGCCTTTTGACAGCCACTTTTCCTCACCCCCGCTTGTTCTGTTCCCGGCGGCAATTTCCCGCTTTACGGCCGGGGCGGGGGCAAAGCCCCAGTTAAATTTTGGCAAATTTAAAGGGACAGCGGGGTGGTGAATTTGGGTTTCACCGGGTGTGACCTTTTTAAGCCCTGGGCCCCTTTTCCCCCGCCTTGCCGAATCGATAGTGTTTTGCCTTGAGAGGAAGCGTTCGTTTATTGTTGTCTACTGTTTTCCGTCCCTTTGCCTCCGTCCTCGACACGAACATTGTGCTGTACTGCCTTGCCTGTCCCCCGCTATGAGGCTTCACGTTTTGTTTTGCGAAAACACCTCGTTGCCCGAAAGCAAGTAATTAGGGGGTAGCGCCCTGGTGAAATTTCCGAGCAGCAAGTCCATCCCGTTTTGCGGGGATTCTGGGGGAAAAGGACCACTTGACCGTACCTGGGTGGCTTTTTCCATCTTTGTGGTGGTCCGGGGACCATCCCACTGCGTTACAAATTGTTGTTAATCGCCGGTGCTTTTGTTTTAGACGTAAATTGTTTTGGTGACGGAAAAAAAAAAAGATTTGCGCCCCGCGTTTTTTGCGCAAATGTAAAAAAAAACTGCGGCAAGTTGGGGGAAAAAAACGTTCAATTTCGGCCGTTTTTTGTCCGATACAGTGTAGACCTAGCCTAAGACTACAAGACACAGGATCCTTTGCTGCGATTTGTCTATCTTCCCCTCTGCTAACCTCATTTTCAGTATATGCCCTTTTTCCTATCTCATTTTGAAAGCCTTGGGAGGCAGAACTAAAGGAGCATGGCTTCAAAGACTGCCCTGAAAAAAGTCATACCCCTTTGGCCTTCTGATCTCAGCTGTTTCCAGTGTGTCCAGACTACTGAATGGTCATCAAATGTAGGTTACAGGAAGCCCACAGAAGCAAGTGATTTTTTGCATTTTGTTATGTGCTAAAAAGCCTAGCTTTTAAAAGGGGTTGTTTATTCAAAGTTTATAGGTGCATGAATAAAAACAATGTGCTTGCTCGTCACTTCTGGTAAGCTGTCTGTAATTAACTATGAGCTCCCCTGTTTTAGACTTCTTGTTTTAGTCTAGATTAATAAATTTCCCTTTTTTGGGCCAGAGAAATTCTGAGCTATGTAGACAGTTGGTAATTATGTCTTTTGTTGAAAAGGGCGGGTAACAACAAGATTTCACACTGCTGGCCGCAACCTGTGTGATGACATCACTCCCTGCTATCAGATAGAACAAACAGCAGGGGATAAGGAGTACACAGGTCGGTCACTTGGGAAACCTGAGAGCCCTCAGAAGGTGATAAAATGACTTGTAGCTCCTTAACAAAAAGAGATAAACAAAACAATATATTTGGAAAATGTCTTTATTCAGTGTTCCATACATTTTGAAAGCTATTCTTTGTAGTGAGACAACCCCTATAATTTTTCTTGTCGTATGGAGGCTTGTTTATTTAATCATTTTGGGGTACAAATAACTTATTGATCAACTTTTATTAAAGTACTATTTCCGTTGTGGGAAATTCTCTTCTCGGGCCACTCGTTGTTAGCCGCGATCCATTGCTGCATGGGAATGAGGAGGGCAGCGCTAGCACTGTTTATTTCCATTTTAAATTTACGCCATTCACCATGTGGTAAACATACAGTGATAACTGTATTCTATGGGTCACTATGTTTATGGCAATACTGTAACTATATTTTTTATTTTTATTTTGCACAACAAAAATACTTTTTAAACAAAAAATTTAGTTTGTGTGTCTCCGTATTCCAAGACCTATAGCATTTTTTTTCTGTTAACAGATCTGTATGAGGGCTTTGCTTTACAGGATGACTTTCAGTTATTCTCTCTCTTATTATTCTGGCATTTGGCAAATATAAATTTTGGTTCTTAATTGACCTACAAAGGATAAGGTTTATTCTGATTTCATGTCAGATAGTGAGAAAAACATGCATAGGTGTCTTTTAATATAGTGTATGTAAACTTCTGGTTTCAACTGTAAATGCCTCCTACAAAAAGTCTGGTAAAATGCTATTTCATATAAAACCCCCTCAAAAGACAAGGGGACATTCCCTTTGTCTAGAACAAAAAGGATTCAATCTCCAGAGGAGAAAAACTTTCTTCACCATGAGAACTGTGAATCTGTGGAATAGCTGCCTGAGGAGCTGGTCACAGCAGGAACAGGTGAGGGCTTCAAAAAAGGCTTAGATAACTACTTACTACTAAATAATATTCAATTATTCATATGTATGTAGCCGTATAAAATATCTAGATCCAGTCTGATGGCAACTTTGGGTCAGGAGTGAAATCTTCCTTGGGGCAGATTGATTCTTACCTTATGGATTTCAAAGCTTTCATCAGTAGGGGAAACTAAGCTTAAAAAACTCCTTATATCCCTTCAGCCATATTTTCCCACCCTTAGTTGAATTTGTTGGACGTATGTCTTTTTTCAACCGTACTAGTATGTAACTATGTAATGTTCATGTAAGGAAGGTTTTATCAAGGAATAGCTTTAACCCCTTAACGACCGCGCACCGTCTTTTGGCGTCAGCTGGTGCGGGTCGTTCGTCTGCAGCGACGTCTTTTGGCGTTGCTGCAGACTTCGGGGTTTTTGGCGCCCGGTGCCGCAGCTGCGCTGGGATCGGGGCTGTGCTACACAGCCCTGATTCCAGAGCATCCACTGCGAGCACCGGGGAGCAGAGGAAACCTCCGCATCCCGATGCTTTAACCTTTTGATTGCGGCGGTGCGTTACCGCAGCGCAATCAAAGGGTTTCCCTGCTCCATCGGGTGAGCGGAACACCCGATCACCCGACAGAGCTCGGGGAACGGCTGCACAGTCAGCCCTGGGGACCTAGAGTGGCCCCAGAGCTGTCTGTGTATGAAGCTAGTGACCAGGACACACTGTGTGCGCTGTCCAGATCATTGCCTGTGTCAGACTGACACAGATTAAAAATATATAGCATTATTGAATATGCTAATACATTAATAAGTGTATATAAAAAAAAAAAAAAAGTAAGACAGTTCTCCCTTAAGGGGATTAAAAAAATAATTTTTTAATAAAAAATAATTGTGAATACATTACACACAAAAAAACCCTACTCATATTAGGTATCCACATGGCCGTAATAACCTGTAGAATTAATATAACAAGTTATTAAGTGTGAAATGTGAATAGTGTAAAAAAAAAATGTAAAAAAACAAAAAAAATGTAAAAAAAATTTTGGGAAAAATTCTGCAATTATTTATAAGTCAACTTAAACTATTCTCCCATAAAGTACAACTTGTCTCGAATAAAACAAGGCCTCACACAACTGCGTTATTGATAAAATAAAAAAGTTACATCGGTTGAAACGCAAGGAGGCAAAAACAAAAAAAAAATGTTCTGGTTATTAACTACTTTTCAGGCGTGCGGCTTAAGGGGTTAAAGGGGTTTTGACAGAATCCAAAAAATCTGATCCATGGTCATCCGATTGCTGGGAACCCCTCCATTCACTAGAGTGGGAGCTTTAAGGCCCCCCCTGTTAAAATGGAACAGTGCCACTCCTTTCAGTCTATGAAGACCAAAGCTTCATCTCCAGCAGTTCCATGAAGCTTGTATGGGGCAGCAGTGCACTCTACTGTTGCTCCATAGGACCTTTATTCTCATGACCACCAGAGGTCTCAGTGGTTGGATCCCCACAGATCAGACACTCATCACCTATTCTCTGGGTTTGAAACATGGAAGATCTCCTTAAATTCCACCAGTCATAATCCAAGAAGTCAACTCAGCAATAATTCCTTTGCTCCTGCCCTTGCCTACATAATGGATCTAATTCGGAGAAGGAGTCACACCTCTATCCATTGTGTGGCAGAGGAATAGACAAAAAGCTTCGTTTTATCTCAGGTGTAAAAGGGTTTTAATTGGACGCATCAAGCTGACATAAGTATCAATATCAGTATTTTCCTTGTCCATAAATAATGAGACAAGAAGGTGAGAAGCGCACAGGGTAACATGAAACCACTTTACAGAGCAATCAGCCTGCAGATCCATGCTCCACGGAGCCTTCACACAGACATCAGGACCAGGTTCTAGCTTAATCAGCTCAGAAAGAAAGCAAATTAACTTGTCCTACAAGAAAGAGGATGTCTGTAGAAAGGAAAACAGCCAGCACAAGCAATAGAAAACTCCTGATACAACCGCCAGAGCTGTGGGCCTCCATTGCCGAAGGTCTACCCAACATTTCAAGTGAAATCCATTTAAAGGGGACTTGTCAGTTCTCTAGATATGTCTGTTTTAGTGAATAAAACAAAGAACTAGCTTCTAATCCAAGCGGGTACAAATAAAATCTTTATTGAAACATGTTAAAACTATATAAATCTAGGATCTTGTGTCCGAAACGCGTCAACAAAGTAATAACGAGGTGATCGGACATTAAGATCAATGTATTCAAATGAGCTCAAGTTAAAAAAAAAAACTATAACTAGTGGTATTCACCTAAAGGCTGCAGTGTTCTTTAAAGGGGTTATCTAACTACAGGGATTGATGCTATTTATGCTCAAGATCTTGCAAAAACAAGTTACTTTGCAATATGTGTCCATTATCAGTGTCCTACCTATTCCTAGATATCCCCTCTTGTATGTGCTGCATCAGCTTCTCAGGTCGCTATAGCTACAGACCTGTTTGATCTATCCTGATAGGCTGCTAGTGTTGGTCGCTATAGCTACTGACCTGTTTGATCTCTCCTGATTGGCTGCCAGCACTGGTTGCTACAACTACAGACCTGGCTTCTACTGCAGCCTAGTGGGAGCCAGTAAACACGCCCCTGAATTCAAAATGAAACCAAGAAAACAGGACTGAGGTGAGATGAATCAATGTAGTGATACAACCCCTATAAGTCACATCCGGATGACTGAGCCTTCCAGTATGACTGGAATACAGTCCAACCAGACACTTATCATTGGAGCATCCATTGCTTATAAGTCTCCATATACCCCAATGGTGCCCCTACCAAAAAAGGAATGTTACCCCTTTTGAGCTACATGTTGAGCCTCTCATCCAGCCAGCCTACATTGCACTAATGAAGGACAAAGACCTTGAAACAACTTTCCGAAAATTAGGATCTGGTTTGGTTTTGCTCCACGTCATATTGCAAGGCTCAATGAATTAGATGTAACTTGAGGAACACTACATCCATCAGGTGGTGTAGAGTCCTAGCTCTTATTTCTTGAGCTTATTTTCATATATTTAAACTTCAGTGGAGCAATCATGTCATATAAGTCTCCACACACCTACATGGTGCTTCTGTGCAGGACTCGGACAAGGTATTCCGGTGCTCTTAGGCAAATAAGGCACATAGGGGATATGTATGAAAACTGTCTAGGTCTAAGACTTTTCTTGTTGCCCATAGCAACCAATCAGAGCGCCACTTTGATTTCAAATAGTGCTCTGAAGAAATGAAAGAGGAAACCTGATTGGTTGCTATGGGCAACAAGGAAAGTTTTAGACCTAGACAGTTTTCATACATGTTCCCCATAGTGCTCACTCCCCTTCCCCCAATTGAAAAATCAGTCCAATCCATGCCTCCTTGCAGTGGTGCCCTAGGCGGTTGCCTACCTTAGCTTTCCTGTCGCCCCGGCCCTGCTTCTCTCTGTTAAGGAATGTTACTCCTTTTGAGCTACATACAGAGCCTCTCATCCAGCCAGCCAGTACTCTACTTTTCACTGATAAAGGACAAACAATCTTTCTGCAGATGCGTATCTGGTTTGGCTTTACTCCCAGTCACAAGGCATGATGAATTGAATGTAACTTGATGAACGCTACATTCAACAGGTGGCACAGAGTCTCTGCTCTTTTCCCTTGAGCTTATCTGAATATGCTTAAATTTCATTGAAGCAACCATGGCACATAAATCTCCTCGTACCTACAACGTACCTGGTGCCTCTTTCTAATGAAAAACATTACCCTTATTTTATGTGTATTATAGATCCTATGGCTTGTAAGGAAGTCAAGAAAGTATATGATTTCCAAAGTCCATTGTGGCTTAAAGGGGTTGTCTCACTACATTGATTTATCTCACCTCAGTCCTGTTTTCTTGGTTTCATTTTGAATTCTGGAGCGTGTTTACTGGCTACTACTAGGCTGCAGTAGAAGCCAGGTCTGTAGCTATAGTAACCAGTGCTGGCAGCCTATCAGGAGAGATTGAGCAGGTCTGTAGCTATAGCAACCAGTGCTGGCAGCCTATCATGAGAGATTAAACAGGTCTATAGCTATAGCAACCTGATGCAGCCCATACAAGAGGGGATATCTCAGAATAGGTATGACACTGTTAATGGACACATATTGCAAAGTGACTTGTTTTTGCAAGATCTTGAACATAAAAAGCTGCGATCCTTGTAGTGAGACATCAGCCACGACTCACCAAAGGTCTTTTACAAGAGTTGCAGGTTGTGTCAGATATTATCCCCTTCCTGATGCAGCGATTTATAAGAACAATATATTTGCATTTTTTTAAAAATTTTCTGGTGTTCACTGTTGGGCAGCATTGCACTATGGATTGGATCAACCTCAACCAAATTTTGCCAGAGATCATGGGTAAACTAACCAACCATTAACAGCCTGTCAGTCAGACAGGAAAAGGTAGTGATCATTGAATGATTTCCTACTAGTAACGCAGGAAAAAGGAAATGTATCCTACAGTGAATAATGTACTTCCTATCTCCTGTCTAACTGGCAGGCTGCCAATTGGTTGCACAATTTTCCTGTGGCAAAATCCAAAGCGCAACACTAATGTTTGGGGTAAATGGTTACATTTTGATAGATAAGACTTCTCTGGATGCATCAAAACCAACTTAAAGGGGTTTTGCCACGATCTCATTTCATACCTCCTGCATCCAGCTCTTCAGCTCTGTGTGCTTAGAAGGGGGCGTGTGTGATTTGTTTGAATTGCATATCATGTGACCCAGCAGGATGACATCACCAGGCCTCTCCTTTCACTAGTCAAAGAAAGGCCTGTTTATGTATAGAGCTGTGAGTAGCTATAATGTAGCTCAAAGGTAAAGTTTTTGCCTCACAGCGCACGGCTCCTAGGTTCAAATCCCTGCAGAACCCAAACCTGTGGATTTTTTTTCTCTTTATCAATGCACAAACCTCATTGAGGTTTCTTCTTTTTATTTATTTACACTGTTTTACTAATTACTAAGGAGCACAAAAGGAATATATCTACTACTAGCTAGATAAATAGCCAGTTCCCAGAAACCTCTGACTGAATCAAAACCACATGGAAAAAAGAGGTAATGTCTAAAATATAACTTTTTATTAATAATAACTTAAACAATACCCCACTAACAACTCACTCTGGAACTACCAGGGCGATATTGTATAATAAATAACAGTCCCTAGGAAAATTGACAAATATGATCCTCTAGTCTGGTCCAACATGTTTCGACCAGCCTGTAAAAATTATTATACCTGGTCACCGCAGGGGACCAAAATGCAGGGATTCAGACTAAAGGTGTTCAAAAATAATTGTCAAAAAATATACTTCAGGTATACTGTGCTTAATCCAAGATACCTGATAAAATGACAACACCAACTAGGGAAAAAGAGAACAAGGATGATGTAGTCATCCCAGACAATAAGAGGTGGTCATATCCAAGAAACCTCAATGCCTTAGGTAAAAGTAATATACCTTACCGATATGTAGAGGAACCACTCCACTGTTTCAAGGTGTAGTGATTATAGACACCTCAATGTCATCTCTAGCTCTGTCAGGGTATTGCAGCATCGGCCACATTCAATAATTCAGAGAGGCTTTTACCTAAGGCATTGAGGTTTCTTGGATATGACCACCTCTTATTTTAAGTTATTATTAATAAAAGTTATATTTTAGACATTACCTCTTTTTTCCATGTGGTTTTAATTACTAAGGAGTACAGAGGACAGGAGAAGAATGACAGCACCTGGGGTTGAACGCTCAGTAGCTGCCAGAGAAGAGAAGTGATGTCTGAGCATGTGCGACCAGGACTGAGGAGCTCTCAGCCCTGGTCGTATCCCCTGGAGACGAGCTGTAAACAATGGATCACTAAAGGAGCAGCTAAAATAAAAACTGTGCAGAATTTTTAATAATGATGAATTGTGAAAATGTTTATTATTTAATTTAAAAACTTCCTGCGTCAATTTTACTTTGTGGCAAAACCCCTTTAATTTTTATGTTTAATTTTGTTTTGATTTTTTATATGATAGATGGAAAAGAGGGGTGTTTTTGAACTTTTATTATTTGTAATATTTTGTTAGATTTTTTAAAACTTTTATCCTTTTTTCACTTCATTTTTTCAGTCCCTCTAGAGTATATCATTGCTAGGGGACGAGATTGCTTGTACACTATACTGTAATATTAATGTACAATTACTACTCTTCAATTATACCACGTCTCTGGCACGATGTCAAACATAAAATAAGATGGTGGACTTGGAGGCCTTTATTAGGCTCTTGGCTGCTATGACAACCAATTGGCAACATGTGATTGTGTTTCATGGGGGCAATCGAGTGGCAGAGGGCAGCCTCCTCCTGAAAAACTTGTCCTGCTGACTAGCTGGCACCCACTGTACATGGTGCAGGCTCCGGGTCAGCATGTACATCAAATGACAGAAATGAGTTAAAAAATATACAAGAAAATGCACAAAATAAACCAAAAATATACCATTTCTACCATAAAAAGTAGTTTTGTTTTGTTAAAATTACATTTTTTTCTTATATATAAATGGATGGTATTGCTGTAACTTGAGAAATAAAATTAGCACATTACTGAAACTGCAAGGTAAAAAATATACAACAATCAAACTACTCAAGGTATAAAACCTAGGAAAATTAAAATACAACTTTTATTGGTTACTATTAATAAATATATATCTATATATATAATATAAATATATATATTATATATATATATATATATATATATATATATATATATATATAGACATATAAAACCCTATATGTCCCTATATTTATGAGCAAAATTACCTAAGATACAACTGCCTAACAATCATGGAGAAACCGCCCCGACAAAGGCGCCCCCAAAACAGGAACCTAGGCTACCGTACACCCTAATTGCCAATAACTAGCAAAACTATAAGACTACTCCTACTACAACAAGGAAAAAAAAATAAAAGAAAGTGCTCGAACTGTGACAAAGCAAAAAGAAAAATAACTATATGTAACCCAAACACAATTTATAAACACAAAATAACTATACGTTCCCAAAAGTAGTTCCGACGCGTTTCCCCCCAAGTCGTGGAGTTCATCAGGGAACACTGCTTTAGTAAATTAGAGGCAAAGAACACAGATATGAAAATTCTTCATTCCCAGATTTAGGGAAGACACAGACTTATGTCCCTTTTTAAAGGTAGAAATGATAGATGATAGGTAGAGGGGTCCCAGATGGATGTATGCGGATCCCCTTCAGTGTGGTTACCAAGTTGTTGCTAAGAAGATGATAAAAAGGGATGTAAGTCTGTGTCTTCCCTAAATCTGGGAATGAAGAATTTTCATATCTGTGTTCTTTGCCTCTAATATACTTAAGCAGTGTTCCCTGATGAACCCCACGACTTGGGGGGAAACGCGTCGGAACAACTTTTGGGAACGTATAGTTATTTTGTGTTTATAAATTGTGTTTGGGGTACATATAGTTATTTTTCTTTTTGCTTTGTCACAGTTTGAGCACTTTCTTTTATTTTTTCTTGTTGTAGTAGGAGTAGTCTTATAGTTTTGCTAGTTAGGGGCAATTAGGGTGTACGGTAGTCTAGGTTCCTGTTTTTGGGGGCGCCCTTGTCGGGGCGGTTTCCCCATGATTGTTAGGCAGTTGTATCTTAGGTCTTTTTGCCCATAAATATAGGGACATATAGGGTTTTATATATATATCTATATATTATTATATATAAATATATTATAATATATATATATTATATATATATATATAATATATATATTTATTAATATTAACCAATAAAAGTTATATTTTAATTTTCCTAGGTTCTATAACTTCAGTAGTTTGTTTGTTGTAGATTATATTGGTATAACCAGGTGTGTATATACTTTCATCAGGGGTTCTCTCTGCTCCCAGTTATCATATGAAATGTAGAGGGGTTTCTTTGTAGTTTTTGTTAAAAAAAATACACAAAAAAGACAGCAGAATTGTTATTTTTCTCATTTCTCCATATCACAAAAATAATAAAAGATAATCAACACTTTTTATCTACTCAAAAAGGTTCTATTAAAATATATCTTGTCCTATGAAAAACAAGACCTAATACCATTTCTCCAACAGAGAACTAAAAAAAGTTATAGCTCTTGGAAAAAAATATTTCTTTTCATGAAACATGGTCTATTATAGTAGTCTTATAGTAGTAAAACATAACGAATCTATACCTATTTGGTCCCACCCATAGCATAAAAGTAACAGAGCTGCTGTATAAAAAATACATTCAACCCTCTAAAAGAGTTAACGGGGTTGTCTCACTACAAGGATTGCTTTTTATGTTAAAGATCTTGCAAAAACAAGTCACTTTGCAATATATGTCCATTAACAGTGTCCTACCTATTCCTAGATATCCCCTCTTGTATGGGCTGCATCAGCTCCTCAGGTCTCTATAGCTACAGACCTGTTTGATCTATCCTGATAGGCTCCCAGCACTGGTTGCTATAGTTACAGACCTGGCTTCTACTGCATCCTAGTAGAAGCCAATTAAACATGCCCCTGAATTCAAAATGAAGCCAAGAAAACAGGAGGTAACCAAGAAAACTGAGGTAAGATGAATCAATGTAGTGAGACAACCCCTTTAAAAGGATTGTCCCATCTCACACATTGAAGACATATGGACATAATATGCCATCAGTGGGTGATAGTCGCCACCTCTGTGACCCTCAGCAATCTCCAAGACGGGCTCTGAAAAGACTCTGTTAAGAATAGAGAATGGGTCAGAACCCTTCTATTCATTTCCATGAGTGTTCTGAGTACAGCTGAGCAGGCGTGTCCCTCTGTATTCAGAACTCCCACTTCAATTAATGGGAGACTTTCAACCACCTCTCTGTTCTCAATTGACACTCTGAGGGGCCCATTCTCAAGATAGGTACAGATCCATAGGTGGGACCCAGACCTAACACACATTGAAGGCAAATCAGTATGTGGGATGGGACAACCCTCTCATGAAATGTTAATAATGAGCTTGATCCTCTAGGGCATGAAAGGGGTTGTTCATGTCCTACAAATATAATATTATGCTCCTGGGGCAACATTGAAAAAAAACTGTACTCAACTAGGATGACTATACCTTTAAACAATTTGGGACAGCCCATATGATGAGGTCATGTCCTTGGAAGGTTCTGATAGGTTTATGGCAACATCTGTGTTAATTAGAGACACACCTGTTGATGTATTTTAAAGCACACCAGAAAAATACTGCTTCTGTGTGTAAAATCATGGGAAAGTCTAAAGAAATCAGCCAAGATATCAGGAAGACAATTGTAGACTTGCACAAGACTGGTTCATCCTTGGGTGCAATTTCTAGATACCTGATCTATACAAACAATTATCCGCAAGAACAAACAAACAACCATCATACCGCTCTGGAAGGAGACGGATTTGTGTCTCAGAGATGAATGTGCTTTGGTACGATATGTGTATATCAATCCAAGAACAAAAGACCTTGTGAAGATGCTGGCAGAATCTAGTAAGGTTAACCACGGTGAAATGAGTACTTTATCAACATGGGCTGAAAGGCCACTGTGCCAGGAAGAAGCCATTACTCCAAAAGAAACATATAAAAGCCAGATTAATGTTTGCAAACGCACACAGGAACAAAGACCTACATATTTGGAGACATATCCTGACAAAACTAAAAATTGAACTGTTTGGCCATAATGACCATTGTTACATTTGGAATAAAAAGGGGGAAGCTTGAAAGCCTAAGAACACCATCCCAACTGTGAAACACGAGGTTGGCAGCATCATGTCGTGGGGTTGTTTTACTGCAGGAGGTACTGGAGCATTTCACAAAATAGATGGCATCACACGGGAAAAAGATTATGTGGCAATACTGAAGCAACATCTCAAGACATCAGCCAGGAAGTTAAAACTTGGGCGGAAATGGGTCTTCCAAATGGACATTGATCCGAAGCATACTGCCAGACTGGTTACAAAGAATAACTAAGTAAATGTTTTGGAGTGGCCATCACAAAGCCCTGATCTCATTCCTATTGAACATTTATGAACAAAGCTGAAAAACATAGGTGCAAGAAAGGCGACCTACAAACATGGCTCAGTTACACCAGTTCTGTCAGGAGGAATGGGCCAAAATTCCTACCAACTATTGTGAGAGGCTTGTGGAAGGATATCCAAAACGTTTGACCCAAGTCATACAGTTTAAGGACAATGCTACCAAATACTAATGAAATGTATGGAAACTTTTGACTTTGCAGAGAGTAATAAAAATACCTTAAACAATTCTCTCTCTCTCTCAGTATTCTGGCATTTGGCAAATAGAAATAATTTTTGTAATCCTAATTGATCAAAAACGGGTAAGGTTTATCCTGATTTCATGTATATGTGTCTTTTTATATAGTGTATGTAAACTTTTGGTTTCAGCTGCATGTCCTCAGACTCCTGTTGTATCTATTTTATATTGAGATGACCTAATTTAGCTAAATATTGGAAATAATATTATTTTTTGGATTAACCAGATTAATAACCTCAATATGGGTCTTGACTTGAGACCTAAGTAGTCTAGGGTCAACTTTACCATTATTGATATTTGTAAAAATTAGGCTATGTTCACACGGCTTAATTGCGGGACGAAATTACGTCCCACAATTACGCCGTGTGGACGGGGCGTGGCGGAGCGGGGGAGGAGCGGGGGGCCGCACTTCGCCGGCCATAGACTATCACTTGCTAGCGGCGCGTATACGCCGCTAGAAAGTGACAGTGAATTATCTCCCCGCCGGCGGATTCGCCGGGCGGGGAGAGGAGACGTAATCCATATTCCTATGAGAACTGTGAATTACCGTAATGAATGGGCCGTTTTCGGCCCGTAATTGGCGCACTTCGGCGCGTAATTACGGACCGAAATACGGCCCATTTTAAGCCGTGTGAACATGGCCTTATTGTTTATGGTGACAACATGTATTGCTCTCTTATGGTTGTGCACAATGTTTCTTCAGCCATGCTTTAGGAAAAAGGGTTTTCTAAACTAATGGAACTAGAAGACCGCCTCTATAGAGAGCAGGGGAAAGTAAATGTCTTCTAATATTTCGACGTAATGGCTTTCGTTAGCTGCTCCTGTAGAAACACACTTTATAAATTTATGGTGGACTTCATGAAGTGATGTGTTTTTCCCATCGCTTGGGATCGGTGACGGGCTTTATGATTCTATTCTTATATAGGTTTATTTTTTCTTCGAACTAATAGAAAGAAAAAAAATCTAAAAATTTCTAAAAAAAAAAAAAACCCATCCTTTTTTGTTGTTCAGAAACTTATGCATTAAGTTAGTGTTACTCAAAGAGAACTAAAGATACGTTCACCAAGGTCACCACAGAAGAACAGCGACCTTCTTCCATTATCGCTCATGTTCATAAAAGCAACAGTGGTAAATCCAGCTTTTATCATAAAGTCGCCGCACAGAGCCCAGATCCTGGAGTAAATAAAATCTTCTGCTTGTCACTCAAATGCATCTCACTCAGGACAAAGGTATCTGGAAGGAAGAGACTGCGGCAGAACTGCTACTTACACCTCAAGAAAGACGTTTCGTCTTATCAATCCAAATAAATATTTGCAGCGAGCGGCAGCTGGAATTAAGCCTCTTAGTGCTCGGGCTGCGCAGCACTCTATAAATGACCTAGTTTGTTGACTCATCCTAAGAAATTTAAAGCTGCAAACTAAAGATTGCCTGGTGTATGGTGAGAATCATCTGGGGTGTACGGCTGGCCCCATCACTCGCTTACACATCACTGTAATTCCAGAATAGGATAATCAAGTACTACCGTATGTGAAATTTGTCTGGTAAATTATGGAACCTACTCAGATAGGATAATACAAATCTTTATGGAGTTGATTCAATCAAGACGGTTAATAACCTACGTTAAAGGGGTTTTCTCGCTACAATGATTAGCTTTTAACATGTAGAGAAAGGCACAGTAAAAGAAGACTATTACCAAATGCATTTATTGTTTTGATTATGCTTTGTTCAGGAGATAAAAGAGATTTTATCTTCTGGTAGTATACACAAGTTTCTCTTGGTTACTGACCACTTCTCTCAGTTCTTTCCCTTATCTTATTGGTCCAAGCTGCCATCTGAGTCATTCCCCGCTTATGGGTGCTTACACACAGTGCGTTTTTGGTGCGTTTTTTATGCGTTTTTTAATGCTTTTTTTGTACAGGAAGGCACAACAATTAATGCTGTACATTGCTGCACAAAAATCGCGATAAAAACCGCGATTTTGCCACGATTTTTGTGCAGCAATGTACAGCATTAATTGCTGTGCTTTCCTGCACAAAAAAACGTATCAAAAAACGCACCAAAAATGCACTGTGTGAAAGCACCCTATCTCTATCACAGGAACTTGTTTACCTAAGTTAATGGCAAGTTTTAACCCTTAGATCTCAGTAGCCTTAGTAACCTCCTGAACTCATGTCAGTGTAACAGGAATAGCTAGGAAAAGCAATGCTGATATGTCATTTACTGTTGTAGAACCACCCACAGCCTGACCAGGACGTGTGAGTCTGAAGCTGTCTGTTGCTCTGTGAAACATGGTGAGATAACCCTTTTAAGGTAATTGTTCACTATTTACCACCATCTGATTTTTTTTCCAAAATGCGAATACATTTCATTATAGGAAATTATTACCAACCTCTCAATTCACTTTAAAAACAAGCTCATTCAGACCACCCCATTCAGATCGCAAGGGAAAAAAACACTGTTGCAATTTTTTCTATTCCCCATTCAGATCACATTTCAGCCACATGTCTTAAAAGGGTGATTCCACAAAGAAACATCCATTTAACAGGTTGGCTTGCAGCTAGCTACGAACCAACTGTGTTACAAAACGAGGAGGGCAGAACTTGTGGCCGTCTCCCCCATTCACTTCTATGGGAGTTCTGAATATAAAACAACAAGAAAAAATAATTCCTTCTAAAATATAACTTTTAATTCATTAGATTAAAAATATACACAAGTATTGGCCAAGTCATTACTCTAGGGATATCTGATATGCCAACACTCTAGCGTTCCCATCAGGTGGAGGTAAACCAGCTCCCCATCGTATCACCCGAGAGACGCACTTGACATGGAACTGTCAGGTGCTATGTATTATTTCTAAAGCTTGTTTGGATAAATGAGGTTTTCAAAAGTTTCATAAAGCAGTGAAAAGGTTATATCTGGACCCCATTGAAAAGTCCCTGAGACTGGGACGAAACGCATCTCGGGAGATACATATACATTATGGTGGGATACATTTAATGTGTTTATATATTGTGTTCTCACTATTTGTCACTGCATTTGCTACTGCGTTGGTCTATAATACCTTTCTTTCTCTCCCCTCGTAACCATTACATAGGCAACTGTGAGAAAGTTGAAGGGTCAGTTGTAGGGTTTAGTAGAGGAGTGGATATTGTGGGGTCGCCCTTTTAGGGGCAGGGTCTCCGCTAAGAGACATCAATAAGCTTAGAGTTTGTAGGGAACAGGAGAGGAATTTAGTATATTAGACTCTTTATTGTCTTTAAAGAGGTTTTATCGCTACAAAGATCATGTCTCAGATTATGGGGACTGTAAAAATAAGCACTTTTGTAATTGGTTTGCATTACCTAAGTCACTTGGTTTAGCAGATATGAGCTTTTCTGTGAATCTGTATTCTGTTTCTGCTGCTGCTGGTCGAGACACGCCCCCTGGCCGGATCCCGCCCCAGACACGCCCCCTGCACTGTGATTGGCTGGCTGACATTTCATTCAGCTTGTTGGGATACGTCCTCAGACAGGAAACATACCGGCCACGCCCCCTGCACTGTGATTGGCTGCCTGCACACTCTGTGTTTACTCCCCTCTGAGCTGTTAAAATCGATAGGGAAACCAAGGTCTGCTGTCTCTATAGTCATCCCCCAGCTCTAGGGTGAATGATCTGGGCAATTACTAGCTGTTTAAGTCACAGATCCCCTCATATAACAGAGTATTATAGAGTCTCCTTCCTGCTAACAGGGGGAGAGAAGGGTAGGAGGGCAGTGTGCATTGCTCCATATAACCCAGTCTGTTGCCTGGTAACAGAGGGGAAGGGGGGCAGTGTACACTCCTAACATGTCTCATCAGTTCAGGCTGTGTGTATAGCTGCATATACCACAGTCATACAGTCTCCTGTCTGGTAACAGAAGGGGAAGAGGGGGGCAGTGTACACTCCTCACATGTCTCATAAGTCAGGCTGTGTTTATAACTGCATATACCACAGCAAGGAGCTTGTGGAGCCTGAAGGCTGCAAATATAAGAAGCATGCAGGAGGCTACAGAGCTGTTATATCCAGACAACCTTCTGCATCCCCTGCTTCATACAAAATGATGATGTCACAGTTCTTCAGTGAGGAGAGACATGCCTCCTGGGAGGGGAGACACGCCTGCTAAGAGGGGAGACATGCCTGCTGAGAGGAGAGACTCGCCTCCTGGCAGGAGAGACACGCCTGCTGAGAGGAGAGACTCGCCCGCTGAGAGGAGAGACTCGCCCCTGGATTTCTAACTCAATATCATAGAATCCGCTAAAGAGCACGAACAGTTCAAACGATAACACCCCTTTAATATGTCCCTAGAGTGATGACTTGGCCAATACGTGTATATATTTAAAATAATGAATTAAAAGTTATATTTTAGAAGGAATAATTCTTTCTTGTTGTTTTGGATTAATATAATTTATTCCTGTTTCTATACTTGTGGGAATTTTGTGAGTTCTGAATATAACTTCCATAGAAAACAATGAGGAAGATGGCTGCAAGCGCCGCCCTCTTCATTCTGTAACATAGTTAAGCGGATGTTCCTTGGAGGGAAGCCTGTCACATTGAATATGCTCAATCAATCATTGTGCAAGTCTACAAACAAACAACAAACAGCGCAAGCCTACGCGTTTCTGATCCTCTCTGGATCCTTGAGCTTTATTCAAGGATCCAGAGAGGATCAGAAACGCGTAGGCTTGCACTGTTTGTTTTTATGGCGTCTTAATGCTACAATAAAGTTTTCCATTTTATGGATGGAGTCACGACTTCACCTACATTTGTATGGATTTGCTGAATGACTATGGAGTCCCAGCTAAAGTTGAGTACTCTCCAATACGGGGTAGTGGTAAGCACTACTACTTGCATACATTGTTTATGTTGCCGTTTGATACATCATGCCATTGACTCTGAGGACAGAAATGTTCCAATATGATTGATATTGTAAGTCTGGGACCACTAGTTTGTGAAGTTGCCCCTAGATGTCAATAGAGTAGGGGGTCTCAGCTTGTGAGGGAGGGACTCCAGACAAGAAAAAGGCCAGAAGTGTGAGGAGGAGGAGTCAGTCCAAGAGCGGAGAGGACCCCAAGTGTAAGGTTGGCCGAGTTGACTGACTCTTTTCCCCCCAAAGTAGCAGAATAGGGGAGCCACTAATGCGGAGTGCAGTTAGGAGTACAAGGACACATGGATGTAGTGTGGATGGAGAGGGAGACTCCCGTCCTACAGGTGGGCGACTAAAGTCAGGAGAGCGACAGTACTAGATCTTGGCTCCCGGCTGACACTGGTTAACAGTTGAGAAAGTGTGTTACTGTTTCATTGTCTCAGAACTGAATAAAAAAACTGTTTTGTTCATCACAGGGTTGCGGCCTACTTTTACTCTCCGGTGTTACAATATCACAACTAGATATTATCCACTGACAAAGGTCCTATAGGGACCGAAACCATTAGAAAGAGATAGAGCAGGTGGATCTTTTGCACAAAGCCCATGACTGAATTTTTGATAAACTTTTTTGTGAAATAAGGGATATAATCTAACTGGAGTGAGATTGAACATGTTATCTGATCTGCAGGCAGCATGTTATAGAGCAGAACTAAGAGCTGAGCAGATTGATATACAGTTCTTTAAAGAGGTTGTCTCACTACATTGATTCATCTTACCTCAGTCCTGTTTTCTTGGTTTCATTTTGAATTCAGGGGCGTGTTTACTGGCTTCCCCTAGGCTGCAGTAGAAGCCAGGTCTGTAGCTATAGCAACCAGTGCTGGCAGCCTATCAGGATAGATCAAACAGGTCTGTAGCTATAGCGACCTGAGGAGCTGATGCAGCCCATACAAGAGGGGATATCTCAGAATAGGTAGGACATGGTTAACGGAAATGTATCGCAAAGTGACTTGTTTTTACAAGATCTTTAACATAAAAAGCAATCCTCGTAGTGGGACAATCCCTTTAAGGAAAGATTCAGTAGAGTTTGTATTTTATTCATTTAAATACCTGCTTATTCTGGGTTAAGGAGTCCAGTGGGCGGAGTTATCAGTGATTGACAGCCTTCCTTGTATGAGTCTACATACAGAAATGGCTGTCAGTCGCTGATAAGACCTCCTACTGGACTCTTTAACACAGAATAAGTAAAGATCCTTTCTTACAGAGCAAAATATCTGCTCAGCTCCTTCTGCTCCATAACATGCTAAAAGCAGATCAGATAGAATGTTCAATATGACAGGTTACCTTAAAGTACCTGTTGTGATTTACTAACATGAAGTGCTGATATGCTCAGTATTATTATTACTCTTTATTTTAAAGCGCCATTCATTTCAATGTGCTGTACATTTGAGAGGGGTTACATACATAACATAGGTTCAAACAAAATGCAATGACAACACTAAGGGCGACATTTGCCAATACGAATGCGCCATAGTTTTGTGTAAAAAAACTTTTGACACTATATTCTCGATATAAATGAACTGTAATATATCATAACTAGGCACATTATACTTCAGGCACGACACATTTTAATGCACCTAAAAAGGCGCATTAAATGTAGTAGCGATGATACACTGTGCGCCTCCATAACGTAATGCGCCTATCAAGGTGCATTACATACAATAGTAATGATATGTTATGCACCTCCGTAACGCAATTTTCGCACATGTCGCCCTAAATGACTAACAACTGGTACAGAGGGAGAGAGGATCCTGCCTGCAAAGGCTTCCAATCTACAAGGACAGAGGATTGAGACAGAAGGTGAGGGGCAGACATGTTTGTGGGGTGGTGTAGTGGCAGCAGGGTTAGTGTAGGTTATAGGCTATCATGTAGAGACGGGTTTTCAGGTTGTTTTTGAAACTAGTGAGGGTGAAGGAGAGTCTGATGTGTTGGGGCATTGAGTTCCAGAGTGTGTGGGAAGCACAAGAGAAGTCTTGGAGACGGTTCTGTGAGGAGCTAAAAAGAGAAAAGCAGAAAAAGATGTCCTGTGAAGAGTGGAGATTGTGTCAGGGGAGGACTCTAGAGATCAAGTCAGAGATGTATGAAGCAGGTGGACAGGTTATGGGGGGACTTTCAGGTCATGGTTAGTAATTGAATTCACTGGGCAATGAGTAGCCAGTGGAGGGATAGGCAAAGGGGAAAGGCAGAGGAGTAACGAGAAGAGAGGTGGATCAGACAGGCAGCGGAGTTGAGGATGGTTTGAAGAGGAGCAAAAGAGCTAGATGGGAGACCACAGAGAAGGGTGTTGCAGTAGTCTAGGCGTAGTCTGAGAGTATAACATAACTTTTAATATGTATCAAACTAGAATAGCAGATAAAAGTGTATGATACGTATAATAAGCACAAGCTCAAAGGTAATAAATCAGAACCAAGGTTGTTATCAAATCAAAAATTGTGAGATAAATATTGAGATCTTACCAATATCCTGGAAGATGTCAAAAAGGGGTAGGTCTAAGTCTCAGGCATTTTCTGCTCCTGGTTGATTAGAGAACTCATCATGTCAAGTTGGCCCAAGTGTCCCTGTACCTGGAGCACTTGCCCTGAAAAACATGATCCTGTCCTGGACCTGTGCCAGAACTCGACCTAAGCATATCCCTACTACTCCATTGTGTAAATGCCCCAGTATGCTATATTTCATCAGGAGTCTGTAATCTTACCAGTCAGTCATGAAAATGGGAGGCTACTGCATATGGCATGATGCCTCACAGGGTGTTGCATATGGCCACTAGCCTTCAAAAGGTATTCCAGTGTATACCTTGATGTGGACGTGTCTGGGGTATAGGAGTTAATAGAGCAATTGTAGTCTCATTTCAATTCCATTTGCTCTACTTCATGTCGGTATACACTTTATATGGTGGACCACGCGTTGTGTCAAAAACATATAGTGATTTCACTGATGTAAAAAACACAACAACCCAGAAATCTCACAGACTGGGCACTGCCAAAGATCCAATTGCCGTCTAACAATGCCCTAGATTGTCACCTACCTAGCACATATGTGGAGCACTCGCCCCAATAAGGGCGACCCCACCCGGTACCTATGCCTATACAAAATCTAGTCTAATAAAATATAGTACTTTTTTTCTGGGGAGATGTTTATATCCATTTTAGATTTCACAGATGTGAAATAGAAACTTCATTGGCTCTTCAGACTTCTATGGCCATGGAATTCCCTTGACAAAGCGCAACTGTGAAACATGCGTTGAGGTGGTGTGCTCCTGCCCCCTCCTTGATTGCTATAGGTGAAGTACTGATTCAGTATTGATTATTATGTTGTGATAATCCACTTTGTATGCATTCATCACTTGTTAATTACTTTTGCATTATTATTTCTTTTGGGTATTTTGTGAGCCACTTTTTCTTTCTCATTGGGTGTTTTTGATTAAGTATATCAATAAAATTATTCTTTTTTTTGGGTGTTGACACATATCTAGTTGCACTTACTGTAGTTTTGAGCCCATCATATAATCTTTTTTGTAGGTTTGGTTCTATGGCCTATGGTATACGTCGGGATACCTTTTTTTCTAGGTATTCTGCTAAATACCTGCAACACATGGCTAAAACGTGATCTTAATAAGACCTAAAAACTCATAATAACACCGACTACAAGGGAAGAGCTTCACTAATGGCGCTCCTCTACCAACTGGAGACAATATCCCTATCTATAGAGATTGCTCTAGCCATTTATGCATTAGATCATTGAAGAATTACAGTTTCCTGTGTCTGGAATCCATTTATTGAACCCCAGAGTCAACAAGTCGTGCAGCACAGGCATACATAAACAAGAAAGGGTCTGAAATCGGTCGCTACTGCCAGTACTGGTACTCATGATCTTACCCCCAATCTTAGAGTTGATTATTTGCCTGCTGTTTATTCTTCATATCTCCTGTAGGAAACCCTCAAAGCAGTTTCCTCCTCCCTTGTAGACCAAAGGAGCTTTACTTTGGTCTACACTGCCTACAGGTAAGGAGCTGGAGCTAACCTGAGCTGGGCCCGTGCTACATACGCCCCATAAGTGCTACAGGGGCACTGTAATATCTGCAACCTTACTGTTAGTACCAATTTCATGTAATCCCACTGGTTGGAAATAAAATGGTTAAAGTCACATTCCCCTTCAGTGAAAGATATATTTTCCCTCTGACTCCAGCCGGCAAGGTGGAGAGGTCCTATCAGCTTAATTTATTCTATCTCAACTATATAAAGACATTGGGAATTTAAATTTTCAGTATTATTATTGACTACCTTCATTAATCACTCTAAAAGACCTTGACACAGTTTCAAACGGTGCGAATCTACAAGGCGTAGGCAATATTTTTTCTTCACTGTACTTTAACATTTCTTATAGGAACCCATTAAGTCCTGTACATAATCTGTAAGAGTTTAATTGTGCTTTATAAAAGTCAGCCAGGGCTGGCATGAGGAATGTTCAACTTGTGAGGACTCACAGGGCACAGCAGGCCCTCCTTAGAGGGGTTTCTCACAATGATTAGCTTGAAGGGACAGGTAATTGAAGACTTTTTTTTAAATGTATTGCTTTGTTGATTTTGCCTTGGTCAGGATATCATGAAAATTTTCTTCTCTTAGAGCACAAACGTTTCTCTGATTACAGCCATCTCCCCACGACCTCTTATATGTCATTGCTCTAAGCTGCAATGAAATCACTCACTTGATCCAACCATGGAGAGTTACATCCTGCAGAGTTTTATCTCTAGTAATAGAATTTGAAAGCTTCTAATTTAGCTAAATAGACACACTTTAGAGCCCTGAAGCCTGAGTTCTACACCTTATAAACCTTTAAAAGGGTTGTCTCACCATGCTGTTTTATAGAATCACATCCAGCTTTAAACTCACACTTCTTGGTCAGGCTGTGGGTTGTTCTACAGCAGTGACTGGTGTATCAGCTCTGCTATTCCTAGCTATTCCTGTTACAGTGATATGGGGGCAAGAGGTTTTTTAACTGTAGTGCACAAGGCTACAGAGCACTAAATGGTTAGAGCTTGTCAGTAAGTCATATACACAAGCTCCCAAACAAGGTGACCATTAAATAGGGCGGCTTGTGTGCAAAAGTGGTAGATAAGATCTGCTCTTTACTATAAAGAGAAGCAAAATCAGAACAGCGATGTATTTGGAAACAGTCTTTATTTACTTTTGCCTAAATATTTAAAGCTAATCAATGAAATGAGAATACCCCTTTTTGTTATGGCCTGAAGCCCAACACTTCTAACTACCACAAGTCTTAATGTTATTAATACAGCAGTATCATATAGACTTTGTACCAGGCAATTATTAGATAACTTTATCTGTGGAGCTGTTTGGTCAAATTATTTGAGCATTGTTATGCATGTGCAGTATATAGTGGTGGCTGGCATAGTTTGGACCCAATACTATATGGTGCACTACTGTAGGTGGCATGATTTCATTGTTAACTGTATGAAATGGCACCATGTATGGGAGGGGAGCACCAACAGAAGCTACTGCATAGGGAGCCATACAGGCTAAAGTGTATCAGTAATTTTATGTAACTTTTTAGGATAAGCTGTCGTGTGTGTACATGAGCAGCTGCAGTATATCTGGCTATTATGCAACTTGTATATGGAATTTTTATCAGGCTCTGCATGCTCCATCTCTAATTTTCAGTTGTCCCTGAGCTAGTGTGTACGACTAGCTGCTATGATGTCTCCCATACACCACAGAAATAAAGGAGATCTTGCTCTCCTTTATTTCTATAGCACACTCTCCAGAGCAGCCGCATGGCATACATTATTTATCATTACTGAGATGTGAATTCAAGCACTGAGGTGAGATACAACAATTAGGGGGACATGTCTGAAAACTGTCTTGGTCTAAGACTTGTCTTGTTGCCCATAGCAACCAATCAGCAATCCCCTTTCATTTCATATAGAGCTCTGAAAAAATGAAAGGGGAGCTCTGATTGGTTGCTATGGGCAACAAGAAAAGTCTTAGACCAAGACAGTTTCAGACATGTCCCCCTTACTGTCTCTGTGTGTCTCTCTGCCTCTATATTACATCTACCAACTCCCATCCCCTTCCTTCCTCATAGACTTCTACAGGCAGCTGAAACCTGATCTCAGCTTATATATAGTAACTAATAGGTTAAGGAGGGAGGGGGAGCAGGACAGGAACCTGACAAGTGAAGAAGGAAGAAACCTTATAAGATATATTACAGCATTTCTTACAGTTGCTTGTATTGATCATTTATGCTACAATTAATTAAATATCTGGTGAGGTTGGGTTCCCATCTGTGTTAGAAATTCAATTCCCAACCTCTGTCGCAGAGATAGTGCCAGATCCATTACATGACAGACACCAACAACAGCCAACAGATCATACTGGCTACAATGAGGTCCGCCTGGTCTCCGTCATGGTAACGAAAAATAAAAACAACAAAGCATGCTCCTCTATATTCTATGATGGAATTTGCAACAGAAGATCTGAACCGAAGCTCCAATGCAGGTGTGAACCATGCCTAATATCAACATCAAAGTAGTGGTAGCTAAAGTGTTATGTTGTCATGTCAATGGTTATAGTAGCCTGAGTCAATCACATATTGACATACTTCCTCTAGTTCTATGGTAAGATTCTTGAATACTTTTCTAATTTTGTGCTAATCACAAGTTACACCATGCAGAGGCATGATCTGAGGATCTTGGGCCCCAGTGCAAAATCTGTACTGGGTCCACCAAACCTACCACATAGCATTTATAAATACTGCCATCGTTTTGTGTGGTAGGGAATTTTTGTGCCTCCTTGAACATTAGGGCATAGGTATAACTGCTATTGCTGCACCCTAAATTGGGATTCCAGTGACGCCATGTTTTAAAGCCCAGAGCTGCATTCAGATTGCTGCTGTGTCATAAATTTGACAATCCACTAATCTCACTGTTTCATAGAGCAAAGCAGCATTCTTTCATTCATGCATCCTGTCACTTCCTTGTCAGGCTCTGGGTAATTAGCATATGAGCTCCAGCTCCATGTTTTCAGACTCCTGCTAATTAGTCTAGATTAGATAAACAATCTCCTGCTACCAGGCCCAGAGAAGCCTCAGAGCTAAAGTAAACAGTAGTAATTAGTGTCTTTTGTCTGAAAGATCAGATAACAAACAAGCTCTCAGGCTGCCAGCAGTTCTGTGCTGTGACCTGTGTGATGACATCACTCCTTGCTGTCAGATGAGACAAACAGCAGGGGAGAACAAGTAAACAGGTCGGTAATTAGAGAAAATCACAGAAAAAACTCCCTCAGGAAAAAATATCTATATGGATTTGGAACAACAAACCAGGCACTGAAAAAATCCTAAACAAATCCAAACTCTAAAATATAACTTTTAATATATACCCATAAAAATACGATTACGTATCTCAAATCTATCTTAATTTTTATATATATACAAATACGCACTGTCCCTATTTATTTTCCCTACACTTAGGCCTCACGTCTTAACAATTTATTGGTCAAGTGTGAACGGTCGGTACAAAAAAACCTTCTCCAATATACACCAACGTAACTCACATAAATCATGGCGTGCCTCCATGAAATGTCTTGCTACCGTTGTTTCACCAAATAGCTTCTTACCACTATTCCCATCTGTTGAATCACAATCCTCACTACAAGCGGTTAACTTCCTCTTATACGTTCTGATAGCTGACCTATGTTCGTTAATCCTAATTTTGACAGGTCTCGCTGTCTGCCCTACGTACACGCGGCCGCATGGGCATTTAATCATATATATGACCCCTTCAGTATCGCATGTATGAAATCCCTGGATCTTTATCTTATGGCCTTTTGTGGGGTGCTGAATGCTGTCTCCTTTTATTATTGATGAGCAGTTCTGGCATTTTAAACAGGAAAATGTGCCTGATCTCGTACTGCTCAATAGGGACTGTTTTTTCTTTTTTTCTGTTCGTTTTAGGTCTGCTGATATTAATTGTTGACCTAATGTCCTACTGGTACTAAACCAGTCACCAGGGAATCTCTAAATATCATGTGCAGGGGGCACAGAAGGTGTTAAAATCACTTGTAGCTCCTCAACAAAAAATAAATGAACAAAGCAATATATTTGGAAAATGTCTTCATTTAGTGTTCCCTATATGTTGAAAGCTAATCTTTATAGTGAGACAACCCTTTTAAGCTTTAACCTTTCATATTCTGCACTATATTCGGGGAATTTTATTTTTACATTACATTTTTTTTTTACATGCCATACTGTATAGCTCCAGGCCAAAGACTATGCTTCGCAGAATGGAAGCCAACATACCAAACACTGTTCACTGTTAAACAAGCAGGGACAATGTGAGCTCAGAAGCCTATGGATGAGGACTGGCAACACCACATCAGAACAAGGAAAGTAAAACAGTGTATCTGCAGAGTGTCATCAGTGATATACCGTATATATACTGTGTATGTACCTACATAAAGATTTCTTCTTTCTGAGAGGTTAGAGGTTAAGAATTAAATTTGCTCAAGTGAATTTTCAAGCTCAGCTTGTCCGATTTACACTGTTAAGAAAGCAATGAAGGCAATTGCTGCATAGGAGGAACATTAATTCAATTTCAGAGTGCTTGAAAGCAGTGGGTGAGAACTGTCTAATATCACCTAATCTCTTTTGTCTGATCAGGAGTCATCAAGCTGTGACTGGAAGAGGAAATGGCAAGAGAGATCCTGTTGTAAGAGTCCAAAATGAAAAAAAACCTAAATAAGCAAATAACATTGAATGAAATAACTAAATAGGCAATGTTCATATTTCTGTCACAGATTCTATCGTATTTCATGGGCAGAACAGCGCAGTGTGCAGCACTACTCTACTTTCAGAAAGAAACCCTAAAAGAACCCATTACATGTCACTGGTATTATAGTGGGGGGAGGGCACTGTATCATGGCTTCAATTTTCATAGACTTAAAGGGAACCTGTCAGGTGGATTATGCTACCATCTCTGACAACAGAAAGTCATAGAAGAAGAGAAGCTAAGCTCTGTGATTATAGGGGGTTTTATGAAGAGGAAGAAACTGAGCTTTGAAAAAAATAGGGTTATATGATAAGGAGAGGGGCTGAGTCTGTGTAAATGGGTTATATGATAGAGGGGGGAGCGAGCCTGTTATATAGGGGTTTTATGAAGTGAGAGAAGCTGACCCTTTGATATATAGGGGTTTTTATGATAGAGGGGGAAATGAGCTCTGGGGGTAAAACATGCCTTACGCCCTTTAATGTTTTAGTGCAGTGCATGCAGGATTGGGGGTCTAGTAGCACCCCTTACATTAACCCCTACCACTGGTTAAATCCCCTAAAACCCACGGGGCAAGAACCAATTGCCCCGGGACCCTTTTCTGACCCAGAACTCCCCCCAGTATTACTTTTCTGTACTGCCTTTATATGAATTAATGAGGTCTTGCATGTTTGGTGGTCTAAAACCTTTTTTGCTGTACATGCATTTTAATGTCCCAGGATGACGGCCCTTTGGGCACAAAAGGTGAGGGCCCCATTTTCTTTTTCGGCAAAAAAATCCCCAGATGTTTTAAAGTTCGCCCCCCGGTGTATGCCCCCGGGTTACGACAGAAATAGGGGGGTTGGTGCCATATCCAACAAAAACCAAAGCACTTGAAACCAAAAAAAATTTTGACCCGTCAAAACCAAAAATTTGTCTGCGTCCTTTCAAAGTGTCAAAACCAATTTCTACAACAAAAATTGTGTAGCTCTAAGCCAAAAAAGTGTTTGCGTTCATGTCTTTTTTTATGCCATTTTCAAAGTCAGACGCTCCATTAAAATTTTAGTCACAGCTCGCCATTTTTTTTGGCGCACGGACAGTTGGTCTTATGACGTGACATATTTATTAAGTCCCCGTGAGAATCTTAAACAAAGTAAACTAACTTTGGCGTGCACTATCTAAAAACAATTTCCCCAGCAAAATTTTTCAAACTTTTGGGCCAGGGTAAAGGAAATCACCAATAAAGGCCCTTTCTTAAGGGGTTGTCTTTTTTCACATTTGGGCAGCCGTTTATAGGGTTGCCCAAGCAGAGCTTGTGAAATTGGGCCCATGTTTTTCCCAGCAGGGCGATCATCCACTCTTGCCCCCATAGTGTGCCCCTGGATTCATTCTGTGTGAAGGGGGAAGGCGGGGGGGTCCACTGCATTGGAATCCTTGGGAAAAGTGAAACTAAGTGTAACCAATACTGTATATATATAAATTTTTCCGCCTCTCTACAATCGTTTAACTAGAAGGGGCATTTGACTTTCGGGAAAATCGGGGAAAAGATGGGCGATTTTTTTTTCTCTGTCTCCCTCACACAGTGATTACCGCAGATTATTACACCTCTAACCCTACGATCGCAGAAAAAAAACAATACGCTTTATCCATTTTGTGTTACATGGGGCTGCAATTTGTGTCGCAAATTGTTTTGCGGGGGCTGAGCACAGTACAGCTGGTTTTTCCTCTGATGTAATTTGTTTGGGACTCCACATTTTTCCCTGGAATTCTGTGCTCTCTTTTTTAATTACGCACAAAAGTGATTTCTTTTGTTTTTAACGTGGGCTGCACATGAGAAATTTTCGTGGGCCGGCAAAGTAAACTCACACTTACATGGGACTGCCTTTTTTTCCTTTCCCTTTATGTGTCTCTCTCTCTCTCTCCCTCCCCGGGCTCAAACACCATTGCTAAGCACAAGTAAAGCAGCCCGTTCTCTTATACCATAGCACCTTGCTAATGGTAACCAAGGATGCACATGCTTAGATTTTTGGTCTCTTCATTTTAAACTATGATCTTTGTAGTGAGACAACCCCTTTGTAATAGAAAGTGATTTCCAGCTTTCAGCAGCTCTCTCTGATGTTATATGTCAGGACACGCTTTACCTGGATTACTATCTGCTTCATCTTCTTTTATTATCATTTTGCATTATGTTGCATAGAGTTATGTTCTCACCATACAGTGGTCGTCCCAAAACCAAATAATATTGTATGTTGAGGGAACTCAAACTGTAAAGGAAAAAATTATGCTTCAGATACTAATACTCACCAAATCCGGCACTACAGTGTGTTACCCAGGAACAACCAATTGGCTTCCTGACAAAAAGTCTTCTAGGAAACCATGGGATGAAACCAGTGTGTGGGTGCTTGATTCAAGCATCGTTATAATGGCTTCTGTCCAAGCCTCATTTCCACAATCCAAAAAACAATAGCGGCAGGCGTAGCATGGCCAATCAATAGAACACTGAAATTTCATCAGAGCTCAAACTGGTATCTGCTCTGCGCACTGCAAAAACCAGGAACAAATTATTGATTTGCCCTCTGTGCTCCGAGGAAGTTGCAACATTGCATTGATTAGACATGCTCCGTTATGAAATTGTAATGTTGGATGAAGGTTGTCTTGATTCACACATTTTTATTTGGCAGCAGTCACGCCGTTAAAATGTGTTTATACAGCAAACCATAAAGGGGTTTATGAGATTAGAAAAAAAGGGTGCTTTTTTCCCTAGAAACAGCGCCATTTTAATTTAAAGGCCGCTTTTGGTATTGCAGGTAATTCTCCAACATTTTAAAGGGATTTCTCAGATTTTTGGAAATCCCACTAGAGACTTATTAACTTAATTATCTTTTTAACCTCTCCCATAACCATTTTTCCAAATTCCCCATTGTTTGATAGTCACCCAACAGTAACGTCACGAACATTATTCATTTTATTTTGTTAGAGAACTTGCTTTTTGTGCTACAACCACAACAGTTTCCACCTGTGTCTCTTTCATTCATGTTTCAAGGTGCTGACAGATTTTGTCTTTTTTGCAATATCAATCATTCATATCACTTTGTGCCAATCACTGGCCTCAGCAGTCATTGCTAGTATATACAGCACATTAGCAATGTATGGAGAACACGGGAGAAACATGTATGAAGGAAGGTGCTTCGAAGTGAATTATCGAGTCTCGTTTTCAGTGTATAATGCGCCTGATGTAGGAAAGTGGCGTGTGTGCGAGTATAAATGGAGTCTAAAGTTCATTTCACCTTGCCTATGTGTTAGGTGCATTACGAAACTTAATAGCTTTAGTAATGCACCTAACATGTATAAAGGCTATAGATAGGCTGGAAATAAAAGAAAAGTCATTAGAATAGCATGTCAGTGAATAGAAACTATGGTACTGATCCTGCTTGGTGGACCACAGGTCCCAGCAATACCTGTGCTGTGCTGGCTCTTGCTGTAGAAGAAAGGGTGAGAGCAGCAGAAATACATTTCAAATTTAATGTAGTAAAAACGAAAAATTATAAAATCTGAACATCATCGGTGGGTTTTTTAATGTAAAATTAGTTTTAGATTCTATTAAATTTAAATACATTTTATAGGAGATATCTTTATATTTTTGGGATATTATATATTTTTATATTAATTTTATATGATAATTTTTTTTATTAAATTTGAATAATTAAATTTTATACAGTTTGATAATTATAATAAATTACTTTTATTATTGTACTGGTGTAAGTTGAGAAATAAGGGAATGTTTTGCCCTAACAGCAAATCTAGCTCCACTTCGACTCCTCAGACTCAGACAGACCACATTGGAATAGGTCTTCCTGTTTCAGCAGTGACGCGCCTAGTTTTCCCAAACCCAATTCATAATGTGTCAAATTTTTTGGTGTGGTGCGACGCCCCGAACGCCCCCTCTGTTAGGCTTTAAAAAGTGTCGAGTCTTATGGCAATGCCCCAACACTTTTCATTGGGCGCATTAAATTGTAGCCTCCTTAGGCGCGTTTTTATTTTCAGAAAAGGTAAAAACCCGATCATACATGTCTCCCAGGAGCTCTAGTGGTGCTGAAACAGTGGCAGTGGAAGAGGTGAGTACCTGTTATTTTTTATATTAGTCCAGTGGGGTTTCCAAAATCTCATAAAACCCCTTTAATGAAACTCAGGAGCAATACCACACACAGCCTATGGACAAAAGTGGTGCGGTTTCTGAAAAAAAAAATCCTTGGTTCTAATCTCATAAAAGGTTATGTATCCAGCAATGGCACTGGGAATGTTGTAGTATCAGGGCGAAGTCACACAGAGCAGCCGTCCCCATGTGGATGAAACCACACGAACTGGTAGATAGCATACTGCTGTTGAAAGCGTACTTTCAACAGCAGGTGTATTGCAGCCTGTACCTGCGCGCGCCGCAATACGACGTTTGATCATATCCTAATACAAAAAAGATGCGTTTTTGCAAAAGTTTTTCTTTATTTTTATAAAACAGTTACTAAATCAAAGAGCAAATAATGCCCACACGGCTTCTTTCCAGGTCCGCAAGGATGGTAATTTCGGAAGACTGTAAGCTTCTCGTTAAACGACCCCCTGCTTCCCCTTTTGAAGCTTTTCATCAGAGGTTCTTCAAACACAGAAAAAAGTACTTTAATAAATGTCCTTTTTGCACAGACTTCTCCAGCTGGGATTGCTTGTTTGGGGAGGCTAAGCTTAAAAAAATTGGGTTAACGGAGTTTTCCATTATGTTCAACCCTTGTCATGGGGAAAAAAAAAAAGCTGCGAATACAAAAAATTACATGTGACTATCGTATTTTTATTGGTTGGTGGGTACAGATATAAAGCATCTGAATGATGTCTGACTGTTTTGCATAAGGCAAAGGCTTATGGGAAAAAGGATAAGAAGTTTCCCCAGCGCACTCTATTGGATGTGTTATCCAATTCACATGTGCTCTCAGGGCCCTTTCAAAATGAAAGGAATGTAAAGGGGTTGTCTCACTCATTGATTAAATTTTTCCTCAGTCCCGTTTCCCTTTGGGCTAAATTTGAATTCAGGGGTTGTTTACTGGCTTACTGGGTTCCATAGGCTGCAGAGAAACCAGGTCTGTAGCTATAGCAACCAATGTGCCAGCCTTTCAGGAGGATCAAACAGGTCTGTAGCTATAGTGCCCAGGAGCTGATGCAGCCCATACAAGAGGGGGGTATCTAGGAATAGGTAGGCATTGTAATGGCACCCTATTTCAAAATGATTTGTTTTCAAAATCTTTAACAAAAAAGCAATCTTTTGTGAGCAACCCCTTTAACCAAATCGGAAGTTTAGTACATACAGCTGTTTCAATGTATTTGCCGTTTGTCAGTGCAGAGTAGAACTTACTGGTGGGCTGGGTGAGAGGCGAGAGTGGCTTAGAAGGAGGAAAGATTTATCTTTGGGGAGAACCACCAATAAATTGGTCGGTGTGAGGATTTATGCCAGAGGCGTAACTTGAAGCTCCTTGGCCCTAGAGCAAAAAGTGAAATGGGCCCCCCCCCCCTCCAGCTGCCATGTCCCACTTACAATGCTGGTGTTCCTTATTTTTGGCAGAAGGGCTTTTTGGGCCCCCTCGCTGCGGGCCCGGTACGATGCTCCCTCTTTCCCCCTTGTAGCTAACCCCCCGATTTTGCCCTTTCGACCTCCCCTGACTGTTTTAGATAAAGCAGAGGGGTTATGGAAAACTACATCTTTTCCTCAGCCCATGACATAGATTAATAAATGCATGTGGGAGGGTTTTGTTTTTTCCAAAAAGCTGGAGGGCCAAAATTGCAGACCCCTTTTTTTAGATAGTGCGGGTTGTTTCTTTTCGTTTTAAGGTTTGACTCGTCGTCTCCCCAGGGCCCGTATTGAAGTTGAAAGCGAGTATATTTTCCCAAAAGGGCCATTTGGTTGAAAGGGTTTTACCAAACTACCCAGGCACCAGTCACCCACAACAACAAATTTGATGTTCAGCTTTTTTTGGCATTTATGCAAAAAAGAGAAAAAAACCTCTTCATCTTCCCACTATCTTTATTAACTTCTCTACCCAAACTAAAAATCTAACTACAGGCAGTCCCCGACTTCACCCCTTCCCACTTACATCTGTCCCCAGTTACAAACAGAGACTTATGGCGATGTTGGCACTTGTAGTTTATGTTCCCCAGTAATGAGAACGGGTGGAATGACAAGTTCCAGCATGCCACAGCAGCTATGGGGTAAAGGAGGTGAAATTTTTCAGGGAAACAGACAGCAATTAAAAATTAAAAAACCCTTCCCTGCACTATCCAAAAACTAAAACAAAAACCTTTGTTCGAAGTCAAGTAATAAATTCCCTGTTCCGACTTACATAAAAAATTTAACTTAGAAAAAACCTACAGCCCCTTTCCCCGTTCGAAACCGGGAAACTGACTGTATTTAGGTTTACCCTCCCAATAGCTTAGACCCAAATTTTTTTATATTAAGGCCTGCTGCATGGTCCCTCTAAACACACTTATCAAGCGCCAGTTAGCATTGTCAGTCCTTCTACCGGCTTCTAACCTCTTATTTAAAGGGGTATTCTCATTGTGAAGATTAACTTTTAACATTAGGGGAAATTTTCATCAAGACCTTTTTTTAAATTGTTCCTTCTTTTGATTTTTCCATGGTCAGAAAATAA
This sequence comes from Phyllomedusa bahiana, assembly GCA_025379985.1. NCBI lineage: Eukaryota > Metazoa > Chordata > Amphibia > Anura > Hylidae > Phyllomedusa > Phyllomedusa bahiana. Next base: position 208,234 of record JAODAL010000204.1, read on the forward strand.
GGGAGATTTTATCTGCTCTGAGTGGACACAGGTTTCTCTGGTTACTGTCCGGCTCCCCTTCTCTCTCTGCCCTTTGTCTTATCTGAGAGCAGGGGTATGCAGAAACAGGATGCCAGTACTTGGAAAATGTGTTAACTCTAATAAAGAAAATAAATTACTTTTGATCGTTTGCTTTGCACTCTGAAGCCCTTGGAACTATAGATATGATCTCCTGCAGTCATGTCAGTGCAATCAGAAGAGATGTTTAGAAGGGGGAAAGACCTCTCCTCGGGGAGAGCAACCAATAAATCGGTCAGTGTGAGGATTTACGTGTCTTTCAGACCTCACTATCTGTTTTGCATAAAGCAAAGGCTTATGGGAAAAGAGCTGAGGAAAAGCACAGGCATCTTTTTAAATGATTTTATCCCTCAATTCCATGTATGTAGTAAAGGAGCTTTGAAATGTGAAGGAATTTTAGCCAAAACCAGTGAAGTTCATTAACAGACAGTGTTTTGGGGTATTTCCCCCTCGTCGTGCGAGTAGATTTATGGTTGCTGGGTGAGGGGCGAGAGTGGCTTTAAGGGGGGAAAATTCTTCCTTGGGAGAGCCATCAATAAGTTGGTAGTGTAGGCCCCCCATAACCCTTTGTTTTCAAAACAGTCAGTGAGGTTGAGAAAAAGGGGCAAACCCTCACTTGACAATTTTTTGGGTGGCCCCCCAAGCATAGATCTTTCCCCCTTCTAAGCCACTCCCGCCTCTCACCCAGCCAAACAGTAAGTTCTACTCTGCACTGATGAGAGGCAAATACACAGAAATAGCTGTCTGTAGATGAACTTCACTGGTTTGGCTTAAATTCCTTTCACATTGCAATGAGGATAACTACATTCAACAGAGTGTGCTGTGGAGCTCCTCAGCTCTTTTCCCATAAGCCTTTGCTTTATGCAAAACAGATAGTGAGGTCGGAAAGGCGCGTAAATCCTCACTGACCAATTTATTGGTGGTTTTCCTCAAGGAGAGATCTTTCCCCCTTCTAAGCCACTCTAGGCTCTCACCCATCCAACCAGTAAATTCTACTCTGCACTGACGAGAGGCAAATAATCCGAAACAGCTGTATGTAGATGAACTTCACTGGTTTGGCTCAAATCCCTTTCACATTGAAAGCTACATGTGAATTGAGGATAACTACATCCAATAGAGTGCTCTGTGGAGCTCTTCAGCTCTTTTCCCATTAACGTTTGCTTTATTAGAAGAGATGGGAATACAGAGCTGATATGCTGTTGTGGATCCACCCACAGCTTATCCAGAAACAGTGAGAAAACATGAATCTGAAGATATATGTGGCACCGTCAAACAGCATGGTGAGGCAACCCCTTTGAAATAGATGAACATTGAAATTCATCAACTTAGACATCTACCATTCAGTTCCTTCATCAGGGTTGTATTTTCCACTAGACACTCGAGAGCAGGTGCCTAGGGCAACAGTATTTTAGGGGGCAGCACTTTACTAAGTGTTTTTTTTTGTTTTCTTTCTGTTTTATTTTTAGCGGGTAGGGTTGTTTGTAGCTCTCATATGCTGCTTGTCAAAAGCAATTCCCAGGATATGGGAAAGAGCCACTTTACAGTGGTGCTAATCAGTAGCAGAAACAATGGGGCAGATTTATCAAGGCAGTTACGCCACAATTCTGGTTCAATTTGCGCCAAAAAACAGCTTTTCGTCACATATACTATGTGTTTCAGACAAAGGGAGTGATTTTGCGGAAAGGGGGCGTGACTTAAATGCGACCAAAAATGCGCCTGAATCTGCGACCAAATTCTGGCATAAAAGTAAGCCAACTTAAAGGAGTTGTCTCATTACAAGCTTTCAGCCTACTTCAGTGTGCCTGGCAGTGGAATTGAGGGGCGTGCTTCTTGTCTGCGTTTCTCTCCCTCATCCACCCTCCCCTCAGCACCCAGAAAGCTCTATCCATAAACTTCTATTACAGCAGGGCGGAAGGCGAGGGGGTTTGCTGCAGAGGTTAACCCTGTGTGTGACATGCTAGGTCTGTACAGGCTGCTAAATCAGCTGTATTAGGATGTTATATGAGTGTGAAGAGCTAGGGCGCCAACAGAAATTTGAGGGGGCCCCATACTAGCTGAAGCACCTGGGCCCCCCCCCCGTAAACCCCACCCCCAGAAACCCGATCGCCCGCCCCCAGCAAAAAAACGGCATATAGGACTTAAATGCGCCCATTTTATCCACTAATACAGTGTGCAAACAAAAAGAACTGTTTTGTGTAGTATCAATAGCAAGTAGAGTCACACATCATAGACACAGGGCTAATTAGCTCCATCATATCCCCCTCCACCCACATACATATCCCCCTCCACCCACATACACTATCCCCCTTCACCCACATACATTATCCCCTCCACCCACATTCACTATGCCCTCCACCCACATACAATATGCGCCTCCCACCCGCATACAATATACCCCCTCCACAAATACAATATCCCCCTCCACCCACATACACTATCCCCCTCCCACCCACATAACTATCCCCTCCACCCACATACAATATCCCCTCCACCCACATACACTATCCCCTCCACCCACAGACACTATCCCCTCCACCCACATACACTATCCCCTCCACCCCAATTACATATCCCCCCCCACCCACATACAATATCCCCTCCACCCACCTACAATATCACCCTCCACCCACATCAATATCCCCCTCCACCCACATAACAATATCCCCTCCACCCACATACAATATGCCCTCCACCACATGCAATATTGCCCCTCCACCCACATACATATGCCCCTCCACCCACATACAATATCCCCTCCACCCACATACAAGATTCCCCTCACCCCAATTACAATATCCCCTCCACCAACATACAATATCCCCCTCCACCCACATACAATTTTCCCCCTCACCACATACAATATCCCCCTCCACCCACATAACAATATCCCCATCCACCCCACATACCAATATCCCCCTCCACCCTCATACAATTTCCCCCTCCACCCACATACATTATCCCCTCCACCCACATACAATATCCCCTCCACCCACATACATTTCCCCCTTACCCACATTACAATACACCCACCATTGTTCCCTTGGTCACGCACCTCGCAACCTTCTAAAATAAACACCAGCAAGAAAGTTTGTGTACTTCCTAAACACACAGCTCAGGATTATAACTTACACACCGCACCATTAGAGACCAACATAGAGGTCAGACACCAGCTCATGGTATAATAACCTACCACACGCCATATAGAGACCACATAGAGGTCAGGACTCAGTCAGGTTATAAACCTACAGAACACACACCATTATAGAGACCGCCATAGAGGTCAGACACCAGCTCAGGTCACATCACATTACTGTGAAAAAGCACTGATCAATTTTGAAGCAAAATAACCCCTTGAATCAGGTATCACGGAGACGTCTTATCTGAGGAGTTCATTCTCTTCTCCCCCCGTCCCAATAGGAGCTCCGTTCCCTTATTCCCCTTTCTTCCATTCTGCATCCGTCCACGCCGCCATGAGGTCCTTGTCCCGGCCACAACTCATTCCCTGCAGAGAAATTAGTACATCAAATATCTTAGAATCCTCATTTTTCAAGCATTTCTTTACCTATTCCACCTCTGTCCAAAACTTCCAGGGGTGGGAGAGACGGGTACAAGCCCATAACTTAGAGGCCTAGTATCTAAGGGGTTGGAGGGTGGGAGAGGAGACTACAGTCCCTGGAGATAATTCTACAGCTATGGCTGCTCCACCTAACAATTATATTACAGGTAGGTAGGCAAATGGAAAGGCCCGGTAATTAGATTGCCCTATTTAGGGTAGTAGACCACGCCGCTGGATATGTGGTAGGCCAGCCCCAGGTAGGTTGGTGTGGGTACCTAGGCCATGGAGTCCCCTTTAGTTTGTAGGTGTTCAGGGCCCCTCTTTAGGGGTTAGGTGGAGTCAGGGCCCTCTTTAGTGGTTCAGGTGGTGTCAGGGCCCTCTTCCAGGGGTTAGGTGGAGTCAGGGCCTCCTTCAGGGGTTAGGTGGAGTCAGGGCCCTCCTTTGGAGTTAGGTGGAGTCAGGGCCTCTTTAGAGGTTAGGTTGTAGAGTCAGGGCCCCCTTTAGAAATAGGAGGCCAGGGCCCCCTTTAGATATAGGCAGCCCTGGGACCCCCTTTGTAGAGTTAGGCAGGCCAGGGCCCCCTTTAGAGATTAGGCAGTCAGGGACCCTCCTTTAGGATAGGCAGCGCCAGGGACCCCCTTTAGAGATGGGTCAGCGCCAGGGACCCCCTTTAGTGAAGGCAGTCAGGACCCCTTTATTGATAGGGGCGGCCAGGGACCCCCCTTAGTGATTTAGGCAGTCCAGGATCCCTACTTGCTCGAGAAGCTCTAGATTGGCTCGCTCAGACGCAGGGACCCCCCTTTAGTGATAGGCAGCGCCAGGGGACCCCCTTTAGTGATAGGCAGCACCAGGGACCCCCATTTAGTGCTAGGCAGCACCAGGGACCCACTTTGTGCATAGGAGCGACCTGGGACCCATTTAGGATAGGCAGGCCAGGGACCCCTTAGTGATAGGCAGTCAGGACCCCTTTATGTGATAGGCAAAGCACCAGGGAACCCCCCTTTAGTGATAGGCAGTCAGGGCCCCTTAGAGATAGGCAGTGAGGGAACCCCCTTTAGTGATAGGCAGCGCCTAGGGACCCCCTTTAGTGATAGGCAGTCCATGGATCCCCTTTAGTGGATAGGCAGCGCCAGGGACCCCCTTTAGTGATGATAGGCCAGTAGGGCCCCTTAGAGGATAGGCAGGCCGGGACCCCCCTTTAGTGATAGGCGTGTGCCAAGGACCCCTTTAGTGATAGGCTGCGCAGGGACCCCCTTAGTGATAGGCAGCCAGGGACCCCCTTTAGTGATACGCAAGCCAGGGACCCCCTTTAGTGATAGGCAGTGCCAGCGACCCCTTTATTGATAGACAGTGTGCAAGGGGATCCCCTTTAGTGATAGACAGTGCCAGGGAGACCCCCTTTAGTTTGATAAGCAGTGCCAGGGACTCCCTTTAGTTTATGCAAGTGCCAAGGGACCCCATTTAGTGTTAAGGAGATGCAAGGGATCCCCTTTAGTATGGCAGCGCCAGGAATCCCCCTTTAGAGATAGGCAGTGCAGGGACCCCACTTAGAGATAGGCAGTGCAGGGACCCCCTTTGGTGATAGGGCAGCGCCAGGGGACCCCTTTCGAGATAGGCAGGTCAGGGCCCCCTTTAGTGATACGGCATTTCGGGCCCCCTTTAGTGATTAGGCAAGGTCAGGGCCCCTTTAGTGAAAGGCAGTCAGGGGCCTCTAGTATATTAAAAAAACAAACAAATCAATCACTTAACTGAGCTCGGTTCATGCCTGCTCCAAGCTGCGCCCGGCTCCTGCTCGCCCTTGCATAGGCGGCGCGGGGGAAGTGGACGTCACCGCGCCGCCTACGTCAGCAGTAGTGGCCGGCGCCCGACAGGCTGAAGGCTAATGCATTCAGCCTGTCCGGGGATGATCAGCGGAGTGCAGCGCTAGTGGCGCTGTGCTCGCTGACACCGCGCAGCCCGGGAGTCGAGGGACATTAGTCCCCAACTCCCGGCCCGGTCTCTGAGCGCGTTCGGGACGCAGGGCCAGGTGCGTGCAAGTGGACCGGATGCGCGGCCGGGCCCCGGGGAGCGACGGCACTGCCTACGGGGACCCCCGCAACTCGGGGCCACTGTGTGGGGCCAGGCGGAGCCTGGTTCGGCGGCCACGCGCGCACTGGCCGCCGCTCTGCCGTGAGGAATAAGGGGCCCGCTTGCCGCGGGCCCCCTTATTCCACCGGGCCCCATACGGGAGTACCGGTTGTACCCCCTGTATGGCGGCCCTGGTGAAGAGGTCTGTGAAGCTGTGTATGCTAATAGAAGAGCAGGGGGGATGCAATTATTCCTATACCCCCTGCTTAGCATACAAATCTCCACATCTCCAGCAACAACAAACCCTATCAGAACAGACACAGGACAGCTGTGAAGTGTTACTATACTCAGGATGTGTCACTAATACAGCAGAGCATGAAGCGTTCACATGCCCCCCTGATCTATTCTATTAGTATAGTCATAGCTCCACAGAAAACATCATGATTATAGTAACACCCCAGGGTCACTGCTGTCACATCGTTGATCAGCCTCACCTCTGCTCTCCTCAATCTGTGTAGAGAGCAGGAGGGAGCAGGCACACACAGGGTTAATCCAGGCAGCACAGACACAGAAGCCAGAGCCCTCCCCCTCCCTCCACTACAGAAGCATACTGTGCTGGAGGGGCTCTGTGCTCTGACCTGTATTCAGAAACTGATGAGTCATCAGACCTGACAGCCAGTGAGATAAAGATCAACAGGTCCCCTGCTATAGAGATTTGAGAAGCTAATGTACTACTACTAACAGGGATAACTCAAAATCAGTAGGACATTTGTAATGAACATATATTGCAAAGCTGCTTGTTTTTTAAAGATCTTTAAATTAAAACCCAATCATTGTAGCGAGACAACCCCTTTAAAGATGGTATAAACTTAGACTATGTTCCTCATATCTATGTGAATTCATTTAGAGGGTGTATTTTTGACAACTATGAGTGGCCCTACTATACTAGATGAGAGAGAGGGCTAAAATAGGATGAGTCTCGGGCTATACAGGGCCGCCCTTTTTAGGGCGAATACTCCATCTCTTATATCTAGGTGTCAGATTAGGGTAAGTATAGAGTATACATCAATATGGTACATGTTAACCCTTTATCTATGAGGAATATAAATAAATAATTAAGAGTATAGGAGATTATGTGAGTTTATATATAATGTAGTTTTTTTTTAGTATAATAGAAATAAAAGTTAGATTTTAGAGTAAGGTCCTTAGTTCTCCTTCCGTGATTTCTACAAACTTAGACTAGACAATTCTAACCTGTGCCAGATTTATCAACACTATGATAAATGTGGCGCATTATAAGGCTATGTTCACATGACTTATTTCGGGACATATTTACGGACGTATTTACGTCCGCAAATACGTCCCGAAATACGTTTCAAAGAATGAACAATTAGATTAGCATTGATTCCAATGTAAAATACCCCTCGTCGTTCACACGAGGCGTATTTTTGCAACGTATTTTCAGGCGTAAAATACGTCCGTAAATTTCGATCGTAAAATTAAGTCCCCTGTCACTTTTTGAGGCGTATTTCGCAACGTAAATCCCCATAGTAAAGAACGGGGATTGTATTTACGACGCGAAATATGCGCCATACTTTGTGACACGTATTTGAAACGTATTTCAGACGTATTTGCGAACGTAAATACGCCCCGAAATAGGCCGTGTGAACATAGCCTTAGACTGTCTAGTCTAACTTTACACTGTCTAAAAGTAAGACACTATTGATAAATCTGTCCCAATGTCTGCAGCCAAATAACTCAATTCCAAATACAGGTTGCACGAATCTATAGAGCTTCTGACTGCTTAATGGGTGCATGTTTCTAGGGGCTGGCCACTACCTCCTTTAATCCAGAAAACACATTCGAACAAGAGAAAAAACGCACTCCATAGTCCGGAATATGCTCGAATTCATACAACAGTTTCATACATATATCACCATAAGATGGCAGACCAGCTTAGCAAGCATTTCAAAATTCGATCAGAAAATATTCATAAAAATATGAAAACTCAAACAAATGTTTTGGTCAGAAGCTCTTCATCAGGCAGATGGAGATGAAGTTAGGAAGCAGCAAGATGCATGGTGGTAGACCTGCAGAGGGATTGCACTATCATGGTCTAACCAGGGATGGATGCGCTATTACAGCCAAATAACTGTCCTGTGATGGCCACTGGTTAGAACTCAACATTGTCCAAGCATCTCGTAGCATAGAGAGTGCATTGCTCAGGCTGCACAGAGGGGTGTTTGGGTCATAAGCAGTGGCAGCCAATACCAGCTGGAAGCCGCCGTCCCTTATGTCCTGACAGCTGCTAAATATAAGTCAGCTATAAGAAGAAAAATCATTTTTACTCCCGTAAGTAAACTGCCAATTGCCGCATGATTTTGCCTCATTTCAAATAATTGCAGTATTACCTACAAACTGTGCACCATTTGGCAGAGGCGTAACTTAAAGGGGTTTTGCCACGATGTAATGTTGAAGTGGGATCCTCCAAAATGGGTATTTAATCACTTTTCTAAATATATGTCATTAAAAAAGTGAAGCCTGTGACAGCTACAGCCTTAATTAGATGCCCTTGGTTACCTGAGAGTTTACATTATACACGACCAGGACACTGATCTAGCCGCGCTTGCGTTGTCTGCTCTTCTTATTTCCTGGCAGGGAACATGAACGAGCTTTTAAAGGACTGGGGAAAAAAGTCTCTTTCTCCTGTATAAAGAATCCACTAGTTCTAATGTAATTATCAGAGTAAAGATTGCAGACGCTGCCTGAGCAGCCCTTCTTCTCCTCCCCCCCTGCAGCTTTGAAGGGACTGTGGAAAAATTATCCTTTGTCTCCTGTTTAGAGAATGCACTGGTTGTAATGTAATTATCTTAGTAAAAATGCAGACTCTCCCTTGGCTCACTGCGTCCATGAAGGAATGAAAGAAAGCTGCCTGCCCTGAGCTAATCTCTCCTGCGCAGAGAAGAGGCAGAAAACAAAACCCATGAACGTGTGCACAATAGTTCGCCTCTGGGATGTAGTAAAACCATGTTTGCTCGGCCACAGAGACTGAGCCTCGGGAGCGTGCAGGGGAGGTGGTACTATGACATCACAGAGGAGGTAATTGTTTTTTTAAACACAGAAACACAACGCCCCTCTTTTCGGGGCTCAAGGCTCAAATTCAGCCTGTTAACTGAGGAAATCCCTTCTTGGAAAAACCTCTTTAAACATCCGGGGCCCCAGTGCAAAATTCATAAAAATGGTATCTCCTAATGCGGTAGAGGGGCCTCAGGGGCCCCTAAGGCTCCAGGGCCCGGTAGCGATTGCTACCTCTGCACCCCCTATAGCTACGCCCCTGCCCCTTATCTACCTCATATGGCTGTGTTTTGGTTTGTTGGACAGCAAAACTACTTTATTCAGTCAGTGCCTAGGGCAGCATGGGCTATAAGTACGGTCCTGTCCTTCATACATCTCTTTATTGAGTTTTAGGTACAACCCCAAGTGTGACCTCCACTGTATATATAATCTTGTCATAGCTTCAAATTATGGGCGAAATGTATGAATGGGGCAACGCCATTTTTTTGGTTTAACTTGCACCAAAAAAATGTCGTAGCCCTGTTCTATAGATGTAGTAACAGTCGTATGCCAAAACTTGCGTCTGGCACAGCACTTTTGAATGCGCCAAGGATATGCTATGCAAGGCAGACCACGTGCCAGATTTATGAACCCAAGACAGGTTAATACAAACTGTTGTATTCTACACCCCTCTACATCAATTTAGAACTGGCATGTTGGTGCCAAATTTCATACAAGTCACCTAAACTCTCTAGGACTACTCATGCTCCTCTTTCGCTGGGACTCTCTAAGACAAACTATTAATTCACTCAGTCTTCAAGACCAAAACAGCCACTTTAGTTAATCAGACAGTAGGTCTCAGTCTTGTACTTCTTAAACTGCAAAGGGGATCACATTGGTTTGGCATCATCATGTTGTTGGTAAGGCTTGGCTGAGAGGCAGTTTGATAAGAGTGACCATATGTTGATTCCTCCATACGAGCAGCAGACTTTAGGCCTCTAGGTGCAAAAATGACTAATTTAGCAAAATAATTGACTCATTTTATTGTAATGCTAATGTTATGCTGGGCTCAAGAGAAAGATGAGACAAAGGAAATAATATTATTAACTGAATCACGGAGGCTGCCACTTATATACTATTTGCCATCAGTACTGAGATATAATAGTATAGTAGTTTACTACTCTGAGCACAGCTTATACTAGTGCACATACCTCCCAACTTTTAGAGTTTGCAAAGAGGGACATGTCAGGCCACGCCTCTAACCACGCCCAAACACATGACATCACACCAAGACACACCTCTAACCACGCCCAAACACACCCATGCCAACTTTTAAGGTAGCCAAAAAGGGACACATTTTCAGGATTGCATTGTATCCAATAATAAAATTTTAATAAATTGTTATGTAACATACAGTGAGGTAGCAATCAGATATCTGTTTCCTAAATGAAAAAGAGGGACATTTATAGAGCTAAGAGGGACAGAGGGACCTGGGTGAAAAATAGGGACTGTCCCTCCAAAATAGGGACACTTGGGAGGTATACTAGTGCATCTCCAAAAATTTGAATATAATTGAAAATTAAAGGGGTTCTCCGGGATCTTTTTATTTGTTATAGGGCTCACAAATGTATTATATTAAACCTTGTAATTCATACTGTAATGAGTCTATACAATATATGAGTTTCTCTATTTGACTTAAATTATGAATATTCATTATCTTTTCAGTGATATTCTAATTTTCTGAGATGCACTAGTACTTCCCCAAATCTTCTGTTTCTATTCCATGACAACCCTTGGTATACCTACCCTTGGTGGCACACAACATGTCTCAGAGGGCTATTAGCATTGTTTAGTGTCTTTTAAACAAGGCCTGTGACAACTCCAGACAGGTCTGCTTTATTAAATATGCAGGAGAAAAAAAAAACAAAAAGCAGCGCTCTCCTTGTGTCATAGGTTAAAAGTTATAAAAGATCCACAGACAAATAAATCAGGTGCTAACCTTGATCGGTTGTGCAAAGGGTGGAGGCACAACTCTCATATGAGCATTTGAAACTGGGAAGTTACTGCAGCTATCATCAGATTGGGCTCCAAACCTCAGAGCGAAGATTCGGGAGAAGACATTGAATACAAGTAAAAAAAAACTTACCCTGGCGCTCAGTTCCAGCAATTTAAAGGAAATCACCACATCCAGTAAGGATTATGGTTAAAAGGTACCACTAATTGTTTAATAAAATAATAAAACTCAATGTGTTTTGCACACAAAACCTATGCTTCAACGGGAGGTAACCTCCAGATGAAGAACTGGTTCTGTGCGCGAAACGCGTCAAGTTTTATTATTTAATTAAATAAATTAGTGGTGATTTTCTTTAAATTACTGGAACTGAGCACCGACGCAAGTATTTTACTTGTATTCACTGCTTAATTAAATACTTGTGTTTCCTGTTCCATAACAATTCTGGTGCATCTTCTCTTATGACTCTGTGTTGTTCCGGTAAGATGTGCCCAGGGCAGGTCAACAGGAAAGGAAGACAGGACGTGAGACCTGAGCTAGGCCCCCCCAAGTCTGTCCCTGCCAACTTGCCCCTCCGGCCCTAGATAACTGGCGGCAAGTAGACGACAGTCCCTACCCTAGCTACGTGCAAACAGAAAGACAGACAAACAGTAAAGGGAAGTATGACGGACCAAGTCACAGCCATAGCAGGCAAGCAGGTACAAAAATGCAAGGCGAGAGAGGAGTCAGAGCAGCCAAAAGATCAATAAACCAGAAACAGCAAGATAAAAATATGTCATATATAAATTCCTCATCATATAGTAAATTATTCCATAAATGTGTACCCTCAACATAAAAAAGTTCATCCATGCATGCCGCAATGTGGGCAATAGAAAATTACAAGCCCTAATGAGGGCATAAAAATACATACACAAAAAAAGGGAGGATTACCCTATATGGAACAATATTTTTCTCCCTGTAGTTGTAGTATTTGATATGAACGACCCTCTAGTTGTGTAGTCTTATATATTATTAGATACTAGTACGTCTCCTGTAAATATCTCATTGCCTCCATCTTTTGAACAAATAATTTAATGTACTAACTATGGTATACCAGCATTTGCGGGTCGTCCCTATTGGGACGGTTACTCCGCTAGGGATCTTTTTGAGGGATAGCTCTTTTGATTGGGACATCTAGAGCTATACTATTATATTCACTCTGGTGCACCTTTTACTGTACCCGGTGGACTTACTATAATCAAAAAAAAATATATATATAATATATATATATATATATATATAGATATATATATATCTATATATATATATATATATATATATATATATATATGGCGGACACACAGTATCTGGATGTCTAAAGAAATTTTTGAACTTAGGTCGGCATGTATGAACAGGGCTGCGCCAGTCATCTGACGTCTTCTTAGCCTAATATCAGGCGCAGTCCCGTTCTCTCCATTTTTTATTGTGGGAGGCGGGCGCACTAGAACTGTAGTGAAGCTATAGATTTATAGCTTCGCTATGCGATTTCTAGGTGCATTACAGCTGGAACAGGTAAACCACTTTCAAAGTGCTATAACTGAGCCAGAAGTATCGTACAAAAGCTAGAATGCACCCGATTTATTACCTGCTGTATAGCGGGTACATAAATCAGGCGCATTATAGCCTATTATTAGGCGCATGAAATTTGGCGTTACACCCAATTTCATACATGTCGCCCTTAGTCTTTGTCAGTCTATCATTAATATCCTTATACAACTATATTGCCTTAAATAATCTTTTTATGGCTTGATAATAATAAAAGTTATATTTTAAGGGTGAGATCATTTTTGGATTTTTCTATATAGACATAGCCTAGGGCTGCATTGTTTTGTTGTTTAACTAAACCCAGGCATGGACTTGGACTTTATCTACAGTGTCCCTGTCTTTTTCTGTTGAAGCCTGAGCCGCTACCCGATTCTGATCTTTCCACAGTTAATGTAAAAATTCAAGAAAAGTCTATTAAAATCTTCCTTCCAACCCTCCTTTTTTTCCTTAAAGACTCATGGACGCCAGGACATGAAGGGGTTTATGCAAACTCCATGCCCAAAATGAACGGTACTGGGCGGATTGGAGGTGTTTCTGGCAAGTTGGACTGTTCCAAAGAGTGGAGTCAAAATCTTCCCGGATCGGAGGAAAATGGTCGACAAGTATGTATAATATGGTCTGGACCAACAAGCATGACGACACATAAAAACATTGGAATAGTTGTCGGATGGGGAATATACCTGTATATCTATTGCCACTTGTGCAGGCAATGGATATACAGCAGCATGGATAAATGGAAGAGGATACCACATCACATTTCAGCAAGATGTCCTCACATCCATAAAGTACTTGCTACCGCTTACTGCATGAGTCCTGTGCCGGCAAAGTTAGCTTCAAATAAATATTGGATTAGCAAAGCCAGGAATGTATTAAATTAAAAGGTAATAGTCAATGTAAGATGCGGCATTATTGGAGGATAGATAAAATGAACATGAGATAATACATTAGCATAGAGTTGGCAGTCGGTATAATAGATTAAATTTGCATAAGATTCATGCTGATATTAAACTAACAGTGGAAATATGCGGCTTGTCGAAGACTTTGAATTAGCCCAGGATAAACACAGTGTGTATAAATATTACACTGCCACATGACAGAGAGCGTACGTGGCTTCTGAAATATGAAAGACAGACATTGATTCTTTAAGACTGCAAACATCAAACTGAAAAGGAGATGTAAGGAGTGTTTAATGTCTCTTAAAGGGGTTATCACAGCTTGACAACTATTTTTTAGGAACTAAGTCGACCCAACGATCAGTCGATCACTTGGTTTTGGGTGTCTTAAAGGGGTCTTGCCGCAAAGTAAAATTGACGTGGGAAGTTTGTAAATTAAATAATAAACATTTTCACCATTCATCATTATTAAAAATTCTGGACCGTTTTTGTTTTAGCTGCTCCTTTAGTGATCCATTGTTTACAGCTCGCCTCCAAGGGATACGACCAGGACTGAGAGCTCCTCAGTCCTGGTCGCACATGCTCAGATATCACCTCTCCTCTCAGGCAGCTACTGAGTGTTCAACCCCCAGGTGCTGTCATTGTACTCCTGTCCTCTGTTCTCCTTAGTAATTAGTCAAACAGTGCAAATAAATAAAAAGGAGAAACCTCAATCAGGTCTGTGCATTGATAAAGAGAAATAAAATCCATAGGTTTGATTTCTGCAAGGTATGTTCACACGATGTACCGTGGCGCGCACAGTACATCATGTGTTTCGGGAGTTTGGCGCATTAAAAAGTGTCTTCGGCACATTACAAAAGGACTTATCATGCCAAAGTTTGAAGTGCGCCTGTTCATACATTCTTTTTGGCTCAAAGTATACTAGAAAACTGGCACAGCCCCGTTCATATATGTCGCCCATAGTCCACAAATGTAAAAATGCAGGAATCCAAGAAGAATAAAACATGGGAAAACCTTGTTATTGGAGGATTTGTTAGTATGATACGACATTTTCATAGACTTTTTTGCATTTTTGTTTTGTTCCGATGTTGAAATTTTTCCAGTTGGAAGACACTATGATCGCTTTTACTTCAATTAGTATAGAGATAAGAGTAAAGTCCAATGCAATGATCAAGAATAAATCAATACAGATACAAAATAGAGGTTGCAAGATACTGTAGAAGAGAGAACCCCCTATTTAAAGGGGTTTTGCCACGATCTCATTTCATATCTCCTGTATCCAGCTCTTTGGCTCTGTGTGCTCAGAAGGGGGCGTGTGTGAGTTGTTTGAAATGCAGATCATGCGACCCAGCCGGATTATATCACCAGGCTTTTCCTCTCTCTAGTCAAAGAAAGGTCTCTTTATGTATAGAATTGATAGTAGCTACACTGTAGCTCAGAGGTAACATTTTTGCTTTTCAGCACAAGGGTCCTTGGTTCAAATCCCTGCAGGAACTTAATCTGTGGATTTTTTTTCTCTTTATCAATGCACAGACCTCATTGAGGTTACTTTTTTTTATTTGCACTGTTTGACTTATTACTAACTAGTCCAAAGGACAGGAGTAGAATGACAGCACCCGGGGTTTAAACACTCAGTAGCTGCCTGAAAGGAGAAGTGAAGTCTGAGCATGTGCGACCAGGACTGGGGAGCTCTTGTCCCTGGTCGTATTCCCTGGAGATGAGCTGTAAACAATGGATCACTAAAGGAGCAGCTAAAACAAAAATGGTGCAGAATGTTTAATAATGACGAACGGTGAAAAGGTTTATTATTTAATTTTCAAACTTCCCATGCAATTTTACTTTGTGGCAAAACCCCTTTAAAGGGAATACATCACCAATATATATTTTTTACTAATTAAAAGGAAATACTGATACATATTATTTTCTTCTCAGCAGTTTTATTTTATGATTGTGGATCATTTTGCCTGAGTTGCTTTAACCAGCATTTACAGAAATGCTTTACAGCAGCTTCATGCACATAGGAGCTTGTGAACAGAAGCAGACTCATTGACTTATATAGGAGACTTTTCTAGGCATGCTCTGTGACCTGGGAAGTGTGCAGGGAGAACGGAAATGTGACTACCTACTATTATGAATCGTGGATCTGTGTTAACTATACACAGTGGTGTCACCTTTCAGTGTAATCCTGCCTGTGCAGGTAATGAGGGGACTGCTAAAAAGTTTTCTCTACAGAACAATAAGAGCGCGACCCCACGGCAGTGGACAAATACTGTCCTGTTTTGCGGCCATCCCCACGGCCACGTGGGGGAGGGGTGTGGCTTTTCTCCGCAATGAGCGGAGAACAGCCCTCCCCCTCCCATTGAGAAGCACATCTTCCGTCCAGAAACCGGATGGAAGATGGTGCTTAATCTATGTTTTGCCGCCGGACCGCCGGCGGCAAAACCGCCGGGCGGAAAAACCCGTGCAATGGGGGCTGCTGCACGGGATTTCCATAGAGCACAATTGTGCTCATTTTCGGCCGGTTTTTCAGGCGGTCTGAAAAACCACAAACCGGCTGAATAAACGTCCGAAAACCCGTGCAGTGGGGACATGCCCTAAGTGTCAGACTAATATAAGGCCTTATGGCCAAAATAAAGAAAAAATGCAGGAGTTCAGGATTTTCTAAAAATATTGATATGGAAAATTAAAAAAAACCAAAAAACTTCTTAATGTTTTTAACATAAAAACATGAGTTAAAGAATAGGTAATTTTCTGATGAGATATTCCATTTAAATAAAATACATCAAGGTATCCCCAAACCTGTCATCATGCATTGTGCTGAATATTAAAGAAAAACTAAACATAGGAAATGCACAAAAAATATACCTGTCCTGCCTTTTTTTTTAAAAAACCTTCTTTCCCTTTGATCCATAAGGCAATGAAAATTGAGAAATATAAAAGTAATTGTACATTTTTGGAAGCAGACGTACTGGATGATGGCCCCCAGCATAGAGTTGAAAGGACACGCAATCACATGAATGTGGAAATCTGATCTGTAATAGGATCTTTACAGGTTATATACACCATTGAACCTATTTAGTTATTGCATTGCCTAGATTCCTACCAATAATACAGATTTGCAATTGGTTTTCCTTAAAAATGTTCTACCCTTTGGCTCCTTAAGCTCGTATGCATATATATTACAATCCAAGCTGATGAATGCTGCGCTGTGCTCATTCTATTGGACAGCTGAGTCTGCAGCCCATAGCCTTTAAGTTTTATTTTTTCTATTTTTTAAATCTTTGCACTGATCTAATATCATTGCAATAATCTGGAAATATGGCAACCTGGCACCTGCCTTGTTATGTCGGTACGCCATTATCTGACAGTAGTGCTAAAATACCTATTGATGCTAAAAACAGACCCTGCAAATATCAGAGTTCACAAACAAGTCACACACTGGGACACAATTATCGCTATTGAGCAATTTAAATATGAATGAAAATGTCATAGCAAGACAATATGCTAAAGCAGGCATTAGCCTCAGCCAGTCGGTAAATGCTAGCTAGTTTCAATGCTCAGAAGACGTTTTTTTTTACTTATTAAGACTAAAGGCCCCTAATGGTTTCATCAGGGTCCTTATAAATTCATATATGCTCCCTATATTTGTTTGATTACTGGTGACACTTTTCCATATGTATCATCCTCTATAATACAGTAGGTGTCCATATATAGGTGTCCACTATATCTGTAAACGTGTGTAGGATTCCAGTAATGTAATCACCATACCATGGGGGCCATTACGGAGCTTGCAGCTTTGGTACTATGTATACTCTCACTTAGGTAATCCTTTGTTGCACAATTACCTACTCCAGGTAATGTTAAAAAGTTAAAGGCGATGTATGGCTTCGTCAGTTAGCCTGTTTCAGTGCTCTCACAGCCTCTCAGTTACAGAAATTCAGGGGCGTTTCTTCCCCTCCCAGCTGGGTGTTTCTTAACCAAAGGGGGATGACATCATCACCCCTTCACTGTTCATGCTGGCTCCGTGTGTCCCCCCTCCACATGTCACTGTGTCTCTCCCTATGCAGAGTATGTAAGAGCTGTTTACATACCACAGGCTTGTATTCATGTTACAATTGAATCCAGTCTTGTATAAACTCCTCCAGAGCTGTGCAGAGTGAAATGCTCTCGGCCTCTAATGCTCCTTCTATGTTTAGGCACAGTCACACAATTGTGCTGTTTTCTGATTATAGAAGCCATGCAGTGTTATTCTGTTTCTTTTGGCTGTGCAGAATGAAAATGTGTCGGTCCCTTACTTTGAGTGAGAGGCAGGAATGCAAGCTCTGTGAATACAGCCGACCGGGGGCAGAACAGAATGTAAATGAGCTCTCAGCTAGTGAAATGCAAGCAGGAGGGATCCGACCAGGACTGGAGATCAGTATAAACAGAAACAGAAGATAAGGGATCCTGTGATAACAAGACAGCTTTGCTAATGACATCCAATTGCAAAGTTGCTTGTATTCACTGTCCCCTTATTCTGAAGACCATTCAATGAAATGATACAACCCCTTTAAGTAACTTTGAAAATAGTCCTAATTAAAAATCTACTACTGTTTTGTGTATACAGCTCCAATGAAGATCTTTCCACGGTTACAGACTAAAAACTCTCTGTAGTCTGACCCTGGAGTACAGTTATGCTGTCCACTTTTGTTGATTAGATACAGATGGGAAGGGAAGAGGCGTAAGTAAATAATATACAGGATTAGGCTCTATCCACATTGCGTTTTGGCCATACGTCACAGGTAGAATACCATATACAGGCAGTCCCCGACTTACACCGTTACGACTTACATCTGTCCCCTAGTTACAAACAGAGACTTATGGGGCTTGCTGGCACTTGTAGCGCCATGTTCCACAGCAGATAGTAGCCGTGGAACGACAAGTTCCAGCATGCCACAGCAGCAGATGAGGTGAAATCTTCCTAAAAGGGGTACAGACAGCAAAACAAATGTAAAAACCCTTTCCTGCACTATCTTTAATAAAAAAAAATACTTTTGTGCTGGAGTTACATTTAATACATATACCTATTCTGACTTACATACAAATTCAACTTAAGAACACACCTAAAGTCCCTATCCCGGTTGTAACCCGGGGACTGCCTGTATATGGTGGAGCCAGATGACTATAGAGAAAATATAAACTCTCTTGGACTACATATGGTTCATTTAACAGTGGTACATGCCTTATGTGCTAGACACAAAATCATGATAGACAACTCTTCTGTGTCCGGCACAAACTATAAATCAATCCCCCCCCACAAAACCCCCCCCCCCCCACAAACACCCCAAAAACCCCCAACAACAAAAACCCACCCCCAAACATTAACCCCCCTTTTTTTTTAAAAAAAAAAAAAAAAAAACAACCACCCCACCCCCCAACCAAATAAAACCTTTCCACCCCCCCCCCCCCCACACAACGCCCCCCCCCCAAAAAAACCCCCCACCCCCCCCCCCCACCCCCAAAACCCCCCCCCCAAAAAACCCTCCCCCACCCCCCCCCCCCCCACCCAAAAAAAACCCCCCCCCCCCCCAAAACCCCCCCCCCCCCCCAAAAACCCCCCCCACCAAAAAAAAAACCCCCCCCACCCCCCCAAAAAAAAAAAACCCCCCAACAAAAATTCCCCACACATACCATTTAAAAAAACCCCCCACCCCCCCCCCCCCCACCCACAACCCATAAAAAAAACCCCCCAAAAAACCCCCCCCCCACCACAAAAACAAAACAACCCCCCCCCCCCCCAAACAACCCCCCAAAAAAAAAACAAAACAAAAAACACAAACCCCCCCCCCAAAAAAAAAACCCAAAAAAAAACAAAAACCCACCCAAAAAAAGGAGGTTTTAAAAACCAAAATTTATAGGATTTAGGGGGTAAAAAAATTTTTTGGGAAAAATTTTAAAAATCTCTCTAAAAAACTTTTTGGGGGTTTAGTTTTTTTGATTGGGGGTTTATGGTTTTTTTCTTAAATTTATTGGGGTAAAAGGGGGAGGGGTTTTTTTTTATTTTTTAGGGTTGGGTTGGGATTTTGGTTTTTTCTTTGAGTTGGGTTTAGGGTTGGAGTTTGGGTAGGTTTGGGATTTTTCTTTGAGTTGAGGTTAGGGTTGGAGTTTGGGTAGGGTTGGGATTTTTCTTTGAGTTGAGGTTGGGTTGGGGGGGTTAATTGGTGGTTTAAAATTTTAAAGATTGGTTTTTAAATAAAATTGTGGGTTTAAAGGGGTTTTAAAAAATTTTTAATTTAAAATATAAAAATTAAACCCAAAATATTGAACAACAGTAGAAAACTTAAAAATTTACATTTAAAAGAGATTAAAAAAAATCATGGTTCAGACTCACAAATTTTTTTTTAAACCATTCTCATTATAGTGTTCAAATAATGCTTTTGGTATATCCAATTGCTGAAAAGGGGGTCCAAAAACGATGAAAAACCTCTCCCCATATCCATGGATTAACTCCTAGTTTAAAATTGCAGAGTTATCGCTCCAAAAAGGGCGGCCCCGCCCAGGGTATACTATCCCTAGTACACCACTACACCAAAACGAGGACTTGACACCATGAAATTTTACAAAAACATTTTTATTTTAAATATTTAAAAAAATTTCGTAATATTGTAACAATAAACATAAGCAGACAGCTTATAAAGCCATAGCAAGGAAAAAGTACAGAATAATTAGTAAGTATCTTTTTAAATCAATAAGTATAAAAAATTCCATACAAGTAATATATCAAGTACCAAATTTAAAACAACATTTTAGATTAATTTAAAATGATTAAAAACTCAATTTCCCCCTAAAAGTATATGCGGATAGCTTCCCCGCACCCCAACGCACGTTTAGCCTTAAATGGGATTTGGGATGTCCCAAATCGTGAACATTTTGACAAGTTCAGCTAAATTGCTGTTGATCAGAACAAAGACTTGTGCAATACCACACATGGCCAACCTGCAGTGTTAATGGGGCCTTTGTTTGGCCAGAGCCGTCTTTTTAGCATTATGGGTCCCCAGGCATAGCACTGTAGTGGGCCCTGCCCAAATACATGACATCCACTAGGGCCCTGCCCTTTGACACCTCCAAGCACACCTATGTTGGACACGGCAGCCTGTAATACAAGACTATTTGGCAGGGGAGGGGCCTTTGGTTTTCTCCACCATGGTTTTTAAATGTTTGCACATCCTAAAAATCACTCAACAGTTAAATAAGCAAAGGCAACCAAGGGATCCAGGGTATGTTTCTTATATTCCTGGGACATACATAGACCACCTGTGGCCCCTATACTTGTGGGTCCCCCAGGCAACTGTGTAATGTGTCCAATGGAAAAGATGACCCTGGTTTTGGCTGTAGTCTGGAGATAAATAGGTTTGCATGCAATATACAAAACATAGTTTGGTATTTTAAAGCTAAGTTACTTTATTTTTTTGGAGAAAGATAAAAAAGTAACAAAAAAAGAACATAGTCTTAGTCATACGTCAATTATGATAAACCAGAAGGAACATAATGCTGTAATGGAAAGCATTAAGCACACCGTGTCTCTTGCCAAGGTCATATCTATACTAAGACTGCATGAACGCGGCTATGAGTCCCCTTTTCCCAAGGCTTCCACCTATCCTTCACTGGTATATATGGTTTCTTACCTCTCTAGCATATGTTGCAACCTCTGATGTGATTACATATATGCATTTTCCCTTATATAAAGGGAACAGGAAGTTCTGAATGATGTTTTGAACGTTGCTGCTCGTGTTGTAATTTAGAAGACAGTAATTGTTAGTGCGTGGAGAAAGTGCGATACATATAGCAATTTAAAGAAAATGTATATTCACACGTCTAAACATACGTAGGGTGATGGGAAAGCAGATGGGAGAAGTGAAGCGCAGTGTTAGTAGAATTGCATATTAAGAAGGGCATGCATGCGATGCCATGTGGAGACATTTTCAGGTAGCACATTATATTAGGAACTGTCATCTCTTCGACTTTATAGTCAGTCATGTTTCCAATTTGCATAAAAGAAATGTCTCATCAGCAATAAAGGGCAGAGCCATCAACAAAGCTCATCTCACAAGTGTGATGGAGCAGTAACAAGAAGTGGCCTGGCATCAGCAAACTTTCCTTATCTTACTTGATTGATATCATGTTAAACCAAAATACCCAATGCCAGGAGGGTACAGTGCCAGAGTGAACTACACAAGAGACATTTTTTGTATTCAAAAGTGTGGTGACCTTTCATGGTCTAGGTTGTCGTTAGCTTAGAACACAGGTGTCAAGGTCCGAGGCCCGAATCTGCCCCAACATGTGGCTCGTGAGAGCTTAGACACAGCTGGCGGGCAACTCATAGGCGGTGGCACAGCTCTGACAGCCCTACCAACTCACCTAGCCACCTCCAAAGGCCCTTTGAGGGCAACCACAATGCTGTTGTGGGCCACGGAATATATGAGTTTGACACCCCTGGCTTAGAACATGGTCCCAAGCAAAGATCCGCAGCGAGGTCTAGCCAACCCAAACTGTATATCATACATTGTCTTCAAGGAGATCTTTACCCTATATGACTGCATACACTCAGGAACATGGAAAGCTGCAGCTCCTCTCTCATATATTCCGCGTATTATATCTTAAGGCCTCAGGTAGATGATTTGGGAAGTTAGTTGGAGCATAGGACGTAGGGCTTTACTTCTTCAGGATAGAGGCATGCACAGAAGGAATTGAGAGCAGAAAGGATTTTCCTGCTTCTTCAGTAAGGCCAGCTTGGCAGCATAGGCCCTGAATGTGGCAAGGTGTCAGTGCTGCATCTGTAGATGTATTAGGCCCCATTCACATACTGGTTTTGCCGCCCATTTGCTGTATCCATCTGGATAAAGTAAAAATTATTATCCGACAGATACTGCAGAACAATGGCAACCTAGCCATTAACTGTTAAAGGGCTAAAATAGTTCAAATGTCACTACAGTATTACATCCTGGCACAGTACCCTTCTGGCATTGTGTATTTTGGTTCAACATGATATCAATCAAGTAAGATTAAAGAAAGTTTGCTGAAGTTTGCTAAATCGGTCAAACATAGTCCAATTAGGACAATTGCCCTATAGAAGCCAAATGGTCCCACCACGGTATCCGTAGGAATTTTAACACTACCCCGAAGGATACCAAGACAATATGTGAATGGGGCCTTATCCTTGGGACATGTGATACTGTAGTAGGCAGTCAAAGCACTCTTTAGAGGCTTGTGCAGTTTCCGGGAGAACTGCAAACTGTTCCAGAAGTCTGGGAGAACCTCCTTTTTCTAGGAGGACACTCCAGGAGAGTTGGAAAGTACTTTATAGCAATTATATAGGGAACATCTTATGGCATTTCCAATCATGATATCCAACTTTATGATGAATAAAATCATGATCACTTTCTTCACACCAGGGCAGTGGAGTTATTCAAATCCTACTTCTTCACACTCTAGCTTGGACTCCTTAATAAATAATAATTTGTAGTAACACATTTCTAGCCCCATCATGTAAATTTTCAGGTTACACAGACAGAATATATGTAATTTTATTAATAATTAATATGTTTAAAGGGGTTTTGCCAATATCTAATGTTGACGTGGGATCCTCCGAAATGGGTATTTAATCACGTTTCTAAATATATGTTATTAAAAAAAGTGAGCTATAAATATAAAACACTTCCTTTATTACAAACTCGTAAAAACCATATGAACATTACTCTATATATTGCATAATACGAGAGGGATACTTATAGTTTGTTGCGGAAAACTCTGTTCAACCATGAGTCCCATAACACCAGGATCGACACTTTATATTCCATGTCCATTAGACCACGTTATGCCATCCGTCTCATCCGTGTGGTATCCACCATTCACCGGCATCCAAGGTGCATAGGCGCCCACTTCAATCCCCGCGTCCTGGGTTTTCAGAGGAGTACCCGGAGACCAAGCGGTAGCTGTCAGCGTGTGCGATGTTTCGGGGAGGCTCCTCCCCTTTCTCAAGCTTGAGAAAGGGGGCTCCTATGCACCTTGGATGCCGGTGAATGGTGGATACCACACAGATGAGATGGATGGCATAACGTGGTCTAATGGACATGGAATATAAAGTGTCGATCCTGGTGTTATGGGACTCACGGTTGAATGGAGTTTTCCGCAACAAACTATAAGTATCTCTCTTATATTATGCAATATATACAGTAATGTTCATATGGTTTTTACTAGTTTGTAATGAAGGAAGTGTTTTATATTTATGGCCCACGAATTTGTTTGGACTGATATAGACTGGTTTGGAGATCTGTGTGTGGTGCCGTTGAGGGAGCCTAACTTGTTATAAGAAGTGGCATATTTATACGTATAAATTAAAAAAAGTGAATCATGTGAGAGCTATAGCCTGACTTACATGCCCTTGGTTTCCTGACAGTTTACATTAGATACGACCAGGAGCTGACAGGAGCTGATATGGCCGCGCTTACGTTGTTTGCACTTCTTATCTGACAGCAGGAAACATGAATAAGCTTTGAAGGGGCTGGGGAGAAAGATTCTTTATATAGAATCCACTGGTTGTAATGTATTTATTTTAGTAAACATGCAGGCGCTCCCTGCTCTCTGCTCCCCCCCTGCCTCTCCCCCTGCAGCAGGAATGAAAGAAGGCTGCCTGCTGAGCTTCTCTTCTCTCCTGATCACAGAAGAGGGAAAAAATAAAACACATATAGCTTGTGTACAAAACAGTTCTCATCTGTGGATTAGCCAAACAATGTTTGCTCAACTACAGAGACTGAGTAAACAGGAACGGATTGGGGGTGGAGTGATGACATCACAGAGGAGGTACTTGTTTTTTTAAACACAGAAACACAACGCCCCTTTTTTCAAGTCTCAAGAGGGGAGTATCAGCCTGTTAGGTGAGGAACTCACTTCTTGGCAAAACCTCTTTAATAGTTGTAATTGGAGGTCAGTGTTAAAGTCGGTACATTTCTACCTATTTCAACACCCAAACCTCACATTATCGCCATGGCTCAGGTACATAAATGTACAATCATTTTATTGGGGTTATTTCACAGTAACTGCTCAAATCATCAAAATTGGGGTTGCAGAAAAGTGTGGACTTCCCACCACTGCAACCCTTTTCAGAGAAGTGCTGTGACATATCTGCAGCGTCATTACAGTATAAAATTAACACAGACACAAATCAATAATGATAAAATACAGTATTTGATTTGCTAATTTTATAAAAACAAGATATAAATGGGAATAGAACAAATACAAAGAGAACCATAATATATAATTATACACTGCCCATGGTTCTTTTTCCATTCCCATTTTTTATCTTGTTTTTATAAAATTATCGAATAAAATTCTATATTTTATAGTTTTTTTTTATAAATGCCTGTCTTAACCCAAGCAATTTTTCTCATTTTGTTCTTCATCGCAAGAGTCGTAACTTTTTTTTATTTTTCTGTTAACATAGCTATCTGAGGACTTGTTTTTTCGAGACCTGTTTCATTTTTAATAGCATCCTTTTAGACTTATTGATTAACTTTTATTAACTCTTTCAGAGAGGACTGAAAAAAATACCCAGTAATTCCGCCACTGCTTTTTGCATTTTAAATTCACGGTATAACTTTACAGTGATAACTTTATTGTATGGGTCAGTACGATTTATGACACAATTATAGTTTTTTAAATTTTATTCACCTTCGGGGTGAGTGAGGGAACCACGTTCCTCTAAAACCACTTAGATGTAATGGTGACTATTTACTGTGGCATCTAAGCTTGGATCTAAGGTATATCCACTGTGCCCCTCTGTCTCATCCAGCTCAGGACACTGATGCCAGCTTATTTCTGCCTTGCCCACAAAAGGCGTATTGTGGTCCTCAAAGGGGTTTTGCCACAATGTAATGTTGATGTGGGATCCTCCAAAATGGGTATTTAATCATTTTTCTAAATATATGTGATTATAAAAAGTGAAATCTGTGAGAGCTACAGCATTTCTCAGTCCCCCTTAGTTATCTGAAAGTTTGCATTAGACACGACCAGGAGAGCTGACAGGACTGATCTGGCCGCGCTTGCATGAAACACTTCTTATCTGATGACAGGGAAAATGAATGAGCTTTCAAGGGGCTGGGGAGAAAGTGAAGTGTATGAGCCTGTGTCTGCTGTATAGATAATCCATTTGTGTAATGTTATTATTTGAGTTAAGTTTTGAGATGCTCCCTTATTCCTCACCCCCTCTCTCTAACCCCTGCAGCATTCATGACTCAGCATGATTTGTTTATATTCTACTCTTTGCTGATAAGGAGGCAAGTAACTCGCGTCCTGGCAAAACCCCTTTAAAGGGGTTAATTTTGTTTGCTGCCAGTCTTGCTGTAGTGTTAATGGTATAATACTGAGTGCTGTGCTATTATGTAATACTTAGTGAAATTCTGATACCAATTTTTGATGTTGTTGGTATATAACATTACAGTATAGTATAAAATCTGTAAAAAAGTAGAAATCAGCCAAACAACAAACAATAAGGGTTGACATCTGGGACGCAAAGCAATAGAAGGGAATACATTAATTATAAATGGTACATGATTAACAATTACGTAGATAACTAATAATGCATACATAATAAGTAGCGATTTATCAAAATGAATGATGTGAGTCAGCATGTGAAAACTGTTAGTATGGGGAAACTTGGGCACAGATGGCATCTACATAATCTTGATGGGTCATTGACCTTGATCACTACAACCAGATCCACTACAACCAGAGATCAGAGCCCTGCTGCAGCCTTCTTCTGCCACAACAGCCATTCAGTCAGGGCGTATCCTCTGCCATTTCTACCATTGAGGGCGTTGGATCTTTATTAGTCTGGACACATTTTCTAAACCAGTTCCCCATGAGAATGACACAAAAGCATCACCACTGCTGCAAGGTCAACAACAAGGGGTGATATCTGATACATAAAAAAACAAGGTTACACATCAATTATACAGCATCTCATAAAAGTGAGTACACTCCTCATATTTTTGTAAATATTGTATAATATGATATTTTGATTTAATGTGAAGCAATCAGTGTAAAGCTTGAATAACAGTAGAAAGAGGGTGTGCCCTCAAAATAATTCAACACACAGCTATCAATATCTAAACCGCTGGCAACGAAGGTGAGTATATCCTTCAGTGAAAATGGATAAATTGTGGCCATTTTTTCCATTTTTCGTCCACAGTGTTATGTGACTCGTTAGGCGGGGTTCACACGACTTATTAAAGCCGTAATAGCGGGACGGATTTCGCCCGCAATTATGGCTTGAGTACGGGGCGGGGCGGCTGCTCGCCGGTCCCATAGACATGCATTATCCACGGCGCGTATCCCACTGGGATAATGTGCATGTCTCTTTCTCCCCGCCCAGCGTATTCGCCGAGTGGGGAGGAGAGACGGAATCCACAGTTCTCTATGAGAACTGTGGATTACCGTAATGACTGGCACGGATTCCAGTCGTGTTGCAGCGCAGTACGTCGAGCAATACAGCTGCAATCCATGCCCAAAATAAGCCGTGTGAACGGCCTCTAAGTGTTGCAAGGTCTCAGGGGTGAATTGGGAGTAGGTGTGTTAAATTTGGTGTTATCACTCTTCACACTGGTCACTGGAAGTTCAACATAACACCTGATGGCAAAAAACTGTCCGAAGATCTGAAAAAAAAGAATTGTTGCTCTACATGATTTCGGCTATAAGAAGATCGTCAACACCCTGAAACTGAGCTGCAGCACGGTGGACAAGACCATACAGCAATTTAACAAGACAGGTTCCACTCAAAACAGGCCAAAAACATGGTCGACCAAGAAGCACATGCTCAGCATCATATCCAGAGATGAATGCTGCCAGCATTGCTGAAGAGATTGCAGGGGTTGGTGTTCAGCCTGTCAGTGCTCAGATCGTGTGCCCCACACTGCATCAAATTGGTCTGCATGGTTGTTGTCCCAGAAGGAAGCCTCTTGTAAAGATGATGCACAAGAAAGCTCGCAAACAGTTTGCTGAAGACAAGCAGACTAAGGACATGGATTACTAAAACCATGTCCTGTGGTCTGATTAACTTATTTGGTTTAGATGGTGTCAAGTGTGTACAGTATGGCAGCAACCAGGTGAAGAGTACAAAGATAAGTGTGCCCGCCTATAATCAGGCATAGTAGGGGGAGTGTCATGGTTTGGGGCTGCATGAGTGCTGCTGGCTGTGGGGAACTTCAGTTCATTGAGGGAACCATGACTCCCACATATACTGTGACATCCTGAAACAGGGCATGATCACCTCCCTTCTGGGCCACAGTTCTCACTATTGTGAGATACTGTAAATGGTACATGATTAATAAGAACCCAAAAATACTTTTTTCCGGTTTGCCCCCTTGCCAGGATAGAGACCCAAATATGTGGCCCTTTAGAGTCCATCAGCTCTCACAAGTTTCACCATCGCTGAAAAATAAAAACAAAATGGGGGAATAAGACAACCCAAAGGGGGGTACAAAAATTTTAAAAATTTGGAAAACATATTTTAACAGTTACATAGATAGCTCTTTCCACACCTTTTTCACCTTTAATGGGCCCAAGGAAAACATAGTTTTTGGGGCCCAAACACTCTCACAAACCTCACCACCATGGTAAGGTCAATAATATGGGGTAACATCTGGGCCCCAAAAAAGAAAAAACCAAAGGGGTATACATGAATTATAAATGGTGCATGATTAAAAATTTAAACATACCCTTTTTTTCCAAAACCATTTTCCCCATGGGGGGCCCTGCCAGGAAAATACTTTTACTTTATTACATATTTTACATATTAAATTTTATTTAGTATGGTTAAAAAAGAAAATTTTGCCCATCAAGTTAAACCCAAAAGGTTTGGGGAAAGGGGTGAAGGGAAGAGAAAAGGGGACATTAAATCAGCCTCCCCCACGGGAAAATTTACCTTGAGCCCCACAACCCAGAACCAATCGTTTCCAGGGGTTATCCCAAAATCTCTGCCCCAGACCCTTTTCCCACCACCCCGGGACCAAAAATTTTAAAATGGTTAGGGTACCATTAATTTTTTTAGTTCCAGGTAGGTATTTTTAAAAGGGCCCCTTTCTTGAAACCCCTCTACATTTCCCTCCCGTTACCAGTTTTCCTCAGGTAGGCTATTCCCCCAGATTCAAAAAGTTTTTACGTGAAAGAACGCTTTTCCCTCCTCGGGAAAATTTGGGAACCCTTTTTTTTCCTCTAGTCAAGGGAATGTCCTCTTGTTTTTTGAGGGGGTTTCATTTTTGAAAAAAATTTTT
Source organism: Phyllomedusa bahiana (assembly GCA_025379985.1). Lineage (NCBI taxonomy): Eukaryota > Metazoa > Chordata > Amphibia > Anura > Hylidae > Phyllomedusa > Phyllomedusa bahiana. Next base: position 236,761 of record JAODAL010000204.1, read on the forward strand.
TTTCCCCAACTTTTTGTGGGGCCCAAATTTTTTAAAAATTTTATTTATATAAATTAATCATGCCCCCCCCAAGCCGTTTTTTCTCAAGACAAAATAATTTTCAATTTTTACTAACCCTCCTCAAACAAAAATTGCTCCTTCCCCCCTTATAAGTTGGGTTGCTCGTTTTTGTACTCTCCCCAGCTTCATTCTTTCTCTTCTATAAACTGTGGCCCGAACTGAACAGCAAAATTCTGAGTGAGGAAGGGCACCCCCAACCCTTTTTACAGTTTTTAGAATTACATCCTGTCCCCGGGGTTCCATCCTTTTTTAATACAAACCCCAAATTTTCTTACTTGCTCAAGAGGCAGCTGTTTTGACACTGAAGGTGAAAACCCTTGTAGTCTATGATCTACAAAATTTCCCCAAAATTTTTCTTTTCTCAAAAAGCAATTCCCCAATTTTTTTCCCTTCCCCCCCAAAAAAGGACATATGATGCCGGTAATTATTTCTCCCCAATCCCAAAACCTTACTTTATCCACATTGAACCCCATTTGCCAAGTGGATCCCCAAGCACTCAGTGTGTCCGGGTCTTTTTGAAATTTTATACATCTTCCATAATTGCACTACCCTACAAACTTGGTGCCATTTTCAAAAACGAGACGGGGGCTTTTTACTAAATCATTTTTTAAATACATTAAATAAGAAGGACCCAATAATGAGCCTTGGGGCACCCCACTCACGCCCCGGGGACCACTCAAGTAAGCCCATTTACCCCCAAACTCCCGGGGTACAAACCACGGGCCATTTTTTGATCCAATTACACACTTTTTTACCCTCAAACCCCAAAATGGATTTTTTTTTTAAAACCCAAAAAACCGCTTTTTAGGACATTGTCAAATCCCTTTTGGAAAAAGTCAAAAAACAAAAATTTTCCACAGCTTCCCCCTATCCAACTTCTACTCCCCTTTTTCCCATAAAAAGAAATCAGATTGCCCTGACCCCCTTCCCTTCCTTAGTAAATCCTTTCGCAATCACTAAAAATTTTGGGTTTTTTTGTAAACCCTATTCCTGTATATAGCCCCCTTATGACCCCTCAAAACATTTTTCCCACAACAGATGTTAAACTTACGGGTCTACAGGGGCGCCCACAAAGGTTTTCATTCGAGGCCCCCAGCCCCGAAATATTTGCCCACCCCCAAGTCGTAAGTGAAATTTTTTTACTACTGGTGTTTAAGCCTGCTGCCCCCGCCCTGCGCAGGGGAAGCCCTGGGGAGAGGACAGAGGTGAGCGGGGAGTCAGGATGAGTGTGGAGGAATGTGGGCACTTTTTTCTTCATTGGTTTGCTATCTAACAATAGTTTAACCCACCCAATGATACAGGGGATACAAAGCAGTTTTTGGGTTTCCCAACCCCTCCCCTTTGGGCAAAGAAAGGGGTGAACACTGACCTCTCCCTTCCGCCACCCTGGTAGAAGCCTTCAGGAGGAGGGGAGGGGGGCTAAAAACGCTGAGACTGAAGGGGGGAAACCCGGGAAACATGAGACCCGAACGGGGGTGGGGGCCAAAGGACAAGGTAGAATGAAAAAAGGGGCGGATCAGGAGGTTTTCTAGGGGGGGACTTAAAAAGGGGGGGGGCAAGGGGCAACCAAAAAAGAAAACCATGCAAATTAAAAAGAGGAAAAAAATTTCCCCTGGGGGGAAACCACTGGGGAAAAAGCCAAAAGGAGGCTGGAAAACTGCAAGGCCCTGGGGGCTGAAAATTGACAGGAAAACAGCAAGCACAGAACACCACAAACCTCACACCCCCCATCCACGGTTCATACTGCCAAGCGCGGGTTTTCCCAATCCCACTTTTTCCCTGCACCTCATTAAAAATTAAACTGCTGAAGAAACAAGCCCTCTTTTTTAAAGCGAGGGAGGGGGGGGAGCTGCAGAATGGACTCCCTTGGGCGGGGCAGTCACTTCCTCCAGCCCCCCTTCCCAGGCCTGGTGCCCGGGCTTTGAAGGTTCGTTCGGGCCCCTTTTTCACTAGTGAAAAATGGGAACCAAGGGATCAGTTTCACGACAGACCCCCGACCCCCCGCCGGGACCAGCCCCAAATTTCATTAAAAAGGGGCCACATTGAGAAAAAAGCACAGATTCCCGGCCCATGTTGGGGGAAACCCACATTTGGGAAACGAAATGGACCCTTTAAAAAATTTTAAAGGGGGGCTGAACGGGCCTGGGGGTTGCCCCCGTGTAAAAACAGACCCTATGGTTTTCCCCCTTATCCCCTCTGTTACAGAGATTCCAAACCCAAAACCCTCAAGGGCGATGTTCACACGGTTTTATTCCCCCCCCCCGCCATTTGCGGAGATGGTTTTCGCCCCGAAATTTTTTAAAACCCGCACCGGGGGGCAGCCCTACGCACCTTTTATTCATGGCGGGGCAACCCCAAAAATAATGGAGTGTCCCACTTTCCCCCTTTCCCCCCGGGGTTTCCCGCTGAGGGGGGAGAAGAGACGGAAAATTCCAAAGTTTTCTTATGCAACTGGGTTTCCCGGGGAAATGTTTTGGGATTTAAATTTTAAAACTGAAATTGGAGCCCCCCAATATGGTGCGCATTACGGCTGAAAATTGGGTCCCAAAAAAAGCCGAGTGAACACCCCTTACACAGATTAACGAACGGTATGGGAAAAAATCCACAGTCGGGCCCTCGGGGTGATAGTGTAGAAGGGCTTAAATTTATAACCCTTGCACTTTTGGGAGCCCCCTCAAATGACTTTTTGGTTGCTTTTGGGGAAAAACACCAAAAACCAACCTACATGCTTTTTAATTATTTGGGGTTTAATATTTTATTTTATAAAAATTTTTTTATAAAAAAAAAAAAACAAGAAAAAATTGGGGGGTAAAATAAAAAACCCTCCCCTTTCACCCCATAAAATCCAATCCCTTTTTCCGCCCCTTTCCCAACCTGCACCCCCAAGAACATCTCCAAATCCGTCCCTTTCCACTGGGGAAAAAAAATAAAACTCTCATTATTCCCTTTTAAATTCTTTCCTTTTGACAACGGGCCACTCCTTGTTTAAATTGGGCCCTCCCTCTCCCCAAACTCCCCCCTTTTTCCAAAATCTGCCCCAGAAGGGCAGCGGCCAGCTTTTTTCTCCCCCAGCCCTTTTAAACGATGCCTCTACCCTAGGCAGTAAACGCACTGTTGCCCTACCATACAGGAACAGTAAAAAACCAGCATTTCTAACCCTTAAAGCTCTCCACAGCGCTGCCCCCCCTTACATCTCCTCCCAAGTCTCTGTCTACCCCCAACCCGTGCCTCCGCTCTGCTAAAGTTAAAATCAGACAACATTCCTAAATTCATCCGAACCTCCCTTTCCCTTCCCCAAAAGATTTCAAACGGGGGCGGCAAAAAATTCTCGGGAAATCCCACCAGGGCAATCAGGCACATTCAAAACCCCTCATAGTTTTTAAAGAGCCCAAAAATACTCTTTTTCGGCCCGGGCCCCCAAATCCCTAACTGCAATCACAAAAACCCCCTTCCCAACCCCCCCCTCCACTTGGGGCACTCACGGGCACTTATCTTTATAAAGAGTAAAAGTCTGGGTGGGCGGGGTTAAACCCTTTTTTTAAATGAAAAACCACTCCCAATTTATGAAACTTTGGCCCTTTTAAACCAAAATTTAAACTTGGCACTTCTTACCGTATTTTTCCCCCAAATACACCCTAAAAAGATTGAAAGCTCCCCGAGCAGGTCCCAAAAACCTTTTGTGTCTCATTTGAAAGGGTTTTTTTTAATGTGTAATGACTGTATGTTTACCCTTTTTTTTTAAAAAGGGGCGCGGAATATTTGGCGCTATAAAAATTTAAAATTTTTATTTTTAATTAAAAACCCTGAATGTAAAAAGGTTTTGGGAAACCCTGGGAGGGAGAATTGTTGAAAAAGGGCAGGGACAGTTTATTACGGGTTCTTGTTTTCCCTGTTTTGGCATTAAAACACAATATATTCTGAAATATACAGAAAAAGCAAAAAAAAAAATTCGGGTTTACCATTCTATTTTCCCAGCCACATGTGCCCCACCAGGGTCAGATAACTGCAGGAGCTGTTTGAATCTTTTTAAGCCCAAAAAATTTTTGGCCCCGGAGCCCTCTTTTTAATTTTGGGCTAATATAATCCCCCCCCCCCCCCCCCTCTTTTTTGACCCGGTAGGGGGCAAAAAATTTTAAAAAAATTGAAAAAAATAATAAATTCTTTAAAAAAAAAACAAACATTTCCCCAACCCCCCTTTTTACCCAAACCCTTAAGACCGGGGTTTTTCTTAAACATCCCCTTCCCTTTTTTGCTTTTAAAAAAATATATATATATTTTTTTTTAATACTTTTTTTTTTTGTTCCCCCTTTTTTCCCTTATTTTAAAAAAAAAGGAAAAAAATTCTATATAAATAAAGTTATGTATCATGGAAAAGGGGATAAAATTTTAAATAAAATGCAAGAAGGGGGGTTTTGCGTTAAAAACCCGAAAAGTACTAAAAGCAAAAAAATGGGAGTTTGGGCCCGTATCTATTAAAAATATAGTAACCGAAAGAGTCAAAGCCACAGTTTTTTGATTTGGGAGTTTAAAAACTGCTGGTTTGGGCCCAACCCGTTTCTTTAAAAAATTTAACAGAGGGGATGGGGCCCCGGATGGGTTTTTGGGCCCTAGCCCCAAAGTCCCGCTGGTCTATAATTACCTGGGGGAAGACTTGGAACCTTTTTTTTAAATTGAACTACTTTTTTCCTTGCGCCAGTCCCCCCTGGGAATAAAACCAGTCACCAGGGGAAACTCTAAAAAAATCAAATTAAAAGGGGCACAGAGAAAAAACCAGGGTGAGCCCCTTTAAGAACTCTTGGGTGAATGCCCTCAGGGCCTGGAGCCTTTTTTCAAAATTTTTTTTATTTAACTTTGGGTTGATTTTTTTTACCTGGGGCGAAAATTTAAATTTTAGCAATGATGTATTAACAGTACTGGCAACCCCCTACTTCTGCAAATTGGCCCACCCCCATCAACTCCAAATTTTATTGACAGTATAAAACTGGCTGAAGAACCAATTTATTCCTCTTTCCTTCCTTGGGCACCATTTAAACCCCCCCCCATCACAGGTTTTTTTGGGGTCCAAATTGCTCTGCTTTGGCTTTTTTGGAAAATTTTTAACTTAAAGAATTTCTTGGGGTTTTTTTTTGCGTCCCCTTTCCCCCTGCCTTTTATTGAAATTTTTGCTGCTTTTAAACCCCTTTTTTTCAGATTTTATTAAACTCTCTAAAAAATTTTCAAAGGCTTATGCTGATCCCTCTGATTAAATTTTTTTTAAAAGCCCTTTTTATTTTTTTATTTGCCCTCTTAACCAAAAGGGAGGAAGCCAAGTTGGTTTTTGTTTTAGTTCCCCATACTTTTTACCCATAGGAATAAATTTTGCAATTTAAAATTTTTCCCCAAATTTTAAAAATTTAAAACCCCCCCACTTGGCTTCCCTTTTCACCATTTGCTAATAACTGCTCCCATTTTAGGTTTCCGTTTTGCATCCCTCAATAAGGAAAAAAATTTTGGGGCCCTTTTAAAATTAAATGTTTTTGCCTTCCCGCTTTTGTTTTTCTTTTTTTCCAGTTTACACTAAAGTTTAAAATTAAATTAGGTTCCCCTGTTACCCAAAAAAATTTTTAAAACCGTGGCCCCGTCCGACAAAATTTCCCCTTTGTTAAAATACCAAAACCAACAGAAACATTTACTTCTAGTGGGGTTTCCCCACAAACCCGCCCCATAAAATTATCCCTAACAGATTGAGAAAAAAACGCAGAACCGGGACCCAGTCAAAGCCTGGGAAATTAAAGTCAAACCCTTTAATTTTTCACTGTACCTGCCCTTTTCTGCCCGCACCATTTGATTAGCATCCGTTTTTTCAAACTTTCCCCATTGAAGTTTTGGGGGGCTATTTGATTACAAACCCAAAAAAAATATTTTTTCTGAATTTTTTAAATTTCCCCCCCCTTTTATTTTTCCCCCCCCAAATGTTTCCACATCTTACTACTTTCCGCCCTGTAATTTCCTTTTTTTCCCATTTGCCTTCATATTAATTTCCCTTTCAAAACAGACAAATCCTCCTCCCCCCCCTGTTCGCTCTGTTCCTTTTCCCAAAAAATTTAAAACCTTGAATGTTGACTGCCCAAAACATGGGGTGGTGTCCTCCATGTTTTTTAGCAAAACCTAAACCCCATCAATTTTCCCTCTACAACAAGCACCTCAAGTTTCCCCCCTTTGGTTGCAAGACTTTTAAACATTTGTGAATAACATTTTAAAAATTTCCCCCCCAGTTTTTTCACTTTTTGTCAACGGTTTTGGATTTTACCAACATTTTTCATTAGTTTGGGATGGAATCATACTTAACCCTTCAAAGTAGACAGCTGGGATTAAAAAATTTAAACCGGTTTGAAACAGCATTGGGTTTTAAACGTTTCCCTGTTCAGGGAGACAGCATGGGAAAATTAAAAAAGTTACCTGTTTCAGATTGGGCGGGATTCGAAAAACATCTCCCCCTTTTGGGGAATGGCCATGGATTATAAAATTTTAATTTTTTTTGGGGCAGCATTTGATTAAATTTATTACACAATTAGTAGATGGGATGAGATTAAAAATGAAATATTTTTGGGGAAACCCAATCTTTAATGCTGGTTTTTCAACACCCTGGATCTCCTTATCCACTTGGTTCTACTCAACCTCCCCCATTCCCGCTTCCCACTCGCGAAAATATCTGCCCACTCTCTAACCTATCTACTCCAGGCAACATAGTTTTAGGGTCTATCAGCTCTCACAAGCCTCAACACTACTATAAAGTCAACAACAAGGGGTAACATCTGAGACAAAAGACAATCCAAGGGTATACATTAATTATAAATGGTACATGATTAACAATTACATATGATAATTAATGATGCATAAAAATTTAATAGAAATATATAAAAATGGATGAGAATGAAAATCAATAGGAAAATGCATAAGATACATCAGCTTCACAAAGGTGTGGTGAAACGCACATTGAGATGGTCTCCTGTGAGGTGTAACACTCTGGGTCTGGGATGCGTTCTACTTGCTGTTATTACCTATATATCTTATATTTATCATACAATTGAGCATTGACTACCCTGCACGTGCACTTTATTGTATTACATTGGATTAAATGCATTTAGATTATTGCACTTTACAGGGGTTTTACTGCTGATGCATTGAATGCACTTTCCTATTGATTTGGCATTATACCTCATCCATTTTAATGAATTTCTATTTATTATGTACGCATTATGAATTATCATATGAATTTGTTTGTTATGTACCATTTATAACTTATGCAAACCCTTTGATTGTCTTGTTGTTGTATTTAGCTGACTTCAACTTTTTCTATCACAAAGGGGTGTGCTTGTTAAAATCGATTTTTCCTGGAAAATTATTTTTTTTTACATTTCTGGCAGTATATGCAATTAAAAATGACAAAAAAATCTTGCCCTTCTCTAGCTGGGATAATAAAGAGATAAAACTTCAGAACTGGCTGCATGGTGGCTCAGTGGCTAGCACTGTTGCTTTGCAGGTATGGAATTGTGGGTTTAAATCCCATAAAGGACAACATCTGCAAGAAGTTTAAATGTTTTCCCCATATTTGCATGGGACCTCTCCACAGTCTAACAATATAAGCTGTACATAGGTTAATGTGGAATTTAGACTGTGAGCCCTGGTGGGGACAGGGACCAATGTTACTAATGACCATCTCTGCACAGTGTTGTGAATATAAATGAATACACTACTCACAAAAAGTTTGGGATATTTGGCTCTTGGTTGAAATTTTAGGATGAACATAACAGTTATTGATTTTTTTTTTTAAATTAACTAATTTTAGAAAACACATGTCCAACCATTTAATGTTTCAGTACTATTTGCACAGCTTGCTGATCTTTAAAAAGGATCTTAATGGCAAAATTCACAACAGGTGTTTGATCCCTGAATTGCCCAATAAATTTAGGAGATACATTTGAATTGGGATTTAAATTGTCCTCCTCATCCTGCTGTTCACATTTTGACATCATGAGACCAAGACAACACCTTACAATTGATCAACAGTACCTCACCACTGTACCTCACCACTATTGATATGTGCATCTAAAGTTAAGAGATGGTCTCATTTAATTCATTTAAAAAACAATGTAAAAACATTTTTTTGTTCATCCTGAAATTCGTAATAAGAATGCTTATCTGCATGTAGTCTAATTAAAAAGAGTGGGTAATGGCAGAATGATTGCTCTATTGTTCTCTGGAAAGGATAAGATAAAGATTAGAGTAGATTAACTGGACAATTACAAGAGCAATACATGAAAGGTAAATGGGTTCATCTTTTTCTGCACTCGGGGGAGGGGTTACAGCTTTATTCACACTTATCAGGTCCTGCTTAAACACTTTTATCTTTAGAGAGCCTGGAAGAGAACCATCAAGCGATCCTTACTGCTATGCTATCAGAGCTCACAGAGAGAAAGTCACTGAGGCAAACCGGGAAGTTATGTATATAGAGGAACTTTTAAAAATTATATAAAAACACCAATTTGTTTAAAAAAATACATATAATAGCCATATATTGCTTTCTTGAAGGTCCCTTTAAATTCTATAATATTTGATATTGCAATAAAGTAAATTATTTTACATTAATTTATATCAATTACTTGTTATTTTGTGTGGTTTTTTTTCTTTATTAGTTTTTGGTTTATTGTATCCTTACGGGCCTCATGATTGTAGGATTTCATCAGCTCTTGTGTATGGTTCTTACCTTTGTTTGTTGGTTTTAAATAAGCTCCAATGAATTCTCCCTCACCTCTAAGTGAACCTTCATTGCATCGGTTCCCAGCCATCCCTTCTTGGCTGTCACAATATCTTAGCCCTTTGCTCAGTTAACGGTCAATAATCTGTCATACTTTTGTACAGCGCGCGTAATTGCATCTAAGATTTTATTTCTTGAGTAGGCTATTGGTCCCAGACTCTGCCTGTCTCTAAGTATTAGGATCAGGGCACAGAACTATCATATTGTGTTTTATCATCATTTGCGAGCTCGAACAAATGCGCAGCTGACGGTGATAACTTTTAATTCCGACTGGTGAGCGGAGCAATTTTCAGATGACTCGTGCGGCTCAAGGAAATGACACCTCGCTAATCAATTAGTGCGGTGCTTAGCGAGAAACGACAGGGAGGGGTTATCATATTATAGACATAAGTAAATATTGCTAACCAAGTACAAATACGATCAGGCTAAAAAGGCTCGGAAAGTATAATATGTGACCATGTTAATTTGCAAATTATGATACTACATTGTAGATAGTGAGATTCATGGTCTTTGGAAGAGCTGAATGTCGGGGACTATGTGGCGCTCCATGACTTTTTCCGAAGGATTACCTGAAGTTAATCATACACATTAGGCCAGGGATCTCAAACGAAGCTGGTCTGCACATAGAACAAAATTAAAAGGACACTTTTATAATATAATATAATATAATATAATATAATATAATAGAACACTATAGCCCAGGTAGTTACACATGTGGAAATTTGTATTATACATATGTGCTAAATGTGTGCAAATAATTTTAAAATCTATATGAAAATTCTTTTTATATACAAATATTATATATATATATATAAAATGCAGGCGTCCCCCGGGTTACAAAGGGGATGGGACTGTAGGTTGTTCTTAAGTTGAAATTGTTTTGTAAGTTGGAACAGGTTACTTATTAAATGATTCGGCAAAAATTTTTTTTTTTAGTTTTGGATAGTACGGGGAACGTTTTTTACATATGTTTTGCCCGTCTGTGCCCTTTTTTTAGAAGATTTCACCTAACGTACTGTATCTCATGTGCAGCTGTGGCATGCTGGCACTTGGTTATCATGGTTGCCGTGAAATCAGTGATGAATGTTTAGCCACGCCCATAAGTCTCCGTTTGTAACTAGGGGGCGTATGTAAGTGGAACGTTTTAAGTCAAAGGACTGCCTGTGTATATAATATATTATATATATATATATATATATATATATATATATATATATAATATACATACAGGCAGTCCTCGACTTACATCTGTCCCCTAGTTAAAAATGGAGACTTACTGTATAAGGAATGCTGGCACTTGTAGTTCTACAGCATATAGTAGCATATAGTAGCTGTGGAACGACAAGTTCCAGCATGCCACCCAGCACGTGGGATGAAAATGAGGTGAAATCTTCTTAACCGGGGCACAGAAAGCAAAGTAAATGTACTATGCATGAATATGTACTATATATATGTACTACATATGTACAAAAAGTGTACTCTATATACTGTATATGCACTACATATGTACAAATGTGTCCTAAATATATGTTATATGTATGTACAAATACTGTATGTACTAAATATGTACAAATGTGTACTCTATGTATATGCACTATTTATGTACAAATATGTGCTATACATGTATATAGTATGTACTTAATATTTACTTCATGTGTACTTTATTGTTGTATTATAAACATTTATAATAGGTAAAGAATGATGTATGTTTTTTACTTTTTTTTAAAACTTTTTCTCTTTTGCTTTTTCAATGTTTTTTTTTTTTACTTTTCTCAGTACCTGATCATAGTACAGAGTATTATGCCAACTATCAATCGGTCTATCTGCCTCCACCTTATGTCAAGATCAAACTAGAGGCTGTTGTTAGGCTTCCAGCTGTAATGGTGACTGTCTACCTGCTATGATTGCATAGCAAGGATGCCATTGGAGGACATAGGAAGCCCCATCCCTACCTGTCAAATCCCTTACATGTTGCAGTTGTTTTTGACTGCGGCATCTAAAGGGTTAAACATCCAGGACTGGCGCTCTCCTCATTCAGCCTGCTCTTAAGATGTCTCTGGAGCTCCGATGCTTTGGGGGGCCGCAGATGACAGTTTCATGGGCCACATGCCACCCACTGTTCATGTGTTTGAGACCCTTGCATTTGACAATAGTAAGCCAAATCTGATTTAATCAAGACCAGATCACTATCTAATGCATAGGAGCCTTGTGACTTTCACTTGGCTTGGGAACATTCCCTAAATGTCTCAGTGCAGCAAGGAAAGGAGGTCACCTGTGCCTGGCACTCTCTGTTTATAAATGTCTAATATAGGAGCTCCCCTTTAACTTGACAATTAACGCATTATTTTATTGTGTCACAGAAAATTATCTTGACTCTTTCACTGCTATTCAATGGCCTTTGTTATGTCCTCAGATCAGATAACATGGTGCCATAAGATATTTTTGCCAAATCCCCATCTGTATATCATTGACTGTCAGCAGTAATAAGAAGACAAGCTCATGGGAGAGGTAGCAAAGCAACCTACTGCAAATGTTGACAACCATGGTGTCCATTGACGGCACCTATAAAAAAATCAACGATACATTGGAAAGCTAGCAAAGGCACCTAACACAACAACAGCGCTTATTGATTACAGTCATAAAAAATAATAAACTCACAAGAGATGCCATCCACTATAACAAGCGCAGTCACTAAACTCATCCATCAGAAGGCAAGGACTTATGGGAAGGCTAACAATGGCACCCAGTGACAACATTGATGCCAATAGCACAAATGTGTCCTCCCTTACCTTTTTTCTTGGTTCCATACTTCCTGTCTAGATGAGAACTGAAAAATAACCAGCTGTGAAAGAAAACCAAGAATTTGTGCTACTCTCTCAGGAGTTGTTTATGCTATGCGTGTCTATACTTGGTCACCCAATGGTTGAAAGGTGATTTGTAGACCTTGTGAGGGATTCCTAGCATGTTCTAACAATGAATTTGTATTGTGAGAAATTGGAGTCCTTAAAGGGGTTTTGCCACAATGTAATGTTGACGTGGGATCCTCCACAATGGGTATTTAATCACTTTTCTAAATATATGTCACTAAAAAAAGTGAAGCCTGTGAGAGCTACAGCATTTCTCAATCCCCCTTAGTTACCTGAAAACTTGCATTAGACACGACCAGAGGAGCTGACAGGCCACGCTTGTGTGAAACACTTCTTATCTGATGACAGGGAAAATGAATGAGCTTTAAGGGGCTGGGGAGAAAGTGCAGTCTATGAGGCTGTGTCTTGCTGTATAGAAAATCAACTGTTGTAAAGTTATTATTTGAGTTAAGTTTTGAGACGCTCCCTTATTCCTCACTCTCTGCTCACCACCTCCCTCTCTCTGCTGCAGCCTTCATGACTCAGCATGATTATTTATATTCTACTCCCATGCTGATAAGGAGGTAAGTAACTCAAGTCTTGGAAAAACCCCTTTAAAGAAGACCTGAGACATTTTCTGACAACTCTGTTTAAGTAAATACTTGTGTTCCTTGTAAAACAAAAAAGGATTTTGTAGCATCTTGTCTTTCATTTAATCTCTAAATGTTAATTCCATACTTGTCCACCCTTAACTTTCAACAAATTTTAAAAAGGACCTCTGACTTTGCAAGACATGTCTGTTTTAAAGAATACGTGTCCCTGTACACCCTTCCTCTACTAGCACTGATTGCACAATGTCAGACTGTGCAGGAACACCCCCCCCCCCAACTTGTAACACCCATCTGACAAATTCAGAAATACATTTCTAGGAGGTATAACAGAGGAACAACACATAGTTATAAGAGAAGATGTTCCTGAATTGTTATTTCACAGGGAACACAAGGAATTATTAAGACAGACCTGTCAGGAGAAGTCCTCTTTCAAACTTGTGGAAAGTTAAGGATGGACAAATCTGGACTTAGTAACATACAGAAATAAAATGGGGAATCATATTATTAATCCCATCTGAAAAAAAAAATCAGGAATCAAGTTCCCAGTAAACTCAACTTAACTTTATTGATATACATTAACATTTGCCCCATATAAATATATTGACCATCACCATGCTATAGCCCTACTATCTGTGGTCATTATCCTTCATCTCCACAGATACTTGCGGTTGTCATACATCGAACATTGATTTTTTGTCCCCTCATGAAGTAGTGACTGGGGTAACGTGTCTGGACTTATGATTGACTAGTGACATCAATTGTGGTGAACCGGCATTTTTCTAGGGTTAGCCATTGGAGGGCGGGGTCGTCTCTTTCAGGATGGGTGCTCCTCCTGTGAGATAGGACTAAGGGATACGTATTGTATTAGAGTCCTATGCCCACTCCAAGTACTTCTTAAACAGAGGATATACTATTGGGAGGACTTCAGAACCGTGAATATATATATATATATATTGTATGGATTTCATTTGGCATAGTTGTGCTATATGGTCAATATATTTATATGGGGCACATTTTAATGTATATCAATAAAGATTAGTTTATTTTTACTGAGAACTTTAATTTTTCTGTGAACTCCGCCTGATATCAACAATAAATGCAAAAGTGTACACTACTATAGGGACAAGAACTTATTCAAAGCTAACACTGACTGACAATAACCACAAAAAGACAATGGGGCACATTTACTATGGCAATTGAGCCAAAATTCAATTGCAATTTGCACCACAAGGCCGGCGAACATGCTTTACACCACATTAACGGTTTCCTAGCCCTGAAAGAATTCTTTTATGGGGAGTGACTCAGAGTGTGACATCAGCATATAAGTCATGCCCCACAATGACGTCACGCTGGTGGAAAACATCTGTAAATCGTTGCATCTGGCCCCTGCTAGTGTGGATCAGTCCTCCAGCTCCACCTCTCCTAGTGTTTATGCAGTTGTCCTGAGAGGCAGTTCATTCAGGGAGCGTTCACTGGCCAAATTTTCCCAGTGAAGTTACTACCCACCCTTAGTGTTAAAAACATGTACTAATCAAATGGATTCTGATTAGTACATGTGTTTAACATATATGATGTGGAATGCTGGCACTCGTAGTTCTATAGCAGCAGATGTGTACAGGTAGCTGCTGCAGAACTACAAGTGCCAGCATAACACACCACACGTGTTAAACACATGTTAAACACATGTAATAGTCTGCACCCATATGATTATTTACCAGTTGAATAGGTGCAGATTAGTACATGTGCTTAAACACACAGACTCATATATATAAGGTGTGCTGTACTTATATTATTTCCTTGATAGACAGAAAATGAGGTGAAACAGGGACAAGGACAGCAAAACAAATGTTTTAGGGTTGTTAACTCAGTGTTCTAAAAAAAAAAAATATTTTGACTGCAGTTACATTTAAGAAATGTACCTATCTGACTTACATACAAATTCAACTTAAGAGCAAACCTACAGAACCTTATGAAGTATTAGCAAAAACCAACAAAGAAAATGGGCTAAGATATACAGAATATGAATTTGGTAATAAGCACCAACCAATCGAAATAGAGTTCACAAAAAACAAATTTGTAAAAAGAATATTTTTGGTGTCAAAAATAATTTAAGTATGTCATGCTACAATCAAAGATAAAAAAATGCACGCTCTACAACTCCACGATCTTTGTGTGCTCCTCTCCTGTCCACTTATGAGCCATTCATGGCTGGGTTAAGTAACCAAATTCTTAGAATAGTTAGGGTATGTTCACATGGCATCTTTTAGGCTGTATTTTTGGGCGTAATTGCGCTGCAATACACCCCAAAAAATGGCCTGTAACAATGGTAATTCATAGCTCTTGCAGCGCGTACAAGTATGCATCGCAAGACGCCATGTGAACATACCCTTATGCACATTTAATATGATGTTATGTATTTGTGACTTAAAGGGGTTTTTCTACCACGCTGTTTCACTGAGTTTTAGCAGGTTTGCACTTACTCTGTCTCCTCAGTCTGTGAGTGGTTCTATAGCAAGGATTACCATATTCATCTTCTAGGAAGCAGATAATCAGACAGTGCAGGAGATTGTTATCTCTAACAAGATTATAGATAAAACCATGCTTTTTAGTCCTCACAGCCCATGTACCTCTTGTTTAATGAAGCTAATCTTGTTAGATTAGATTAGTTTGCTCCAAGCTCAGTCTGTCAGTTGGATGACATACCTCCCTGCCCTCTGCTCTCAGCTAATCCGATAACAGACATCTTTCTGGTATGCAGGTAACCATAGAAACCTGTGTGCATTCAGAGAGCTGATAAATATGCCTCTTATCTCATGACTAAAGTAAAATCTATTGACCAATGTATTTAGAAAAAGTCTTGATTTTACTGTCCCTTTAGGTTGAAAGCTAATCTTTGTAGTGAGAAAAACATATTCAATTTATGCACTTATGATACCTTTGGCTTACATTTATGCATATGTTTATAATTTTTTTTACAAAGATCTTGGAAATGTAAAGCGTGCATCTTTTCATCCTTGGGTATAACATGACGTATTTCATTGTTTCTTTCTTATTCAAAATGCTTTATTGAGGAATCAACAAATGGTACAAATCAAAGAGCCAAAGAAAGGAAAAAAAAAATTGACAAAAGGTATATCATATACAGCGGATCTGTACACACAGTGATATGAAAACTTTCCAACAGTGCAGACAACCACAATGTTATCATAAGGCGTTCTTTCTTTCCTCTTTTTCCCCTTTTTTTTTAACCTTCTCCACTCTTAAGCGGACAGACAAGACATAGAAGAAAGGAAACATCACTAGGTTCTTGTGTCCGTAGCGGGCGAGTGGCTTCAAATCCTCTAGGCATATCTACAGGGCCAAGGGTAGATTGATGGCTCTTTTGTCTCATATAGCAAGCCATTGGAGGTACATACATTTTCTGGCTTCCAAGTGATGTCCACTAGTCTAATATAACCAAAAAGCAAAAGAAATGGAACAATGAACTGCTGCCGAACACTGGAGAGAAAGAGATGGAGCAGGGTAAGGACGCTCCATCCAAGGAGTGCGCACTGAGGCCCCTTGTTAAAATAAAGTAAAGAAGCGAACTCGGATGTTCCGAAATCCATGCCAGCCCTTCCCTTCCACCAAGGAGTGTCCTGACTAAGTATCAATGAGGTTTTCATAATGAGAGGAGCTACAAAATGTTATCCAACTCGACCAGGTGGCCATGTATTTGTCTGGCGTGTGATTGTGATCCGCACGGATCTCTTCCATTCGCTGGATAGACGTTAGTTCATTGAACCACATGGAAATGGAGGGTATCTCTGTTGACCTCCATAATCGTGGAATGAGAGCTTTGGCTGCACCGAGCATAAAAATGACGATATGGCGCCTGAGTATACTTATAGGCATGGGGATAATCTGCAAAAGCACTTCGGCAGGGTTCTGTTTTAGGCTGATTCCCGTTACCAGCTCAATTATTTGGATGACTTTCGTCCGTCATTGTTTTTTATTATTTTGCTATTATCACAAATTTTGGGGGGCGATCTTTATATTAGATTGCTTTCTAAGTATTAGACAATATTAGTAAATGTGTCCCAATGATTTGTAGGAAAGGACAAAGATACCCATTTTCACTAGTAATAAGAAAACAAGGGCTTATGGAAGATCTCACTATAGGAACCATAATTTCCAACTAAGCAAATCTAACAGGGCTATGGAAATGCTATGAATAAGAAATGAAGCCTGGTGGAAGCCTGACAAGTGCAGCTTCAGACCATGTTGTCCTATAATATCTGACTCCATTACTTGGTTAATCTGATATGATGGCACTATGCATATTTTTCCCTACACAACGTATTCAGTTGATGAATACAACCATGACAGAGGCTTAAAATGATTTTTGCTAATGCATAAGTCTCCTCTTTTGCATATGGCATCACCAAGTGACAAGACCACAAATTTTCCATCCTTTTCTCTTACAGTCCATCATTACCCTAACAAAGTCCTCTGAATTGTTGACTATAAATCAGATTCCTTTCTCCTTTAGCAATGGGTGAATCATTTCAAGGTCTACAACATCAGCACAGTTACTCGCAATCTTGCAGGTGCTATTCAAACACAAGTAATGAGTGAATGGCTCATCCCTCGATATCACAAGAAATCAAATGGATTCTCAAAGAGTGTATCAATAGCAATGATTAAAATGGCACTATTTGCCTCTTCCGCAGTCTGTTGCCTCCATACGTCGTGTCAGACTGCGGACCTTTCTACATGATCAGTTTAGAAATTGACTCACTGGGAATATAGCAGCTTAATTTTCCAGCCAGTTTGTAAGCACTTACACCCCATTTTGGGTGTGGCTTACTTCCCTTCCATTCACTTTCAAGACCATTTAAGACTGAGGTAAACAATTTTACCTAAAAGGTATCTACTTAAGCTTCAGCCCCCCAAAAAATGTTCTAATTTTTATTCATGGTCATTGACAGCAAGAACAAGAACAGCCAAGACTCACCAAAAAGCCAAACAAATTCAGTCATGGTGTCATGAAATCTTAGGCCATGTCCCCACGGCACTGTTTTTCAGCCGGTTTCTAAGCTGAAACCGTCTGAGAAACCAGCAAACCGGCTGACAAACTTTTAAACGGACCTTAATGGAAAATTAATTTTCCACCTGGCGGTTTTTCAGGCCGCCGGCGGTCCGGAAAACATAGAGCATGTTCATTCTTCTGACTGGTTTTCTGATGGAATATGAACATGTCTATGTGAAAGGGGAAGGCTTTTCTCCTCAAACCACGGCAAAAAAGTCGTCCCCCATGGTCGTGTGCACGGCCCGAAAACAGTACAAATACCGGTCGGATAAACCGACCGGGATTTGTCCTGTTCCATGTAAATTGCCCCTTAGGGTTCTTGGAACCCAACCCATTACAGTTGGGTTACCTCCCCTGTATTCTCTTCCAAGAACATATTAAACCGTTACTAAATTTGGGTACTAAAAGTACCCTATATACTGTAAATTACTTTACACAAAAAGTATTGGCTAAATAATTAATTAACAATAATTAATTTTAAACATGTAGGGAAAGGTAAATGAAGACTATTACCAAATACATTGGTTTCTCTTGGTTACTGACCACCTCTCCCTGCTCTTTCTCTTATCTGATTGTGACCATGGTGATCTTAAGCACAGAAGCTTGTTTATCTAAGCTATTGACAAGTTTTAACCATTAGCTCGCTATAGCTTTGTGCACTACAGATTATAAACCTCCTGCAGTCACATCATCATAACAGGAATAGCTAGAAACAGCAGCGATGATATGCAATCATTGCTGAAGAACCACCCACAGCGTAACAAGAAAGAGCAAGTCTGAAGCTGGCTATGGCTCTGCAAAACAGCATGGTGAAAACACCTCTTTAAAGGGGTTTTCTCGCTACAAGGATTGCTTTTTATGTTAAAGATCTTGCAAAAACAAGTCACTTTGCAATATATGTCCATTAACAGTGTCCTACCTATTCCTAGATATCCCCTCTTGTATGGGCTGCATCAGCTCCTCAATTTGCTATAGCTACAGACCTGTTTGATCGCTCCTGATAGGCTGCCAGCGCTGGTTGCTATAGCTCCAGACCTGGTTTCTACTGCAGCCTAGTGGAAGTGTAACAGTGCGGCGATGACAGACATACGCCGAAGTGCCAACAGCAGACATCAGGGTGTGGATCCTCTGTTATCACCTCAGGAGATGTGGTAGCTGGAGGACCACGCCAGGGAGTGGAGTCTAAGGGGCCCTGGTCTTCGCCAGAGCCGCCGCAATAGCGGGATGGACTTGGCTGCGGGGCCCCCAGGTCACTACCCCTGACGTGGCTACCTGCAGTGACAGCCGGGGTACAGGACAGGAACACAGGAGAACATAAGCAGGGCAGGTAAAACGTACTCAGGAACACAGCAGGATACAGGAGGGTTAAACGTACATATAGCACCACAGGATACGGCAGGAACTGGACGGGTAACACATCAGGTACAGACCAGGGAAACGGCAGGAACAGGAGAGGCACTACAGGACAGGAACACGGCAGGATACAGGAGACACAGACACACGACGGGACGAGACGGCCAGGAGCTCAGATGACCAAGACACTGGACCAGCATCTCAGGGGTTAAAGGCTCAAACAGCAGACCTGAGATGCTGGCCGGAGCTCAAGATGGGAAGCAGCTGGACACAGCAAAAGACTGCAATGAACTGACCCAGAGTAGAGACAAGAACTTCCTCTTATAGCCAGAGGTCAGGGGTGAAGAGGAAGGTGCACAGAACAGGAAACTATAAATAGGCAGGAAGCTGCCGCGCGCACGCCTTAGGAGGCACCGTGCACAGACAGGACCCAGGAAGCAACAAGACTGGACAGGACCGGCCCGTACATCGCTGAACCCCGGCTGCTGGGACCCCTGCACAGGGAGCCCCAGCAGAGACATGGCAGGCACGGACAAGCCGACGATCCAAGGCAAGGACCGCGGCATGAACCGTGACAGTACTCCCCCCCCCTCAAAGCCCCCTCCTCCCCCTCCAAATCACAGAATGACATTCCACATAGGCAAGGGGCCCGCACTTCTACGGGGGCAACCCCAAAACCAAGTACAGGCTGTATAATAGCCAGTATAGGGAAAACCTAGAAACGGAGGTGCATGGGAGGACCAAGCGGGGCACTAGGCAAAATGGGAGGGGAACCCAGGGCAGGCAGTAAGCCACGGGGACTCAGAAGGCTCAGGGCAGGACCGTAAGCCACGGGGACTCAGAAGGCTCAAGGCGGGACCGTAAGCCACGGGGACTCAGAAGGCTCAGGGCGGGACCGTAAGCCACGGGGACTCAGAAGGCTCAGGGCGGGACCGTCAGCCACGGGGACTCAGAAGGCTCAGGGCGGGACCATAAGCCACGGGGACTCAGAAGGCTCAGGGCGGGACCGTAAGCCACGGGGACTCAGAAGGCTCAGGGCGGGACCGTAAGCCACGGGGACTCAGAAGGCTCAGGGCGGGACCGTAAGCCACGGGGACTCAGAAGGCTCAGGGCGGGACCATGAGCTAGGCCAAACGTAAGCTCTGGGCTGGACCATGAGCTAGGCCAAACGTAAGCTCTGGGCTGGACCATGAGCTAGGCCAAACGTAAGCTCTGGGCTGGACCATGAGCTAGGCCAAACGCAAGCTCTGGGCTGGACCTTGAGCTTAGGCCAAACGTAAGCTCTGGGCTGGACCATGAGCTAGGCCAAACGTAAGCTCTGGGCAGGACCATGGTAGGCAACGGGTTGCAGACGCTCTAGACGAGGGCAGGGTCACCCCGGCGGGATCCATGGTTAGTTCATACTGTAACAGTGCAGCGCTGACAGACATACGCCGAAGCGCCAACCGCAGACATCCGGGTGTTGATCCTCTGTGATCACCGCAGGCGAGGTGGTAGTGGAGCGACCACGCCAGGGAGTGGAGTCTAAGGGGCCCTGGTCTTCGCCAGAGCCCGCCGCAAAGCGGGATGGACTTGGCTGCGGGACCCCAGTGTCACTACCCTGACGTGGCTACCTGCGGTGACAGCCGGGGTACAGGACAGGATACTCAGGAACATAGGAGAACATAAGCAGGGCAGGTAAAACGTACTCAGGAACACAGCAGGATACAGGAGGGTTAAACGTACATATAGCACCACAGGATTCGGCAGGATGACGGGTAACATCATCAGGTACGACCAGGAACACGGCAGGAACAGGAGAGCACATACAGGACAGGAACACGGCAGGATACAGGAGACACAGACACGACGGACGGACGGCCAGGAGCTCAGATGACCAGACACTGACCAGCATCTCAGGGGTTAAAGGCTCAATCAGCAGACCTGAGATGCTGGTCGGAGCTCAAGATGGGAAGCAGCTGGACACAGCAACAGACTGCAATGAACTGACCCAGAGTAGAGACAAGAACTTCCTCTTATAGCCAGAGGTCAGGGGTGAAGAAGAAGGTGCACAGAACAGGAAACTATAAATAGGCAGGAAGCTGCCGCGCGCACGCCTTAGGAGGCACAGTGCACAGACAGGACCCCAGGAAGCAACAAGACTGGACAGGACAGGCAAGTACATAGCAGAACACAGGCTGCTGGGACCCCTGCACAGGGAGCCCCAGCAGAGACATGGCAGGCACGGACAGGCCGACGATCCAAGGCAAGGACCGCAGCATGAACCGTGACAGGAAGCCAGTAAACACTCCCCTGAATTCAAAGTGAAACCAGGAAAACAGGTTTGAGGGAAGATGAATCAATGTAGTGAGACAACCCCTTGAAGCTAAAACATTTTCATTCGTCTCTAAATGACAAGTCCAAAAGCCACGTCTAATTTTATTTAGAAAATGGATTCTTTAGGCTGGCACCAGTTTTGTGTTGGCTAAATTTGGGCGCAAAATCTAAGGGTTCCCCTGGTTTTCACCCTTAATCATCATGAGGAGGTACGATTTTTGGTGCAGAGTGGCCCTCAGGTCAAGGTCTCTGAAACAGTTGGTAACCCCGTGCAGCGGCAACAACAGGGCACAAGCATGAAGACAGGATTGACACTTGGCCATGGGACTGTACATTGGTTAGAGGGCTAGAATATGGTCAGAGGGGTAAAACATAATCACAGGTATGGAACATGGTCATAGAACTAGAATGTGGGTGTAGCGCTGGAACAAAACCAGGAGGACAGGAGTGGGGTGAGGTCAGATGGAGCCAGATCACAATCGCAACAAGGTTAGGACCAGACCAAGAATGAAGGGACTCGAACCAGAACTTAACTGTAAACTCTCACTCAGACCATGACTAAAAGACCTGCCTGGCTTCAAATAGCTGGCATTGATAAGCTCTTCAGAAATAGCCCAGGAGTACGCAACACAGTGAAGAACAACGAATTCCAGAACCAGGAAGACTACACAATGCTTTTGCTACTTCAAAAGAGTGTGCTCGAGCAAAAGAGACATAAAGACATCAAAACTGAGCTGTGCTATGTTGAACACTTAAAAGACACTTAAAAAAACTGTTTTATTCATAGATATGAAGTGGATATTATGGTCTCTCAGGACAACAACATCAGATGGAGCATGCTTAGTCTAGGTAAGACCTAAAAATTCATGAAAACCAACAACACTGAGGTAACATAATAACCATGTGACTAAAAAATTAAGGTGTGCTACCAAAAGTTGATGCCCTTCTATTAAAAAAAACAGCTGTGCAAAATGAAGTACAAATAAATAAGTGTTTTTATCTATTTTTGAAGGATGACTTATAATCAACTCAAAAGAAACACAGAAAGAAAGACACCAAAACTGAGTTGTGCTACGTTTCTACCCAGAAAGATTAGCAAGATTGGGGTTATTAAGTTTAGGGAAAAGACGGCTTCAGGGGGACATAAAAAATATGTTTAAATACATTAAAGGTCAATATAGAGATCTCTCTCAAGATTTATTTATACCCAGGACTGTATCTAGAACAAGGGGGCATCATCTACGCCTTGAGGAAAGAAAGTTACTACATAAACATAGAAAGGGATTCTTTACTGTAAGAGCAGTGAGACTGTGGAACTCTTTGCCAGAGTAACTTGTCATGGTGAATTCAATAACAGGGTTCAAAAAGTGTCTGGATGCATTTCTGGAGCATAATAATATAACAAGTTATAGTGTCTAGGATTCTGGAGGGGGGTCGTTGATCCAGGGATTTTTCCGATTGCCAGATTGGAGTTGGGAAGGAATTTTTTCCCTTCCCCTTCCTTTCTACCTCATTGGGGTTTTTTGCCTTCCTCTGGATCAACACTTTAGCACAACAGGCTGAACTGGATGGACGTCTTGTCTTTTTTCAGCCTTACAAACTATGTAACTATGTAACTACATTGAAGTCAGGCACTTGGAAGACCTTGCCTGCTTGCCTGCTGTTGCCAAGATTAAATAGGGCGATATGTATCAATGGGGCTGTGCAAGTTTTCTGGTATACTTTGAGCCAAAAAGAATGTATGAACAGGCACACTCTAAACTTTAACGCGATAAGTGTCTTTGTAATGCGCCAAAGACACTTTTTAGTGTGCCAAAGATGTTCTTGTCGGCACAACTGAAGACAGAAGAACAATAGGGAGTTATCAGTCAAAAGCTCGAATGTTATTTTTGAAAATTTGCCAAAAATCAAAGTTTTGTGGAGCTGTTGGGTTTCTCAGAGGAGTACTCCAAAAACAGTTAAAAAACTGCCCCCTTCATAGATATGGGGTAGATATGGAGGTTCCTCAGGGAGGCAACATAACATGGGCCATTCTCAGCATAGGTAAAAGCTAAAAATTCATGAAAACCAACAACACGGAGATAACATGATAGTCAGGTGACTGAAAAATTTAAGTGTGTTGCCAAAAGTTGATGCCCTTCTATAAAATAAAGAAGTTTTTGAATCTAGTTTTGAAGGTTGACTCATCAACAACTCCACAGAGTCCAGATCCAGGAAGAGTACACAGGCTTCTGTGTCAAACAAACAGGGCTAGTGGTCAAGCTAAAAGACAGAAAACACAAAACTGAGCTGTGCTAGTGACATCAGGTACCCAGAGGCCTCGCCCAGTTAAACAGGCTGCCAAGATTAAATGGCTTCCAGTTACAATAGTGGCGCTACGTTCTTGCCAGAACACCTGAAGGCAGAAGAACAATGGGCAGCAATGGGTGGAGAGCTAGAATGTTATTTCTGAAAACTTGTCAAATATCCAATCAAATTTTTTTGATTGGGTTTCTCATAGAGTAACCCAAGATACACTTAAAAAAATGGTCCCATTCACAGACATGGTGGGGGGATTATTGAGTCTCCTCAGGTAGGCAACATAACATGGACCATTCTTAGCTTAGGTAAAAGCTAAAAATTCATGAAAACCAACAACATTGAGATAACATGATAGTCAGGTGACTGAAAAATTAAAGTGTGCTGCCAAAAGTTGATGCCCTTCTATAAAATAAAGAAGTTTTTGAAGGTTGACTCATCAACAACTCAACAGAGCCCAGAACCAGGAAGAGTACACAGTGCTTTGCTGTATCAACAGGGTGTGGCAAGCAAAAGATAAGGAAAAACACCAAAAAGAGCTGGCTATGTTTAACCCCGGGACCCAGAAAAACCTCACCCGTTAAAGGGCCAAAATTTAAAGGCTTCCTGTTACAAAAAGTGGGGCACTTTTTTTGCCAGAACACCGAAGGCAGAAGAACAAAAAGGGGCAATGGGTGGAGAGCTAAATGTTATTTCTGAAAATTTTTCAAAAATCCCAAATTTTGTGTTTGGGGTTTCTCTAGAAAAACCCAAAATACAAAATTAAAAAAATCACATTCATAGTTTGAGGGGGGGGGGGGGGCGGAGTATTGAGTCTCCTCAGGTAGGCAACATCACTTGGGCCAGTCTTACCCAAAGGTGGGCCTTTTAAAAATGTATGAAAAAAACAATCAGTGGTTTTAAAAGATAATCGGGAATGAAAAAAATTAAAGGTTGGGCCCCTACTTTATAAAAAGTGTCTGGTATAGTAAGTACATACACTCTTGGAATGTGTCGCTGTCTATGGTCCTGACAAAATGGTTAACCCTTTAAGTTTCTTTCGTTGTATTTCTCAAAAAAGCTGGGGGGCACCTATTAAAAAAGGGGGTCTTGAAGAAAATGAAAATTTTAAATTTGGGGGTTCTTGCTCCATTAACATTTTTAATACCCCTAAGGGGGAAAATAAGAAAGAAAGATTTAAAGGAGCCCCACCCTCCCCCCAACTCTGCTGTTTGTTTATAAAACCTCCATTTTAAAATTTACGCTTTGGGGTTTTCTTTTTATCTTTTAAAGGTTATGGGGTTGTAAACCAGCGGGGGGCTGAAAAAAGGGAAGCTCTCCGGGGAATTTTAATTAAAAAAACATTTTGGGGAAATGAAAACCTCCTTTGCGGGCATAGAAAGCAATAAGCTTCTGTTGGAAATAAAGGTTTTTCCATGTGCCCCCTTTCCAAAAAAAAGGACTGGGTTAATGCTGTGGGGGTCGTTTGGGGGGCCATCTGGGTCGGGGCCCTTAAATTTAAAATTTCGGCCCCCCATTTTGTTCTTCGAAAAATCCTCTGTAGCTTTTATTTTATGATCTGTTTAATATCCTTGAAAACTTGGGGCCCAAGAAGGAATGAGAAGATCAGCAAGGCAAATAAACCGGAAAAAAAACCCTGTAATTGGGTTTTGGAAAACCCCGGGAGAAAAACTCCCCAAAGTAACCTCCTTTAACTTTCCCCCACCGGCCTTGAACGTTGACCTCCAGCTCCAAAGTGTGCAGATATTGTATTTTAGAGAAACGCTACAAAGAAAATGACTGACAGATTTAAAAGGGAATTACATGTAGGAACCAAATGTGATCTGAGAGCAAAATGGAAAAAAAATCTGTACCAATAAAAGAATTTTTTTGTATTGGTTTTTAATTGGGGGGGGGGGGGAAGGGTAACTCTAAAAAAACTCAATAAACAACATGGTCAGTTGGGGAGATTAACTTTTTTATGATGACAGATACATAAATTGCTTCTAGAAATATAATAATGGTAAGTTCACACGAACTGGAAGAGCAGCAGTTTTTTCTGTCGGAAATTACAACAAAAAAATTCACAAGGTGTTCCCGTCCAATATGTATAATTAACTGTATGTATAAAAGGGAAATATTTACAAAACTGTATGGTTTTTTACTTTTACCCCTTTAAAAAATCCCCCAAGTTAGTTAAAACTTCCCCCATTTGTTTTATTTTTTTTTTTTACCAAATGGGGCCCCCAAACCCCCAATTAAACGAACAAGGCCAACTTTTTGGGGGGTTTGCCAAATGATTTTTGACGGGAACCCCCAAAAAAGGGGAAATTAAATCACTTTTCTTTTTTTTGTGCCCCCCCAAAAAAGTAAACCCCCCGCCCCTTTATGCACCTTGCCCCATTCCCCCCCTTTAGTTACCTGAAAGCTTGCATTAAAACCCAACCCCAGGGGAAGTGACAGGCCGGTTTGGGGTAAACCTTTTTCTAATCTGAATACAGGGAAAAAAATTTTAAAGCTTCATTGGTGGGAAAAGTGCAGTCTATGACCCTTTGGGTCTTGTGTTTTAGAAAAATCCACTTTTGTAAAGTTATTATTTGAGTTAAGTTTTGAGCCCGCTCCCTTATTCCTCCCTCTCTGCTCCCCCCCTCCCTCTCTAAACCCTGCAGCCCTTTATACCAGCTGATTTTTTATATTCTACTTTCCCCTACTGATAAAAAGGGAAAATAACTCAGTCCTGGTAAAACCCTTTTAAAACCTGGAGGGTCTTGGGTGTTGAGGGCCCCAAATAGGATTTTGAGGTGGGATTTGCTTACCCTATTATACAACCTAGTAGGATGGGGGAATTGTGTGCACATAAAATTTTATACAACCTTTTAAAAAGAAAATGTGAGTCCCGGTATTTGTTTCTACGTTAATTTGGATTTTTGGGGTGGGGACACTCTTTTCGGGGCGATTACCCCATTGTGTAGGTAGGGCCTACTAGGTGGAAAAAAAAAGGGGAAAACGGGGCCCCCTCCCCCACCTTTTTGGGCCATTTAAATTTAAATAGACCTCCAAAGCTATTAGTGGTCTTGTTCGTTTAATGAGGCTTTGTTTTCATTATAAACATATATTAAAAGTTAAAATTTAAATAGTTTTTGGGGTTTTTAGTGAAAATTTTTTTTTCCGGGTTTGAATTTTTAGAGGACCCGCTTTCGTGATAGTTTTATATTTTTACTAAAAAATTAACAATCTGGGAAGGATGAAGACAGGGGCATTGGTGGTTTAAATTCACTGATGCTCCCGGGGAAAAAAGAAAAACAATTTGAAATTTTTTTGCATTGGGGGGCTTTGGGGGGGCTTTTTCCCCACATCACTCTTAGAGTAAGTTTACAAAAAGACAGGTTGTCTGTACTTCCGCTACACATTTAATTTACACAATCCCCCTCTGCTATTGTCCCTCTAGTAACTGTCTTACAGTCAAGGAAAGGAAGCTTCTCTCCCACTTAAAGGGGGTTTTCTTACCCTGCCTTTTTAAAATATTTACACCAGCTTCATACCCCACCTTTGGTTTTTTCTGTGGGTGGTTTTTTCATCAGTGACTGGCAAAATCAGCTTTTGTTATTCCAAACTTTTCTGTTTCAGTGAAATGGGTTTTCTAGAAATTATAATTGCATTGCACCCAAAGGGTACAGAGATCTAAGGGGTAAAACTTGTCTTTAAAATTAGGGTAAAAAAGCTCCTTGTTAAGGGGTAAGATTCAAAAAGGGAGTGGGCTCCCCCCTGGTCAACGGGGGATTTTTGAAACAAACCCAAAAAAAGAGAGAGAGCAAGAGAGGTTGTCATAACCAAATGAAACCCTTTTTTACACTACAGTAGATAAAAACGGCTTTGTCTCCTTTAAAAAAAAGCAAAATTAGAGCAGCAAATATATGCAAAAGACTTATTTACCTTTCCCCAAAAATTTAAAAAAATTTAAATTTTAGCCTTGAGAAAACCCCTTTAAGAATTGTCATAGGCCAGTGGTGAGGCCTAGAGTAGCATTTCTAGGAATGCCAGTACCTGGCGACTAGGTTTTCAGGCCTCTTCCCTCTCCGCCTTGCTGACAGTTTCCTATTCAACATTTTCCCTCTCTCTTCCTGTCTGTCTGCCTTCCCTCTTCGTCCTTGCATCCTGCTTTAGGCAGTTGTTGTTGACCTTTGCCTGCTCCTGCTTCACTGCCGGCAAATGTGCCGGTGACCCCTTCCATGCCACTAGAGCTGCCTAGCTCACAACAGACTCTGCCAAGCATGGCTTATTACCATGGTGAACCAAGATACTGGTTCTTAAAGCCCCAGTACCCTACTTAAATGCAAAGTTATCATTATGATCACATAGACATTTCTTTTTTGATCAACTGTATTTTTATTAAAGATAACAACACAGAAATTAGAGCATATTACCTGCACAACTTGTATACAAAAGTCCAGACGGCGTAGTACCATAGTGGTTACTGTTAACATAAAATGCTAAGTACTTAACCATTAGTAAGCATCCTCAAAAGTTCAGACATAACAGGTAACTACGTATTCTATGAATC
Organism: Phyllomedusa bahiana; assembly: GCA_025379985.1. NCBI lineage: Eukaryota > Metazoa > Chordata > Amphibia > Anura > Hylidae > Phyllomedusa > Phyllomedusa bahiana. The sequence goes on from JAODAL010000204.1 coordinate 264,653, forward strand.
AAGAGTAGCTCAGACATGGTCAGACAATGTCTAGACGTGAGAGCTCTCAGTGTCTTCTTAGAGATATGAAAAAATTAGGATAAAGAACCAAGGACAGGTAAAACCGAAAAAGACATAGACAAGACACAACAAGGGGTGGGGATTGAGACGTGGGTGGGGTGACAATTTGGTATCTGAGCATTAACTGCTCTTATAGGTTATTGTTGACCTGCCTCATATAGGCTGTGATATGAGATAAGTGTCCCAGGGTTTCCAAATATCCCCGAAGTGCTCCAATTTATCACTGAGAAGGGCTGTGAGATATTCCATCTCACGTACCTCTCTAATACGTGAGATAAACTCCGGTATAGAGGGAGGATTCTGGCTTTTCCATTTTCTTGCTATAAGGCATTTGGCTGCTGTTAAAAGATAAAGTAGCAGTCTGGACTGTTTGCGGTTGAGATTGCTTGGAGGGGCATTAAGAAGAAAAAGCATAGGTTCTAAGGGGATCCTTGCCCCCAGTGCGTCATCCAATATCTTCCGGACCTCCACCCAGAAAGGTTTAATAAGGGGGCATTCCCAGAATATATGCATCAGAGTACCTTTCTCTCTACAACATCTCCAGCATTTATCTGACACCGTGGGGTAAAAAGCATGGAGGAGAGAGGGGGTGTGGTACCAGAACATCAGGAGTTTTATCTGGTTTTCTTTATGTGTAATGCAGGAGGATGAGGCGTGGGCCTGTTCCCATATTGTTTGCCATGTTTCTAATGAGATGGGAGTGTCTAGGTAGGATTCCCATTTCCTCATATAGGTGTGGTCAGGCTTCTCTGAGGGGTCCGGGATCATTAAGAGCTGATATATAGTCGAGATTAGTCCTTTAGTCGAAAGGTTGCCTCTACACAGTCTCTCAAAACTTGTGGGAATAGAAACTTCGTTTGTGGACAGGGACTTTTCAGAAAGTGACAAATCTTGAAATACGAGAAGTAGCTGCTGGCTGGCATATCGAAGTTTTCGCGTATAACCTCAAAAGGAAGAATTCGTCTAGTTTTGTAATCCACCACGTCAGCCAGTCTGAACAGGCGTCTCTCAAACCAAGGCTTCATATGTACTGTATGCCATGGATACTGTCAGGTATCAGTGGCTGGAACAAGAATGACGTCATAGGCGAAAACCTCGAGCAAAGGTTAAATTTTTTATAGAAATCTTTCCATACCTTCCAGGTCAAAGCCATGGGGCCCAGCAGTGGCACGTTCAATTTGACATGAGAGGTGGACCAGAGGAGGGCGTTAGGATGGATGGGGGCAAACCCAAAGGGTTCTCTATTCCATCCACCCGGCATATGCAAAAAGGAGGACCACGCTGGTATCCTTCTGAGTTGTGCCGCCCAGTAGTATCTTAATACATTCGGGACAGATAAACCCCCCCTAGACTTTCCCGCTAGCAACAAAGATTTAGGGATGCGGTGTCTCCCGTGAGCCCATATGAAACGTAGGAACGCAGCTTGCAGGGTTCTCAGCTCACTACCCGGGACTGGAATAGGGAGCGTTTCGAATAGATACATAAGTTTTGGGAGAACTGCCATTTTGATGGCAGCAATCCTACACATGAGCGAGATGGGCAGCGAGTGCCACTTACTCAATAGTCTGTGGATCTCCAAGAGTTTGTCCGGGTAATTACGTGCGAATAATGTAGCATAGGATGTAGTCAAGTTAATGCCCAGGTATTTTAAGGAGTTTTTTTGCCAATTGAACTGAAAGTTAGCCCTAAATAACTCGAGTTCAGAGTGGGGTATGTTAAGAGGCAGTGCCTCCGTCTTAGACTTGTTAACTTTGTATCCAGAGAAGGCACTAAATCGGTCAAGCAGGGACTGCAGGTTAGGCAAAGTAATGTGTAAATTGGTTAAGGTCAGTAAAATGTCGTCCGCATATAAGAACACTTTAAACTCTCTATCTCACACCACAATCCCGAAAACATCCGGGTGTAATCGTATGGCTGCCGCTAATGGCTCAATACAAAGGGCGAATACTAAAGGGGATAGGGGACCCCCCTGCCTCGTCCCATTTCTTATATGTAATAAAGGAGAGTGCGCGTGAGGAAGGCGAATAGTGGCGGAGGGGAGATCACATAGACATTTCAATGACATTAAACATAAAAATACACAAGACCACTAACAGGGTGGATACACACCCTACAAATCCATATGGAGCAGATCATTTCTAGTTGGAAACTCACCTGCTTTGAGAATCTGTAAGCCACATGTGAATTTCTGCTGCTGAAAGTGCAAGGATTTGTTACAGATTTTCCCCATTGACTTCCACGGGGAAGTCAAAATCTGCAAACAAATCCTAGTACAAATGTGGGATTTAAAAGCTTCTGATCACTCCTGAATGAAAAAATAAGACTTCTTATGCAGTTATGCGTCCTACCATGATTGTATTTTGCTGCAAATAGACCAATTTGCCTCTGTGCACTTTAAGAAAGAGGAATGACAACTCTGGAAGTGCTGGACTCTTGACCACATTGGCTGCCCCAAAGGGTTTTAAGAAACAAATGTAACTAATTAAGGACTAATAATGACTGAAGGACATTTTATGCCGGTAAGTAGTCCTCTCTTTAAAGTGTACTTACGGGCAAATGTTCTTAGCTAGTAAAGTGGACTAGCTCAACCTGCCAACCTTCTTGTCCAGAGATTTTCTTTAATTTATATTACTAATAACACTGAGTAGCTTTGTTCCTTGGATTCAGGAAACACCAGTCTGGCCTCATCTGAATTTTGCTGGCGATGGCGGGAACATAGAGCAACCAGTCACCCGCCATTTTCCATACAGGAAAAAGGGATTGTATCATTCATTGATCACATACACTTTCTTTTCCCATCTTAAAAAGTCAGATCAGGCCAAACTGACCCTACCTGAGTCCCACATTTAACCCCTGAAACCGAACGACTGAAAAGTAGTTAATGACCAGAACATTTTTTTCGTATTTGCCTCCTTTCGTTTCAACAGTTGTAACTTTTTTTTTTTTTCAATGACGCAGTTGGATGAGGCCTCGTTTTATTCGACACGAGTTGTACTTTATGGGGGTATAGTTTAAGTTCACTTATAAATAATTGTAGTATTTATTTTTTATTTAAAATTTTTTTTTTGTTTTTTACATTTTTTTTTAACACCATTCACATTTCACACTTAATAACTTGTTAGATTAATTCTACAGGTTAGTACGGATACCAAATATGTGTAGGTTTTTTTGTGTGTGTAATTTATGCACAATTCTTTTTAATTAAATATTTATTTTTTTTATTTTAATTATTTATTTTTTTTATTCTTTTTTTAACACTTTTTATGGGGTTTTTTGTACTTTTTTTTTTACTCCCATGAAGGGAGAACAGTTTTACATTTTTTTAATTTTTTTTTTACACTTAGTAATGTATTAGCATATTCATATATGCTAATACATTCTAATCTGTGTCAGTTTGACACAGGCAGTGATTAGGACACCACACAGTGCATCCTAATCACTGGCTTTTTACACAGTCAGCTCTGGGGCCACGCTAGGTCTCCAGAGCTGACTGTGCAGCCGTTCCCCGGGCTCTGTCAGGTGAGCGGGTGATCTGATCACCCGACAGAGCAGGGGAACCCTTTGATTGCGCTGCGGTAACACACCGCCGAAATCAAAGGGTTAAAGCATCGGGTTGCGGAGGTTTCCTCCGCTACCCGATGCTCACAGGAGATGCTCTGGGATTGGGGCTGTGTAGTACAGCTCCAACCCCAGCGCAATTGCGGCGCCGGGCGCCGCAAACTCCGATGTCTGCAGCGACGAACGACCTGAAATGCCCACCGTCTAAAGACGGTGGGCGGTCGTTAAGGAGTTAAGACCCTCATCTATTTTCCAAAAGCTTCTCTAATTCTGGAGGACCTGGTCCATTCATGCAGTACACGAATGGCTTACTGATTTCAAGATCATAGTGTAATACTCTGTTTCTCCTGCGGAGGTGCTATAAGGAAAATGTACATTTGCTGTCAGATTCCATCACAGATTACAACTGATAATAATCAGCATGTTGTTGAAGGACTATTATAACAAAAAAAGAATAACCAAAGTGAAACCGGATGAGTGTTTTCCTGCATACAAAACTACTTTTATCCACGCCCTATGTCTGGTGGTGAAACTTAGGTCCATCTAATTTAAACAGGTTTTCTCACTACAATGATTAGCTTTAAACATGTAGGGAAAGGTAGATGAAGACTATTACCAAATACATTGCTCTTTTGATTTTGCTTTGTTCAGGAGATTAAGAAGATTTTGCCAGGGTACACAAGTTTGTGCCAGTGTACACAAGTTTCTCTTGGTTAACAACCACCTTTCCTTGCTCTCTCTCTATCTGATTGTTCCAAGATGCACCTACAACCATGGTAAGTCACTCCCTGCTGAGTCTTATCTATAGCACAGGAGCTTGTGTACCTAAGTTAATGACAAGTTTAAACCCTTAGGGTCCTTCCAGACAACAATGATTTACAGTCAGATTTACACGTGGATTCAGGTTTTAAAAACCTTAAAAATCCGACTGTAAACCATTCCCATAGACCTTAATTGAAAATCCAAATTGTAGTTCACATTATTCAGATTTTTTGAGGTTGGATTCCATGTTTAATATTCCACCGTTTTTTAGTTCAAAAATGCTCTCTATGTTGGATCCGTGTTTAAAACCCCATAATGATGAATTAGACTCATTTTCTGACTGTAAATCTGATGAGGAAAAAACGACCTAAAATCTACATTGAAAACTGTGTCAAAATACTTGTCGGATGACGCAGTTTTAGGTTTCAGAATCCTTCAATAATTTGGCATTTGTTGTGTGGGCATACCCTTAAAACTCTATAGCATGTGCACTTCAGATTATAAACATTTTACACTCATGTCACTGTAACAGGAATAGCATGCCAGTCACTGCTACAGAACCATCCACAGCCTGAACAGGAAGTGTAACTCTAAAGCTGCCTGTGGCACTCTGAAACAGCATGGTGAGAAAACCCCTTTTATAGACAACTCATCTAAACATTGTTTTTAATCCTATTCTGCTTCTTTAAATTATGGGGGTTTTTGGTCATTAAGTCCTCAACCCTATTTGAAGTCAACAGTGGCCCATACTTTCAATGGCCAATCAGTAGATTAATTGTCCATAATTTTCTCTTTTGTGTACTGCCGACACATGATTTTTAAAATGATTCAGGATCACACATTAATATGTTGATTCATTTATGCATAAAGCTTTAAATTGCTTTTTTTTTACATTAAATATATGACATTTTATTTTTTTTGCTTCGTCCGTAGAAGGTCAAGGGCTTAACACGGGCAAGTAAATTTACATAAATTACAAAAATTAGATTCAGAGGGAGAGCAGTCAAATTCTGTAAACAGGTTTTAAAAGCTAAGAAATAATAGAAAAAACCCGTCCCCCCCATTATAGCCATACAGGGTGGCCTGTATGATTTTTGGCGTTTAAATTCCAATTTTTATGTGCATAATATTAGTATAGAATGTGCCATGTTTTATGAACCAGTTCTACTGCGGGTCATAAATCAGGCGCATTCTAGTGCTAAGACGACCATTCTGGCTCAGGTAAACCACTTTCAAAGTGCTCTACCTGTTCCAGCTGTAATGCGCCTAGAAATGCCGTAGCAAAGCTATAAATCTATAGCCGTGTAAGCTTCTAGTGCACCCCGCCTCCCACACGCCACCCGAAATTAGGCGCATTACAAAGTGTCGTGGGCGCTCTATAATGCACCTGATAATGGAGTACCGGAGGCTTTAAACTATTGCAAACGGGGTTGCGCCCGATGTTGGGCTGAAAAGACGCCAGACTTCTGGCACACCCTGTTCATACATGCCGCCCATAGTGTCAGCCTGATTGGAATAAAGTAAATGACAAAAGCAGAACAGCGGAGGTCAGAGATCTGGAGGTTCCAAACTGAAGGCCGAAAAAGGTGAATTTATACAGAGTTGTCTTAACAGAATTATGGGCGCCTGGGCATAACACTGCAGTGGGCCCTGCCCAAATGCATGACATCACACTTGGCCATGTCTTAAGCACACCCATATTATCACGACACTTATGTCTGAATACCAGCAGCTTGCAAGACTAATTGGCAGGGCAGGGAGCCTTTGGCTCCCTTCTCCTCTATGGTTTTTAGCCTGTTTGCACATCCTAAAAACACACAAACTGTTAAATAAACAAAGCCAACCAAGGGATCCAGGGTATGTTTCTTGTATTCCTGTGACATACATTCACCACTTGGGGCCCCTATACTTGTGGAGCCCCCGGGTAACTTCCTAGTGTGCCCCATGGAAAAGATGGCCCTGCACTTATATCCATTAAAGGGAAATCAAGGGAAACATGTTCTATTTTTTTTTCTTAAAAAGCATAATGTTTTTTATGATATATTATATATACAGATCCTTAAAGGGGTTTTGCCAAGAAGTGACTTCCTTACCTCTTAATCTGCTCAGAAGAGACTATAAACAAAGCACGAAGCCTCACAGGGGTAGAGAGAGGGGGGCAAAGAACACAGCCAGGAAGCAGGGAGTGTGTGCAATGTTCACTGAAATAATTACATTACAACCAGTGGAATCTATATACAAAAGACACAGGGCTGATTCACTGCTTTTTCTCCCCAGTCCCTTGCGAGCTCCTTCATGTCATCAGATAAGAAGTGCAGACAACGCAAGAGCGGCCAGATCAGCTCCTGTCAGTTTACTGGGCGTTTTCTACTGTAAACTTTTTTAAATAACTAAGGGGATGTAAAGGAAGGCTGTAAGGAAGGGGTTCACTTTTTTTGATGACATTATATTTTGAAAAGTGATTAAATTAACCATTTGGAGGATCCACGACAACATTACATCGTGGCAAAACCTCTTTAATAAGTGTGAACCCTTAGCCGAACCCCCTCCCACTGCAGCCATTTTTTCAGCTACACAGCTATGTAAGGTCTTGTGGACCGTTTTATTGGTACCGTTGACCATGTCATATAATTTGGGAACCAAAAAAAAACACAATTATTTGTGGGGTGGAAAGAAAAAGCAATTGCACCATTTTTTATTTTTAAATTTGCATTTCAGAGACATTCTCTGTGACCAATAAGTTTTTTTCTATCTATGGATCAAAGTGAGGGCTTATTTTTTGCAGGCTGAACTGTAGTGTTTATTGGGGGTGATTTATGATACATGCAAGTTTTTATTCACTTCTTATTTTAATTTTTTGAGCGGTGCCAAGTGACCAAAACAAAACAATTTTGGCATTGGATATTTTTTTTCTGCACTGTCCACTGTAGAGATGTAAACATTTTTTACTTTTAATATTCCTTGAACTTCTCTTTTTTATTTTTTACTTGTGCTTTTAGTCCCCCTGGGGAAGGCTGCAGAATAGTATACAATAATTGCTCACTTACAGGCTATAACAGCGGTAGAAAGATGAGCCATGGAGGCCTTCACTAAGTTCCTGGCTGCCATGACAAATGGTCCCCGCAACACCGTTTTTTAACCCTTTAGATGCCACCAACACATTTACAGTGGCATCTCAAGGGATTACAAGGCCAGGATCAGAGTTTTATCCAATCCCAGCAGCTATCAGCAGGTTATAGGTCCCCCAGCAGGTATATAGGTAGGTTATAGGTCCCCCAGTAAGTATTCCTATCCCTACATATTTAAGTAAACAAACTCCTGGTGTGTGTTGCAGCAGCTGGAGAGTTAGATAATTGAACAAAACAAGGAAGCTGCTTTCCAAATATAGTGCCACACCTGTCTACAGGATGCAAGTGGTATTGCAGCCCCATTCACTTTCATTTCTTGCAATACCAGACATATAATATAGACCAGCATGGCAATGTTTAAGGGAGAAAGCAGATATGTTTTTCCAACACTGGACATGAGGCACATTGAGAAGAGAAGTCAAGAAAGTAATTTAAAAGGGAACCTGTCACATAGGTTATACTGTCTTTGCTAAGGACAGCACAAGCCAGTGACACATATGCTGTTTCCAGCGGAGGAGTGCTCCTTGTTTTGTAAGATACAGTGGTGTCAGAGGATTTAATGTACAAATTTGAAAGAGAGCAGCTTGTTCTGCCACAAAAGAGTTTAGTTTACTCATGATCAGGTGTTAGCCCCACCCTCCCATGGATATCTCTGTCCACCTGTCATTTATTCACAGGTTTCTACCTATTTCAGAGCATTTAATACACAAATAGCATTTAATACACAAATCTGGCAGAGTGCAGCCTGTTCTGCCAGAAAAGAGTTCAGTTTATTCATGATCAGGTGTTAGCCCTGCCCACCAATGGCTAGTTCCACCCACCTGCCATTTAATAGGTTAAAGTAATTGGTTGAATCAGCCATGAGGTGAGGTGGGATTAATTGTGAGCAGGTGGAGTTAACACCTGCTCATGAATAGGCTGGACTCTTTTCTGGCAGAACAGGCTGCAAACTGTTAGATTTGTGCATTAAATGCTCTGAAACTGCTGCACCTTTCAGAATAAGGGACATAGTGCTGGAAACAGCAGGTCTGTCACTAGCTTGTACTGCCCTCAGCAAAGGGGGCATAATCTATGTAACAGGTTCTCTTTAAAGGGGTTGTCTCACTACAAGGATGGCTTTTTATGTTAAAGATCTTGCGAAAACAAGTCACTTTGCAATATATGTTCATTAACAGTGTCCAAACCTTTTCCCTAGATATCCCCTCTTGTATGGGCGGGCATCAGCTCCTCAGGTCACTATAGCTACAGACCTGTTTGATCTCTTCTGATAGGCTGCCAGCGCTGGTCGCTATAGCTACAGACCTGGTGTCCTCAGCAGCTCATCACTGAAACCAAGAAAACAGGACTGAGGTCAGATGAATCGATGTAGTGAGACAACCCCTTTAAATTACATACTGAGGTATAGCACAGTTCTGCGTCATTTTCCTTTAAGGACCCTTGGTCTGGCAGGCTTGTTCTTTTAAATTCTGAAAGGATCTCATCTGTTTGATGCAGGTTCTGGCTCTGCGCTCTTTTGCTTTTTATCTCCCATGGCCAGATGTTTGCAGAGGGAACAGATGCTTATAGGAGAATGAGTAAGACTACACTGGCAAACCTGCATTTATCATGAATAAAACACTATTAATCTTTTCCGAGTCAGAACAGAGAAGCTGCAGAAAGGGAATGTATTTCTAAACATCCTACCATTTCCTCTACGCCCTACAGCGCACACACAATGCACTCAGCATGCTGCATACCTGCAAGGATTAGACGGAAATTACAGGGCCAAGGACACACAGGCAAATTGCAACCAGCTGAGAAGGAGCCCACGCAAGGCTGGAACTCGCTTCTCTCCTGAACAATATTTTACTTTACGGACTCACAGTGGCAAATAACCTACCTTTTAATACCTTAAAGGGTTTGACCACCTTGAAACACCGTTTTACAATTCACCTACAGGTATAATCTACTTAAGACACTTTGTAAATACATTACTTATCTTATACGGATCCTAGGTTATTACTCTAGAGCTGGATTCACAATTCTGAAGGCTTCACGGCCACAATTTTCCATCACTCCTAAATGGCTGAATTTGCCGTATTAATCTTCGTTCTTGGAAATGAAATATTTAAACCAGGATAGTGTTATGCTTTGGATTTGGCTGAAACCAAAGAGGAAAACATGTACCGATTCCAACAGCAAGTAAACTGCCAATAGGAGCCCCTAGTCAATAAAAAGTACTAATAACAAAGGGAAGGGATTTTCCAAAAAATAAGGGCCACATGTATGAAACTGTTTAGGTCTAAAACTCACTCTTTTGCCCATAGTAACCTATGGGCAAAAAAGTGAGTTTTAGACCTAAACAGGTTCATACATGTGGCCCTTTAACTTTTAATGTGGGATGGTACCTGAGGGATTCCTAGAGTGTTAGAGACAATAAGGACTGGATTCCAGACAGGGACGCCCTTTTTGGGGCGAGTCCCCTGTATTTTGTAGGTGAGGGGAAGAATAGTTTCCCCTAGGATTTTCTAGGGTGAGACCCAAAGTACTATTACCCCAGTATGTTACCCTGGCAAAAACTAGCCAGGGCAGAAGGGGTGTGCAAGTTTGAACTTTGTTTTTTAGTTTGTAATACTTATTATTATATACAGATTAAAAGTTAAAGGGGTTGTCTCACTACATTGATTCATCTTACCTCAGTCCTGGGACAGGGTATTTAAAGGCCATGGACCCGTTTGTAACTGCTGTATCTCCCCAATCATGAACCTTAATTAAAAATCTTACCACTTTAACCCCATAAGCTGAACGCCTGAAAAGTACTTAAAGGGGTTTTGCCACGAAGTAAAATTGACGTGGGAAGTTTGCAAATGAAATAATAAACATTTTCATCATTCATCATTATTAAAAATTATGCACCGTTTTTGTTTTAGCTGCTCCTTTGTGATCCATTGTTTACAGCTCGTCTCCAGGGGATATGACCAGGGCTGAAAGCTCTTCAGTCCCGGTCGCACATGCTCAGACATCACTTCTCCTCTCAGGCAGCTATAGAGTGTTAAAACCCAGGTGCTGTCATTCTACTCCTGTCCTCTGTACTCCTTAGTAATTAGTCAAACGGTGCAAATAAATTAAAATAAAGAAATATCAATGAGGTGTGTGCATTGCTAAAGAGAAAAAAAATCCACAGATGTGCTTCCTGCAGGGATTTGAACCTAGGACCTTTGTGCAATGATGCAAAAAAACTTTACTTCTGAGCTACTGTAGCTACGATATATAAACAGGCCTTTCTTTGACTACAGAGAGGAAAGGCCTGGTGATGTCATCCTGCTGGGTCACATGATATGCAATTCAAACAAATCACACACGCCCCCTTCTGAGCACACAGAGCTGAAGAGCTGGATGAGATGAGATTGTGGCAAAACCCCTTTAATAACCAGCAGATTTTTTTTAGTTTTGCCTCCTTGTGCTTCAACAGTCGCAAGTTTTTTATTTTTTCAATGACGAAGTTGTATAAGGCCTCGTTTTATTCGGGACAAGTTGTACTTTTGGGGGAATATTCACTTATACATTTTTTTTCATTTTTTTCTAATTTGTTTTAAAAAAAATTTTTTTTACTGCATTCACATTTCACACAATAACATATTAGATTAATTCTACAGGTTATTAAGTGTATCTAATATGTGTAGTTTTTTTGTGTTTAATGTATGCACAAATATTTTTTATTAAATATTTATTTTTATTTTATTTATTTTTTTAAAATAATTTTTAACTTTTAAATCCCATGAGGGGATAACTGTGTTACTTTTTCTTAGTAATGTATTAGTAATGTATTAGTATGTTCACATATGCTAATACATTATAATCTGTGTCAGTCTGACACAGGCAGTGATCAGGGCAGCACACAGTGTGCCCTGATTGCTGGCTTCTTACATGGACAACCCTGGAGCTACTCTAGGTCCCCAGGGCTGACCGTGCAGCCATTCCCCGGGCTCTGTCAGGTCACCGGAGTCCCGATCACCCGACAGAGCAGTGGAAAGCCCTTTGATTATGCTGTGGTCATGAACTGCGGCAATCAAAGGGCTAAGTGCCAGGCAGCAGAAGTTTCCCCCACTCCCCGGCACTTGCAGAGGCTGCGCTGGGAACAGGGCTGTGAAGTACACCCCCGATCCCAGCGCTGCTGCGGTGTCGGGCACCACAAACCTCAGTGTCTGCAGCAACGCCAAAAGACAGACGTACAACCTGCACCAGCTGACACCAAGACTCGGTGGGCGGTTGTTAAGGGGAGGGCATAGCATTGCAAATTATTAAACCAGCTGTACTTTTTGTGAAATTGTAACATGTTACCTTTAAGAAACATACTGCTATCAAATTGGGTCCATCCTTTTGAAACATGCTGTAGTTCATAAAGGGCAAAGGAAATTTTGCAAACAGAAAATGCTGCTGCTCAGCTGCAAAGAAGGGAGGGTACAAACAGCATAGGTAAAGCTGAAAAACCCAAATTGGCATAGAAAACATCACAAGGAAATAAATAACTACTTAGGCAAGAAATGTGAAGAATTTTTTAGCACCTTTAAAAGAACGTCTTGATAAGACGAGTAAGGTTAGTTTTGGGGATGTGGTTATAGAGAAATGAATGGAAACAACATTTTTCTATTATTTTTATGATTAATTCTCCTAGTGCCACAAGGCCATTAGCTGCCCATCCATGTGTTACATAATGAATATAATAATATAACTGCCCTGTTCAATATGGCTGCTTAATAATATAAGGGGAAAAAAACACAAAAAAAACATAAATTAATACTTTATCATTTAAAAAATTCTAGAAAAAAGTTGATGTATTTCCAAGGACACTTTAAGCTTAGTGTGAATATTTGATGAGAAGGTTATGCCAAATAAGACAGCTGCTCCGTATTGTGTCTAACTACAAAAGATGCAAGTTTTTTCTTTCGCTTTTTTTTTTTTTTTTTTTTTAAGAGATTCAGCCGCTCGAGCCTCTGTGGGGCAATCAAAAGGGGTATTCAATTACACATGCCGTTACATGTGATTGATTTTCGGCATTGTGATTGCAAGCAGGCTTATGGCAAACATACAATCAATGAATCTTTCATTACCCAGGATGATATGCAATGTGCCCACTCTTATACACATACACATGCAATCCATAATATGAAGATGAATGAAGTGTGGGTGGAAAAAAAGACAAGTGGAAAGTAACAAATTAGCACAAAATCTCATGAATCGAATAATTATCAGCCATTCTTTTGACTGCAAGGTTCCCATAACAATTCCCTACTAGTGTTCATATCAGAAAGACTTAAAATGCACTGGGTTTAAAGCAAGTAGAGTTAATATTTTTGCACAAACAAATTTGAGTTAAGCACTTGTAATAGCTATATTTTAATAGATACATAACTATAGATACACAACTCATTTACATTTACTATATAGCTTAATGAAATCCATCAATGAATTTAAGTAGAGAGATTGAGGCTGAGATGAGACTGTTCTTCAGCTAGATTTCTGATTTCCTGAAGAATCCCTACCAGCATTATCACTAATTAATTTCTTATCCAGTTCAGACAACCTTAAAAATATATACATACATATCAATGTTCCTTCAAGGGGAATGCATAATCAGAATAACATATTATTTATCTCAGGATTTTGTTCTAATTTTTCTAAACAGTCCATAAAAAATTCTGAGCACACCCTATAGGCTGATATCTCCTGTTTTCTGTAGCTTCGCAGTATAGATTGGGGCAGAGTCAGCAGAGCCATCTATTTTTTGGAAGACAGACAGAAATTTGAAGGTGTATTATTACTATCTCAGACATATATGGTATGTTGATAGGATATGCAGTAAATGTCTGGTGGGACCTGTACCTATGTTGAGAATGGGCTCCCAAGGTTTTCTGTGCAAAGTGGACCTGTGTGGAATTCTCCAAAAATTACAATGGTTATTATGAGTACAATTGATGACACCACTTGGCTGCACTCCGAACTTTTATAAAACAAAATGGAGAGTACCCTGCATGCACGGGCAACTCTTAGTTATCTGCAGCTGGCTCATTCCCATTACCTAACTAGAAGGCTAGGAAATGGGAATAACTTTTCAACATCTTACTGTCGCAGTCATTTTTGGCCTTCTTGATAGAGCCCAAATTTTGAAATCTGACATGTGACACTTTATCTGAGAATAACTTTTTGACACTTTTACCTATCCATATGATTCAGAAACGGTTTTCTCATGACACATTGTGCTTTACGATAGTAAGAAATTTTGGTCCATACAAACCTTGTTTATTTGCGAAAAATATCAAAACATTGTGAAAATTTGGACAAATTTGCCATTTTCAAATTTAAAAAATATCTGTGTGTAAGACAGATCATTATTCCACTCAAAATAGTTTATAACTAGCATCTACCATATGTCTACTGCAGGTTTGCATAATTTTTTTTAAGTTTTTTTTTTTTTACGACATTAGGGGGCTTAGAAATTTAGTAGTACTTTTTCCAATTTTCAAGAATTTGCAACATAGATTTTTTTAGGGACCAATCCAGTTCTGATGTGGCTTTGAGGGGCCTGTATGTTAGATACCCCCATAAATGACTCCATCTAAGATACTACACCCCTTTAAGTATTTAAAATACCATTTAGGAAGTTTAACCCATTTAGTGTTGCACAGAAAATAAAGAAAATGGAGGTGAAATTTTAAAATATCACTTATTTGTAGATTTTCAATTTTTTCCATTATTCACTGGAACATGGTAACTGTGACTCAGTAAATGAAATCCAATATCAATTTCCATGAATCTTCCATTTTTAGAGAAATCCCACATGTGGCCCTAGTGCGCTATTTGGTTAAACCACAAGATTCAGAGTAGGTGGAGCACCTGCCGTTCTTTGGGGTCTCATCTTCAATACGATTTTATGTAGGTGCCATTTCAGGTTTGAGGACACCCTAAGTTGCTAAACTTTTATAAACACCCCTAAAAAGATCCCATATTGGAAATTAGATCCCTTATGGAATATATCCAAACAATCTGCAATTGTAGCTAAAAATGTTTCCAGGAATCCTGGTAAAAAGCACCCCAAATTTTGTTGCATAATTTATTCCAAGTTCGGCAATACCCTACATGTGGGTGTAAACTGCTATTTGGGTGCATGGCAGGGCATACAAGGGAGGGAGAGCTATTTGGCTTTTGCAACGCAGATTTTGGTGGGTGCTGTCACATTTGCAAAGCCCCCAAAGTACCAGAACAGGTGAAACCTCCCAGAAGTCACCTTATTTTGGATCCAACACTCCTCATGGATCTCATCTAAGGGTTTATTTTTAGCATTTGGCCATGAAAATGGGGGAGAAAAAGATGCAGTTCCACCATTGTTTTCTTGGCTTCAATTTTACAGCATTTGCTGGGCGGCATAATATGATATGATATGATAACGTTACCATTTGGGTCGGTGCATTTGCAATGATTTACATTTTATATATTTTTTTATGTTTTATTATTTTTACACAATAGAAATGCGTTTCTTAAAAATTGCATTTTTATGTCGTCATAGTCTGATAGCCATAAGTTTTTTATTTTTTTGTATATGGAGCTGAGTATGGGCTTGTTTTTTGAAGGATGAGTTGATGTTTTCATTGGTATGATTATGGATTCATATGACCCTTCGATCACTTTTTATTAAGGTTTTTGAGAGCCGTTTTGAACAAAATATAGCAATTCTGGTAGGATGTTTTATTCTTTACAGCAGTCACCATGCAATATAAATGACATGCCAGCTTTACTCAGCAGGTCGATACAATTACAGCGATATCCAATTTGTATTTTTTTTATGTTTTACTGATTTTACATAAAAAACTGTTTTATTCAAAAAAGAAAACATGTTTTTGCATCGCCATAGTCTGAGAGCCATAACTTTTTTATTTTTCTGTGTACGGAGATGTGTAGTGGCTTGTTTTTTGCAGAATGAGTTGAAATTTTTTATTGGTACTTTTGGGGGGACAAGGCTTTTTGATTGGTTTTAAATCCGTTTTTTTAAAGGCAGGCTGAATACTGCAATCCTAGTAGTGTTTTTTATTTTTAACAGCGCTCACTGTGCAGTATTCGTGACAAGTTAGTTTTACTTTGAGAGTTGATACGAATACGGCGATACCAATTTATATAATTTTTTTTTTTGTTGACGCGCTTTAAAAAAAGTGTTTTTATTTTGTAAAACAATATTTATGCATCGATGTCTTGATAGCCATAACTTTTTTCTTTTTCCATATACAAAGGCTTTTTTTTGCGAGATGAACTGCTATTTTAATCGGTCCAACTTTGGTGGTTATATGAGTTTCTGATCGCTTTTTATTCCATTTTATGTGCTGCGGGACGAACAAAAATCGCAATTCTGTGATTGTTTTTCTTTTATTTTATGACATTCACCATGTGAGTTAATTAATGTGACAGATTTCTAGGATAGGTCGTTAAGCACGCGGCGATACTAAATATGTGTACTTTTTATCTTTTTTGGGGCGTTTGCCATTTGTAAAGGAGAAAAGGGCGGTGTACGTGTTTTTATTTTATTTTTCGTGTTTGTACTTTACTTTTTTTTACTTTTTCACCATAGGGAAATGGTATCAGTGATCCTCAGATCACTGATACAATGGAAATCAGTACAGAGCAGAACTGCTCTGTGTTGGTCTCTATGGTAACTGTCACTCACCATGCCCAGCCGTGCCCACAAAGCATTACAGGGCATGGTGACGTCACAGACAGCCTGGAAGTGTTTCTTACACTCCAGGGCTGTCAGGTACACACAGCAGTGGCGATCGCGCTGCTGCTGCACCGATAGAAGGCAGAAGGAGCTCCCTTCTTCTGTCCTTCCCTTAGCTCCGGCGATCGTAATAGATCAGAAGGGTTAATCACCCACAGCCAGAGATAACTCTGGCCGCAGGTGATGTGGCATGAGGCCAGCGGTAATATATCGCTAGTCCCATTTTGCTGTCATATGGGGCCCGCACGATCTGCAGGATGTACCGGTACGTCCCATATCGGGAAGGAGTTAATGACATGACGCAGTACTGTGAAGGCCTAGATATGGCAGAAAAGCAACACTATAAATATAAAATCGTTTTCCCATCTGGTTATTTCACAGCCAGCTTCAGACTCCCACTTCCTATTCAGGCTGTGGTTCGGTCTACAGCAGTGACTAAAATTTCAGCTCTGCTATACCTAGCTGAGTCACTTAAAGGGAGATTGGTAGTGGAGGGTTTTTTTACAGCAGGGCACAAGGCTACAGAGCTCTAAAGGGTTAACGTTTGTCAGTAAGAAAGATAAACAAGCTCCTGTGATGCTGAAAAAAAAAATGTCACCATCCCAGTTCTAGGGCTGCTAGAGCAGAGAGAGGTGGTCGGTAACCTAGGAAGCCATCTATAAACAAGGAGATAAGAACTGCTCTATCTCTGAAATGAAGCAAAATCAAAACAGCAATGTACTTGGTAATGCTCTTTACTTACCTTTACTTACATGTTTAAATCTAAAAAAAATGTAAAAATATCCCTTTAGGAATCAGTATGCAGCTCCCTGGCTATTTCTTGTGTTTGGGGGTGGTAAACTAATACTGGAGACACTGTTAGTCTTTAGATGCCATTCTGTCTTCTGGATACCACTGATTGCAATTGCCATAAAGCATACACATTCTGCTGCAAAAACAACACAGGAAGGAAGAGTGTATCCTCAATGAAGCGGTCTCCCTGGAAGTTTATATAAAGTAAACCGGTTCTGTCCATATATAATTAAGTTAACCTTAAAAATCATTGTGTCAATAATATTCCACTCCAACCAAACTTAAAACAGAACTAAAAGAGTTACAAACCTTAGAAAATAATGTACAGCAGTTATGTTATATAAGTAATTCTAAGTAGCATCCGTAATACCATACAGAGCTCATTAGGCTCCAATATTAATGCCGGGCCATAGGTTACTTGCATTGTACCACTACTAGTCTCTCAGGTCATAATAGTATTCAACTATATATTGAATTAGCATATATTTTAATTTTCAAATTTCAAAATCAGCATAAAATCTTCACGAATCGAATCCAGTGGTATTTAAAAGATGCTTTGACGAACAAAATCTGTTCTATAAAATTGTCCTCCAAACGCACTTGATGGGGGATAATAAAATCGAAAGGACATTCACAGAAAAGCATCACAAATGCATTTTTTAAATATTCAAGATATTCGTACACCCATCTTTACATTTCCTTTGTACACCAATTAACCATAACATTAAAACCACCTGTCTTATGTTATGTGCCACTGTAATATCTGCCACCGAGATATTAGCAGCAGATCTAGGTCCTGTAAGTTGTCAGAGGACCTCTACTAGATGCTTTAGTCAGTGAACAATCTGTAGCTTTGTGGTCTCATATACAGTGTGTACTGACATCTTTCTATTATAGCCAACATTAAGCGCTAATCAATTTTTGCTACAGAACCTCTTGTGTGGGGCTAGTTTTTGCTCTCAGGACATATCATTGAGTCTTGGCCACCCAGCACCCTATCATCGGTTCACCAGTTGTCCTTCCTGAATCCACCTTTAGTAGTTACTAACCACTGCATATCAGGAGAACCCAACAAGACCTGTCATTTTGTGGATGCTTTAACCCATCAACACCCTTTGGTGAAGGTTAAAGGGGTGTTCCCACTAAATAAGTTAACTCCAGAGATTGGCTCTCAGATAGGTGCGAGTCATCCGTGCATGGAAATAAGGAGGGAAGTGCTTGTGGCTGTCCTTATTCACTTCTATGGAAGATACCAAATATAGCCGATTAGGTGCATTTGGCAATATTCGGGAGTGCCCACAGAAGTGAATGGGGAGGACGGCCTTGAGCACTTCCCTCCTCATTCTCATGCACGGTTGGATTGCAGATAGCTGAGAGCAGATCTGTGCAGTGGACTTTACTTTGTGAGAACACCCCTTTAACCTTCACCAAAGGGTGTTGATGGGTTAAAGCGTCCACAAAATCACATGCCTTGTTGGGTTCTTCTGATATGCATTGGTCAGTACCTACCAAAGGTGGTTTCAGGGAAGACAACTGGTGAACCAATGTAGTGACCTGATGACTGCCTGTGTGCAAGGCTGCCACCAGTAATTTTAGGGCTCCATTCTGATGAAACATCTAGGCCAGCCCGCCCATGTGGGCACCATATCAGCGGGCCCCTTTATTTTTTATTTTGATTAGGGTCCCTCACAGTAGTTCTGCCAATACTCCCTGTACAAGCAGCAGGGACAAAAGCTGGTATCTGCTGTTCGGCAATGTACCACAAATGTCTTCAGAGACTAACCAACTCTTATAGGAGGTCTCCTAGTCACTTTGGAAGAGAATGCATGTATGATTTCGCCATAGCAACTCGAATTAAAACATCCATTGTTTGTCCTGATGGTTGATTTCCAAAGGCTTTTATTCCATGGTTATACCGTACTTTGAAAACATAAAAAATTAGACTTTTTTTTAAAAAAAAAAAAAAAAAGGTTTCCAGGCACCAAAAGTTTGAGGTTTTTTTTCATTCTGAACTTTGTATCATTAAAAGTCATATCTCAAAATCTTAAAAGCCCTACAATCAGGTTACAGCTCTATCACAGGGCATAATAGTCTCCATCCTTTACAGAATGTGAAAGCTTTATATCATATTATCTTTGCTGCACAGGAAAGAATAGCAGAACACGCTGAAAGCATTGTTTCAAGCAGAAATGTTGTCATCGGAGATTTCTTCTCTTTATCGCTATTGACGATAGATGAGCTTGATAAATTCCACCGCAAGATCAAAACAATATAGGTCTCGCGTATAAAAACTGGAGCAGACAGAAAGAGTCCTGGCTGCACGGAACAATTAATCAGATCCCAGTTCTTATTTATCCTGTGCAAATTAGAAAATCACGGCATTAATATGATTGGTTGCTGTGAGAAATTGCACAACTTTTTTTCTGAATTATGTGAGAGTTTTTAAGTAATTCTCCACCTTTACTCACCATGTCATTTTTATGTCTAGCATTCTGTGCTGATTAGTTTCTTAATATACAGGGTAATTCAAAAAGGCTGATGCCTGTGGTAAAATCGTGTGCTTAATCCCTTAACACTGCAATTTTATTTTTCATCCCATTTGTTTTTTCCTTTCCACCTTCCAAGAGCCATAACTTTTTATTTTTGGGGGCAATTGCGCCATTTTTTAGGGTGTTTCATTTTTATGTATTTCAATGTTTTGTTATAAAAGACACATTGGTGGACATATATCAACCGGTATATTTTTGCTGAAAATCTCACTAATATTTCACCATTTGGGAACAGCCTAGACTGCCTTTCTTGGATTTCTTAATTTAGGGTTTACCAGGGCTACATAGTCCTAGGTTCCAGGCGGGGACGCCCTTTTCAGGACGATGACCCTACATGAATATTGATAGGTAGTGTGTTTTATAGGGTGTACTAGGGACAGATACCCTACTGTATCTTTGTTAGGATTTTTTCGAATTTTGACATCTGATCTCACTTTATGGCTCTACATTTTAATTAACTAGATAAAAGTTAAGTTCTACGTCATGCTCTAGTGATTTTTTTGACAATGGTTGGACGTATCTAAATTGGTTTGGAGTGGCCAACACATGCTCTATTTGTGGATTATCAACGGGTCCTCGCCAGATCTCTGGAGTGTTTTGTGCCAAAGGAACTGTTGTTGCCCCCGTCCACCATATTTTTTACAGTCTTTTCACCAAAAATTGCCACAGGACTGACACCCTCGACAGTTCTGTCTGCACCAATTCTTAGGGGACTTGTTGCGCCACATCCATAAGATTAGAATGTGTCTCAATAGGATGTGGAGCACAAATGTTGTACTGATCCATACCGATTTTAAACTGGCCAGACAAATTTTGGCACATATTTTTGTCTCACAGCGGGACACAGTTATAAAGTGCTGTGAGACACTTTAGATCAAGCCTTGTGAAGACTTCCATCACCGTCACGTTTTCTGTTTAGAGAGTACATCTTGTCCCACAAAATAAAACCCCTCAATTGTCTAGATAGGTGGAAAAATAAAGAAGTTATGACTCTGGAAAGACAGGAGGAAAAAAAAAAATAGGCCATGGCGGGAAGGGGTTAATGTTGCTTAAAACAACCAGAGTTTAACCACTTAAAGAGGCAACTCCATGAATAATCTTTCAACCTAGTCCCTAAAAGCCTGTCAGTAGCTGTTTTAAAGTAGTTTTCAGGGTCTTAATGGGGTTGGATCATTACATTATATGGTCTTCAGAATAAGGGAACAGTGAAAACAAGCAACTTTGCAATTGGATGTCATTAGCAAAGCTGTCTTGTTCTCACAGTATTCCTTATCTTCTGTTTCTTTAAACAAACTTCTCCAGTGCTGGTCGGATAGACGGATCCCTCCTCCTTGCATTTCATTAGCTGTAATAATTTACAATCTGTTCAGCCCCCGCACAGCTGTATTCAAGGAGCTTGCATTCCTGCCTCTCTCTCAGGATTAGGGGCCGTGAACAATTTCACTCTATACAGTTAGCTGCCTCCTCATTGACACTGCAGCTGTCTCTATAATCAGAAAACAAGAGAATTGTGCCCGGTGCCTTAATGCTTCTGCATGTAAAGGACCCAAAAAAATTTCACTCTATACAGCTAAGTGCTCCTCATTGACACTGCAGCTGTCTCTATAATCAGAAAACAGCATTATTGTGCCACAGTGCCTTAATGCTCCTGCGTGTTGGTGCCTTATGTAAACATGAAGGGAGACGGATCTGTGCTGGATTCAACTGAAGCAACCTTCCAGCTGTGAGAGATCAGTGCTGAGTTCATGGAAGACTGTTTAGACTGAATGCAGGTATATCAACAGCTCTTACAAAAAATAAGACTGCATAGTGAGAGGACAGTGACATGTGGACTCAGAGAGGGTGGGGGGGGACACTGACTCGGAGCGAGCATGAACAGTGAAGGGGGGATGATGTCATCCCTTTTCAGTTAAGAAACGCCCAGCTGGGAGGGGAAGAAATGCCCCTGAATTTCAGGAAATGAGAGGATCAAGCTTCAAGAGAACAGCCGAACTGATGAAGCAATACCTCCCCTTTAAGCATAAAACCAATACCCTTTTCATGACTTTGTGGCTCTTAGTCTTAGGGGTGCTACAACAAATCTTCGCTGCTGTTGCTAGCTGTTGAACAGAATTTGCCTCCTTCCTCCTCTGGCAGCTGACAATATAATCCCTTCTTATTTCTTCTACAGATGAAGGCATCTTAATGCCTTGATGCTACACAGTGGCATAACTAATGGAGGGAAGGGATGGTTGGTCCACCTCAGGGGGCATGGTAGTCCCATTGGACCATCGGGAGAGTTGGTAAGTCTCCCAGGTGCCATGTACAGTGATCAGATGGTGCTGGTTCAGAGGCTATACACACCATTTAACCAAAATACTGTGATCAATAGTGTCTGCAGCATCTAGGGAGCTAATAGATGGAGGGACTTCCTCTGTCATCCATAGGCACCCCAGCAACATGATCCTAGCATGCACACAACTGCAATGCCAGCCGGAGGCTAAATAATGGCCACTGGGTCTGCCATATACAGGAGCCTTTTAGGCTCTTCTCCAGACAGGCTCCTGTCACATACATTATAATACATAGCAATACAGTAATGTGTTTCTATGTATTGGAAAAGTGATCAAGCAATCACATAGTTTAATCCCATATTGGAAGTTAAAAAAAAGGAAAAAGCAAATATATAAAAGATGTTTAAACATTTTTTTTTAAAAAATAAGAAAGCCCACAAATCCCCTAATTCCCCAACAAACAGAAAAAAACCCCAGATAATTGCTGTGTCCTTTAGGGTATGTTAACCTGACGTAATTTTAAGCTTAGATTGGGGTGTATTATGCGCTGAAATACACCACAAAATAAGCCTCATAATATGTTTTACTGTGTGCAGCTCTCAATGATTCCAATATAAAATATGTGCCAAGTATTTTACAAGATTATTTGCGCCACATTTTTAGCAACAATTTCAATTGAGCAAATTCAAGTGCCTTGTTTATTCTTGAGGCATTTAAGTGAGTGATATCCCCATAGAAACGATGATGAATTGATTTTTCGCTGTGTAAATGCCACACAATACGCTCCACTTTAAAAAAAAAACACTTCAAAATGCACCTCCAAGCAGGCGTACTTTGAAGCATAGATTTCCACTTTAAAATTGTGTCACATGAACATATCAAATATACACATATCCCACATATCATAAAACATATCATAAAACATATCACACGTGAACATATAAAATGTAAACTCATCCCGCAAATAAAAAGCCCCTACACGGCTTCATTGCCAATAAAGTAAAAAAAAGCTGTCTATTTTTAGAATATCTTGACATAAAAACATGATTTTTTTTAAGTGGGAACTAAGATTTATGAGTGGAAGGAGTGACCTTTAAAATAAGGTGTGGCCTGAAAAAGTGGGGTGTGAGCTGTAAAAAGGGAGCAGCAAACTTTGTGACAGCGCCAGGCAGCAAAAGTTATAGCTAAACCACTGCTGCTACATAGGCTTTGCTCTGTCAAGCAGGCAGAAAGCTATTTTTACTTATTGTTCTAAAGTAAAGGGAGAATCAATAAGAGCGACATATCTGAACGGGGCTGCCTCAGTTTTCTACCGTATTTTGCGTCCAAAGTCCTGTTCTATAGATGTGTGAAGTCGCACGCCAAAACTTGCCGCAATTTGCACCAGACACGGCACTTTCGAATGTGCCGAGTTAGCGGGGGCATTAGCCGGAATCACACAAACCCCTTTTTTTCACCTCAGACTATATATTCACCCCTTACTGACCAATGAAGTATGGGTTCGTCATAGTGCCAGTAAGGAGTACCAGATCCCGCTACTCAGCCGCCTGGTGTTAGCTGATAATTGCAGCTAACACCCAGCGGTTATGTTCGGGGTGCCGACGCCGAAATCGCAAGGTTCTGATCGGTGAATATGGCAGCTGGAAGCCTTGTGGAGGCTTCCATTGCTGCCATGTTTTCAATTTCCCCGCTTCCGGACCCAAACAGGAAGTGGGGAAACCGCCATCTTTGTACACCTTAATACATTGTCTATACAATGCATTAGGTTGTAGAAACGATTGCACCGCCTAGTGGTGAAGCGCCCTAGGGGGACTCAAAGTTAAAGTAAAAAAAAGTTTTAAAGTGTAAAAAAATAAAAATAAAAAATATTGAAAGTTCAAATCACCCCCCATTTGCCATTTTACAAATCAAAATAAAAAACAATAAAACAGTTACACATATTTGGTATCGCCGCATCCGAAAAAGTCAGATCTATTAAAATATAACATCATTTATCCTGTGCGCTGAACACTGTAGAAGAAAAAAAAAAATCCAAACAACAAAACTGCTATTTTTTTGGTCATTTGGGGTCACATCCCATAAAAATTGGAATAAATTTAATCAAAAAAGTCGCATGTATTCCAAACTACTAGCAAGAAGAAGTGCACTTCAGCCCACAAAAAATGCCCCTCACTCAAGTCCGTAGGTGTTAGAACAGAAAAGTTATTGGTCACAGAAAGTGGCGCCGCGACACAAATTTCAAAAATAGAAGATGTTTGGATTTCTTTTACTGTACCAAAACATAACGGAAACCGTACATTGCCGGGTGCATATCAACCTGTGGAATACAGATAACACATCATTATTACTGAAGAGTGAACGCTGTAAAAGCAAAACACGCGCAATCATGGCGCAAGTAAGTTTTTTTCACATTTTGCCCCACTTAGAATTTTTTTCTGGTCTCCCAGTATATTCTATGGTAATATGAATAACACCACTGGAAAGTACATCTTGTCCCGCAAAATAAAAGCCCTCATGTGTCTATGTAGGTGGAAAAATAAAAAAGTTATGAATCTGGGAAGGCAAGGAGGGAAAAACGAACGTGAAAAAAAAATAGGCTGCGGCAGGAAGTGGTTAAATGCGACTTAATCTATATTTTACTCATATTTAAAAATTACAATGTATAGTTCCTCAGCAATTATAAAAACATCAGTGCACCTGGCCTGTTTTACTGTTTATTTGTTATTAAGTCAGAGCGTCCCGAGAGTAATTGATATTTACAAAGTTTTTTTATTTGACCATATGTCATTCCCTATATAAATAGTGTAAGTTATTTGTTTTAACACAAAATTAGCCATATGTTGTTCCCTATACAGATAGCATGGGTTATTTTTTCAGGAATACCCATAGGTTATTTCCTATTTGGATAACACACCAGGTGCAGTGTTGTTTTTAAAATTTCTGGGGAACTATACATTGTAATTTTTAAATTTGTGTAAAATAAAGATTAAGTTGTATTTAATATATATATATATTCTGAGGTGGCTAAATGGGTTTAATATAGCTTATGGCAATGTGTAGTGTTTATTATACTGTATATATAACCCACCACCACAGATAGGTCATAGTTGTTTTTTGATTGGAATCGTACAAAGGCACTGAACTTTGGCATGAAATGTACGAATGTGCCAAAGTTTGTGGCATAACTGTCATACAAATCCATACCAATTTCAAAGAGGCATGGCTGAGGCACATGTATGCACTGCGGTGAGACACTTTCATACATACTGATACCTTCTACACTTCTCTAAAGCGATCTAAAACGGACATGTTGGCACCAGGTTTCCTACTTATTGCCACACAGCAAATGTCAAAATGCCATCCAAAATCCGATGGCATTTTGGAATTGCGGGACCGTTGCTGGACCAGATTTCTGCAAAAGCCGGGGTCGGTTTTCGGATTTGTACGGGGCCGATGGCAAATCTGAGTGGAGTCTGGAAGAATGTACAACATATACAATGTTACATATTCCGCCGGATTTTAAAGCTGAAGGTAAAAAATCAGTGCTTTATGGACTATAACATGCATTTTCATTGCTGTCTATGCAGCACAGGGTACCGGTGGAATTTCGGTGGATTCAAAATACTGAATCCGCTGCAAATCTGACGGTATTCCTTTGCTGCGTAGACATAGCCTAAGGCCTCGTTCACACGGCTTATTTGGGCGCGGATTGGCGCCGTACTCCGCGCTGGATTTGCGCTGCAGTACGGCGCCAATCCGTCCCTGTCATTACGGTAATCCACAGTTCTCATAGGAAACAGTGGATTCTGTCGCATCCTTCCCGCTCGGTCGAATCCGCCGGGCGGGGAGAAACTGACCTGCACATTATTTACGGCGCGTACGCGCCGTAAACAATGCATTGTCTATGGGGCCGGGAGCGACGCCCCCGCCGCGCTCCGGCCCCGCCCCCGTCCCGCCCCTTATTCACGGCGGATTTGTGAGCTCAATACGGCTCACAAAATCGTCGGGAATAAGCCGTGTGAACACGGCCTAAGGGTACTGTCACAGAGCGCAGTTTTGGTGCAGTTTTAACTGTGCTCCAAGACTTCACACACACTAATTGATTACTTACTTGCAACAACTTTCTGAACATTTTAGACAACAGAAAGAAGCTGCTGGTAATAAAGACAGTTTAATTGGAGCGCAGTTAAAACTGCACCAAAACTGCGCTGTATGAAAGCTTCCTAAGGGTATGTTCCCATGGCTGATTTTGATGCTGTTTTCAGTGTTTCTGCTCACAAAACCTGCATGTTGGATGCATTTTGGATGTGATTTACGCAGTGCTTTTGAATGCTTTTTTTGGATCCAAGTTGGATCCAAAAACGGATCCAAAATGCCGTGTGGACATACCCTAAGGGTGCTTTCACACACAGCTTTTTTTGGATTGTTTTTGGTGTGTTTTTTGTGCAGACATATTAATTGCTGTGCCTTTCTGCACGAAAAACGCGTCCAAAAATGCACTAACAACGCAGCTGCGTTTCTGATGTGTTTTTTGTGCAAAAAAGCACAGCAATTAATGCTGTACATTTCTGCACAAAAAATGCACCAAAAACGCATCCGAAAATGCACCAATAAAATGCTCCATATGAAAGCACCCTAAGGCTATGTTCACACGGCTTAAAGTGAGACATATCTCGCACCGTATTTTGCGTCGTACTGCGCGAATTACGAGGCGAGATACGTCCCGGTCATTATGGTAATCCACGGGTCTCATAGAGAACTATGGATTACGTCTCCTCTCCCCGGCCGGACAATACGCCGCGGGGGGAGATAAGTGACATGTCAATTATTCACGGCGTATACGCGCCGAGAATAATGAATGTCTATGGGGCCAGCGGGCTGCCGGGCCCCTGCCCCCGTACACACACCGTAATTGTGGGCGAAATACGTCCCGCAATTACTGCCGTGTGAACATAGCCTAAGGGTGCTTACACAGTGCGGTTTTGTGGTGTTTTTGGTGAGTTTTTCCACTTGCAGTACTGCACGCCAATTAAATTGCCTTTATTACCAGCAAGCGTCTATCTGTTATTTGGAAAGGTGTTACATGTGAGTAATCAATTACTTTGTTTAAAACCTACAAAACTCCAAACACCATAATTGATTACTCATTGTAAGAGTGCTTTCACACAGCGCACATTTGGTGCAGTTTTACCTGTGCTACATTTAAACTGCCTTTATGACGAGCAAGCATCGTTCAGTTGTAGAATTTGATTGGAAAGGTGTTTCAAGTACAGGCAGTCCCCGACTTAAGTAGTTCCGACTTACGACTGCCATCTAGTTACGAACGGGAACTTATGGGGCGTGGCTCAGTGTGCTGACGACACACACTGAATCACGCCCCCATATCATCGGAACGCCGCAAGTCGGGTCGTCATTCACACTCCTTGTCACCAGGCAGTATCATCCCCTCCATCACCAGATGATAAAAAGATTGAAATTTGTGTGTCTGTCTCCTCCTGCCGGAAGGCTGTCTTATTTGCTCAACTCCTTTGTTGTGTCAATATTTTGCGGCAGGAGCTATCCCCAATCCATGTGCTCTGAAAGAGCCTAGAAAGGGCCAGTGTTTTGTCTGGTAATCAGCATATTACTTCTATTAAATGTGAAATTAATTGTCCAGAATAACTATTAGGTGCAAACATAAGCTGAGCAGTGCACTGCTCATCAGCAACTTATATATAGGCTCATATTGTTAATTGTATGCAAGCATGGATGGCAGCGCCAGGGAGGGGATATGGACGTCCTAAGCAAAAAGGGCAAATAGTGCCCGGACCCTGTTTTCTGGGAAAAATTCAAATCCCCAGTCCTGACCTGAGCATGGCATCTTCAGCTGCTGTGGGGTGCAGTGTAATGTTTCTGGCCCCATTTTCTGTCATGCCTCTCCTGTTGCCCCTTACTTTAGGTCTAGTCCCCCTCACTTCTCTATGCACCATTCAGTACCCATTTGCGGCATTCTGGCACTTGTAGTTGTGGAACTATAAGTGCCAGCATGCCACGTCAACGTATGATAATCCCATGTACTAATCAGCACCCATACAATTCATACATGTGCGGTATGGCATGCCTTTAATTGTAGTTGTGGAACTATAAGTGCCAACATACCAACCCACATATGTATTAAATATACCTGTTCCGACTTACATACAAATTCAACTTACTTACTCACTTTCCAAACAGTTTAGATAAGTGAAAGAAGCTTGCTGGTAATAAAGGCAGTTAATTGGAGCGCAGTTAAAACTGCACCAAAACTGCACTGTGTGAAAGCTCTCTAACCTTTCCAAACAATTAAGAAAACTGAAAATAGTTTCATGGTAAGAAAGGCAGTTTAATTGCTGTGCAGTACTCCAAGTGAAAAACAGCACCAAAAGAGCCACGAAATCGCACCATGTAAAGCACCCTAAGAAAAGAAGTTGCTGTGTCCATCCACAGTCATCTCATTAGGTGGACATGCACATTGCTACACACTTTGAACACAAGGAAGTGCCATACTACATTATGAGTACATTTCATAACGCCTTGCTGAATCTTTTTTCTTAACCTCCCATAAACGGCAAATATTTTTTATGACCTATACAATTAATATGAAATTTAATGGTGGGACAATCCTGTAATGACCAAGGTATTTTGTTTTAAATTATTTATCTTTACGAGGTTAACGGTAATGGATAGCATAACTTTATTCTCAGGACACTATCTGTTTGACCAAACTTAATATGTATAAGGTTTTTACTTGTAATTAAGTTTGAATTAATAAATTTTTTTTTATAAAACCTTACTTTTAATGCATTTTTATATTGCATCATTATTTTTTAGAACCGTAAATTTAATTTCATTTCATTTTTCTAACATCCTTTTTAAAGGTATTTCCACATTGCTTGTATTCAGTGTATAGGTATATTCACACGGGATAATTCCGGCACGCATTTTGCCGTGTATTTGCACTCTAATATGTGCGAGATGTGCGCCGCCATTACGGTAATCCATAGTTCTCATAGAGAACTATGGATTTCGCCTCCTCTCCCCGCTCGTACGCGCGGGGAGATAAGTGACATGTCAATTACTTGCGGCATATACGTGCCGCGAGTAATGAATGTCAATGGGGCCGGTGGGCGGCCCGCGTGAGTACGCATATATTAGCATGAGCTCCCAAAACACACGATGTACTGCGGCGCGTACTGTATGTGCCGCAATACATCGTGTGAACATACCCTATGTGTTTTAACATATGTGCTGCTAAAACTTCTGAGGAATATATTAAACATTTGCGTAGACCTCAACTCATTAATGAGGGCAAAAACAGTGCCCATTTGGTTACTATTGGTTTGGTGTTTTTTTTGTTTTTGCTGAACAGAATACAGTAGTTGACTATACTATTTGAAATTATTTACCACATGGTATTTCCTGTTTTTATATAGAAGTCTATGAAATATGGGGAGAAATTATTTCAAGTGGAGCCCCCTCAAAAGACCAGAGGACATTCCTTTCAGCTGGAGAAATAAGGATTAAATCTCCAGAGGAGAAAAGCGTTCTTCACTGTGAGAACTGTAAGGGAATGTTCACTCAGCATGTTGACTCTGTGTTTGCATACATTCTTAGATGTGTGTTTGGATTCGTGTTTCAAACCCTAAACGGACCCAAACATGCATGTAACAATGTGCAGTGTGATCAGATGTGTGATCGCCGATGCGTGTTTACTTGTGTCTTTCTGATGCCCTGTTCAAAACTATAGGGTGCGATCCTGCTGCAGCCAAAATGCAGCCAAACATGCATCTGCAGCGCTTTTGGATGCGTTTTTCAGATCCAAAACGGATTCAAAAACAAGTCCAATATACCGTGTGAACATACCCTAAATCTGTGGAATAGCTGCCTGAGGAGCTGGTCACAGCAGGAACAGTTACGAGTTTCAAGAAAGGCTTAGATACCTACCTGGAACTGAAGAATATTAATTCCTCTGTAGCCGTTTAAAATTCTAGATCCAGTCTGATGGTAAGAAAGGAAATCTAGCTGCATTATATGAGGGGTAAGCAGTCATACGTACAGCCTGAACTGATTAAACAAATGTGAGAAAGGCACACTGCCCCCCTTTTCCCCTCTGTTATCAGGCAGGAGGTAGTGAGGCTGTGTTATAAGGGGGGAGAGCAGTGTATAAGGCTGCGTTCTATGGGTGATGGGAACAGACTGTATAAAGCTGTATTATATGAGGGGAGAGCAGTGTATAAGGATGTGTTATATGAGGGGAGAGTGAATCTAACTGCTAGACACTCAGTAATTGCCCACATCCTTTACATATAACTGACATAGGAGCATAGAGGAGCTGAGGCACCTAGTTTCACTTTCATATTCCACAGCTCAGAGGGGAGTAAGCACAGAGTGCAGGCAGCCAATCACAGAACAGGGCACGTTTCCCATCCTGGGGGCCTATCCAAACAGGCTGAATGACATATCAGTCAGCCAGTCACATAAAAGGGGGTGTGTCCAGCTGCTGTAGAAATAGCTATAGATGCACAGATTAGCTCATATCTGCTATACTAAGCGACTTAGGTAATGCAAACCAATTGCAAAAGTGCTTATTTTTACTGTCCCCATCATTTAGATATGATCTTTGTAGCGAGAAAACCTCTTTAAAGCTGGTGTGAACTGAGCCTTATGTTATTTAGTGGCTACTTATGAACTCTTTATCTCTTCAAAAACTAAAGCCTATAAAGCACTAACTATTAAAACTGAGAATTCCCCTCACTTAAAAAAAACTTTTCTTTATCTTATTTATTGCGATTAATAGAGCTGTTTGCTGTGTAAATGATATTTGTTCCAGCTCATTATACATAATGTACTGTAGCAAAAATGCCCATTTATTCATTAGATTACTTTCCGGAGTGATAGACGTCTGTTTCACATCATTATATACAATAAAACAAAGCTATCAGCTGCCCTTAAGGATTGTGATGTGAGGGATACACATTTGTAAATTCGCATTGATATAAACTACAATAGGATGTAAGAATTCTTTATTTTCCTAATCATGTAATGGACTGTGGCTTGGCACCACCATCAAGGCGGTAGCAGTAAACAGAATATAAATTAGAAGGGTATTGTGGTTTGTAGGACATTATAAGAACAACCACTCATCAAAAAGGCTTCTCGCTGTCCTGGGATTAGAAAAATATCTGCTTTTTTTTTTAACCAAAAAAACAGCATCACTTCTGTCTGTTGGCTGCGTTTAGAATTTCAGATCAGATGTTTTATCTAATCTAATAAGATGTTGTATTTTTTTTCTCCACAATGGAGACCAAAAAAAAACAACAACTATATTCATCCATAAAAAACCTCTGTACATGTAGACTATGAGGGCCATTTTGGTCTACAAACCAGACTACAGATGGGTGAAGCAGCATAAAAAATAGGCTTCTTCATTTTCATTTGATGACCATATGGACCCCTTATGGTGCCCATATGGAAGAAATCAAAAACACAATGTTACCTGTAATAAGACCCATACCAAATTATATAAATTAAAGGGGTTGTCTCCCTACAAAGATTAGCTTTCAAAATGTAGGGAACACTAAATGAGATGTTTTCCAAATATATTGCATTGTTCATCTTTTTTTGTTAAGGAGCTACAAGTGATTATATTACCTTCTGAGCTCTCTGGTTTCCCAAGTGACCGACCAATGTACTCTTTATCCCCTGCTGTTTGTTCTATCTGATAGCAGGGAATGACATCATCACAGGTCGTGGCCAGCAGTGTGAGAGCTTGTGTGTTATCTGATCTTTCAGACAAAAGACTAATTACTCTACTGTTTACATTAGCTCAGAAGCTTCTCAGGACCTCAGAGAAGGTCATTTATTTAATCTAGACTGATAAATAGAGAAGTCTGAATACACAGAGCTCATATGCTTATTACAGACAGCTTGACCAGGAAGTGACAGAGCAAAGCAGCATTATTTCATTCATGCATCCTATGAAACTTTGAGATGTTACAACCCCTTTAAAGAATGGTACCTATTCTAGAGAACGTTTGCACATCAGCCCATTATGTAAAAAATTAAAATGTAATTAAACAATGGGATGAATTCTGTTTGCATTTTTTGAGAAGTTGTCCACTGGAAAAATATTCTAAATTATACCTTTCCCAAAGCTAGGCACTTATGAAGTATACTTTCATTATATTTTCTGTAGACCTCCTACAGTTCTACATCAGCTGCTTGATGACAGAATACTCAGTATTTCCATGTCTGCACACACAGGAAAGAACCTTGTGTCAAGCCCAGGAGATCAGGTGACCAAAGGAGTGTGTCTTTTTTCAGCACAGCTTTTGTAGTCACCGCACCTTCAGTCCTTCCTCCCAAGGCTTTCATCATGAGGGATGAAACAGGAGGACTAAAGCCGTGGTTGGGAGGAAACAGGCAACAAAATACAGGAAGGCAATGTTCACACGGCTTATTGCCGATGTAATTGCGGGGACGGATTTCGCCCCGCAATTACGCGGGATGCCGTGCAGCGGGGGCGGGGTGGGGGGCTGGCATCTCGCCAGCCCCATAGACATTCATTATTCACGGAGCGTACACGCCGTAAATAATTTCCATGTCACTTTCTCCAACCACGGTGTATTCGCCGAGCGGGGAGAGGAGACGGAATCCACAGTTCTCTATGAGAACTATGGATTACCGTAATGCCTGGCATGGATTCCAGCCATAATGCAGCGCAAATACGGCGCGCACTACGGCTGGAATCAGTCACAGAATAAGCCGTGTGAACGGCCCCTAAAGGATTCTCAGACATAGTTTTACAGGGCAAAGAGAAATAGCTCTCAAACAGGAAATGCTACTGCTCGGCTGCAGTGAAGAGTGCAAGAAAAGCACAAACCAGCATAGAAAACATCACAGGGAAAGAAATGAAGAATCAGGCAATATATATTTATATGGCTCTCTTTTTGGTTATCTTATGGAGTTAGTGGCTCAGGAGTCTTTATAAATCCCATATCCGCCCACCTTTTCTTTATGAAGCTGCAATAGGTTTATTTTGACTATGGGTCATATATATATATGGGTCACATATATATGGGTCTGCTGGACAAGCCCTTTATGCTCTTCGTCTGCACATGCATCTTTACTTGATATTTCCACGCAATATAGGCTTTACTCTCTTTCTTGGCCCTTTTGCATATAGAGATGGGCTAAACTGAGATCCCTATGCCCCCCTATATAACGCATAGTCAAAATAAACCTATTGCAGCTACATAAAGAATAGGTGGCCGGATATGGGCGTTATAAAGACTCCTGAGCCACTAACTCCATAAGATATCAAATAGAGACCCACACATGAGTGGCTGGATTGGCCAAAACTACTAATGGCCATAAAGGAGGGTGGATGGTGAAGGCCCTAGAGCACATGCCTAAAGTGCTCTCAGAATAAGGCCCTGTAGAAGTTGGGGGAATCTTGTGTTCTATTTTTAGTACTGGCAGAGATAACATGACCCTACGGCCTCCATTCCCCCAAGCCCAATTTTGCACTACCCTTTAGGGAAATACATGGGATCCCCAAGTCTTTTAAAAGGCCACAGAGGCAACTTTCCCCTTGGGGAGAATTTCTCCCTTCACTTTTCAATGTGCAAATTTTGACAAGGCTTTGTTGAATATTTGACATATTCTAATGCAAATTATGGATTCAGTTTATCCAGACTCAGTCAAGCAAGTATTGCGGTGTGCGTGATTTGCGAGATTTTGACTGCTGTTTTTAGAAGGTGCTATTCACCAAGCAAATAATAGGGTTAGCAGTGAGGTGACTCAAGCACGCATGCTGAAGAGGAGTTAGATAAATGAATAGGTAATTTCAACATGGGCTCACCTGCATCTGATTATTGATAAGGCGTCTTCATCCCAGCATGGCATTTCAGGGTATTACCGGATTCTCAGACCTCTTAGAGACATATCAATATAGGCAAGGCACTTATATCTAAATATGATATAGCTGTCACTTAAAGATCCCTAACGTTGTGGTAATTTTAGTATTATTCACTTCTCTGTGAGAATACCAACGATATTTTATAAAGCAGAAATAAAACAGATTGCTGACAATAGGTCAAGTTATTTCAGCTATATACAGTGAAGGAAACAATTATTTGATCCCTTGCTGATTGTGTAAGTTTGCCACCGACAAAGACATGAACAATCTATACTTTTAAGGGTAGGTTCATTTTAACATTGAGAGATAGAATATCCAAAATAAAATCCAGAAAATCACATTGTATAAATTATATACATTTATTTGCATTTTGCTGAGAGAAATAAGTACTTGATCCCCTACAGACCAGTTAGACGCTCCTAATCAACTCATTACCTGCATTAAAGACTCAATCAGTCAGACTCTAACCTCTACAACATGGGCAAGACCACAGAAATTTCTAAGGATGTCAGGGACAAGATCATAGACCTGCACAAAGCTGGAATGGGCTACAAAACCATAAGTAAGATGCTGGCAGAGAAGGAGACAACCGTTGGTGCAATAGTAAGAAAATGGAAGAAATACAAAATGACTGTCAATTGACATTGATCTGGGGCACCATGCAGAATCTCACCTTGTGGGGTATCCTTGATCGTGAGGAAGGTGAGAGATCAGCCTAAAACTACACGGGGGGAACTTGTTAATGATCTCAAGGCAGCTGGGACCACAGTCACCAAGAAAACCATTGGTAACACATTACGCCGTAATGGGTTTAAAATCCTGCAATGCCCGCATGGTCCCCCTGCTCAAGAAGGCGCATGTGCAGGCCCACCTGAGGTTTGCCAATGAACACCTGGATGACTCTGTGAGTGATTGGGAGAAGGGGCTGTGGTCAGATAAGACAAAAATTGAGCTCTTTGGCATTAACTCAGCTGTATTTGGAGGAAGAGAAAAGCTGCCTATGACCCAAAGAACACCGTCCCTGCTGTCAAGCATGGAGGTGGAAACATTATGTTTTGGGGGCGTTTCTCTGCTTAGGGCAGAGGACTACTTCACCACATCAATGGGAGAATAGATGGAGCCATGTACCATGGATGGATGGAGTGACAACCTCCTTCCCTTCGCCAGGACATTAAAAATAAGTTGTGGCTGCATCTTCCAGGAAGACAATGACCCCAAACATACAGCCAAGGCAACAAAGGAGTGGCTAAAAAGGAAGCACATTAAGGTCATGGAGTAGCCTAGCCAGTCTCCAGATCTTAATCCCATAGAAAACTTATGTAGGGAGTTGAAGCTCCAAGTTGCCAAGCGACAGCCTCAAAATCATAATGATTTAGAGATGATCTGCAAAGAAGAGTGGACCAAAATTCCTCCTGACATGTGTGCTATAAATTTTGAGGTTGTTTGCCTCTCTATTGAGATAGACTAAAGAAAACTATAAAAGGGAGAAAAACCCAGGTTTGCAAAAGCAACTCCCAAATGGAACCTCTTGCCCCCACTGTCCAAAGATCTGTGGCTCGAAGGTTGACTCATCAGTCATCTTAGAACATAAAAGTAATCTTCATGGGCATCAATTTTGTTCCGAGAAATAGCAACTGATAACAAGTCATTATCTTTGAACTTGGTATCACGTTGGATGCATGAATTCCCAGATTCTAATGCCAGGCGTCTTCACACTTGACACTTCTTTGCTGTTTAGCTGGGGCTCTCCTTATGTCCACCTTTTATTTTCTTACAGCTCGTGTATTGCACAAATGTGCAATATTTTGGCTAAGCACATATTATAGTTTATCAGTATGCATGAGGCCCTAACCTGTTCATTTGTATTCTCTTCTATTTTATATCAATAAAGTATAAAGGAATTAGAAAAACATGGCTACTGCTCTTTGCTGGTCCATGGGTATCTCCCTTGGTATCCTGCCCATTGAGACTTGTCTCCTGCGAGGAACTCTTGTACCATAGGATGTGTAAGTGCACTCTTTTCCAGATTCTTAAATGGCAGTGCTTAAATAAAATTCTGCTTCAGGAAAATCCTGGCTATTTAGTATGATGTATTGATGGGATGTATAATTTATGTCTCATAGATGTGGACATGCTCCCATGGTGAGAAATGGACCCCCAAAAGTCTCTATGCATACCTGTTGGTTCATTTCAATGGGAGTGCCGAGATCAGCCAAGTGGTACCTAGAAATCCCACAGAACACAATGAAGAGTACCACGGGACCTCCTCTACCGTTCTGCACAAAGACTTTTGGGGGTCCATTTATATGATCGGTGCGGTATCCTATCTTCATGTCATAGGTGTCTGAGACACAAACACTCCTTTAGGGATCCGTTCTCCATTGCTCCCTGCACAATTGGGTTCGTAAGCATCTGTGAGTTCAAGGGTGTTCTTTTGTATTGTCTCACCAGTTCCTGACCCATTAGTTTAAGAACTTTGTCTAACTGTTTGCCACTTGTCATGACTGACTCTTTACTGTATGAAAGAACTATACCTGCCCTGACCTCAGCCTGTCTAAATATAGTACTTCTCTCCAGTGAAGTTGAAGTTAAAGGGTGAAAACCATTGAATCCCTTTAGAGCCTTTTATATAGGCCAAAAATTAGCTAAACAAATGATTCAGATGATTATACCATGTAAAAATCCTGTGCTAGCAGCCAGTCATTAGCCTTAGCACTAGAACAAACGATCATATGTTACGATTGATTTTTTGTGCATTCATTTAACCCTTGACAGTTGTCCTGGAGTGAGTGCCTCTTAAAAAAACACTGATCAACTTGCTATTAGGTAACTATCTGCAATCTGCCTCTGTAAAATAAGCCCTAAGTCAAATTCATTGCAACTCAGGGGATTCACATCTGCTAGTTAGGCCCTGTATTGAAATTGGGTAATTCTTCACCTCTACAGTAAAGTACTCCTGACAAAAATGGCTCACAATAGCGGTAATCAAATAATCAATTTCTATTTAGAGGGGTTGTCCAGCTGAGAAAAAAAATAATCTGAAATGGGGTCAGGGTGGAGAAAAGAAGAAAAAAAATTGTACTTACCAACTTGACCCTCCACCTCCCCCCGCTCCTGCTCCGGAGCTCTCTGGAAACAATTCCTCTTCAATTCCAGGTTCTCATCCAAGGACACATGAGAGGCTAGTGCTCCATTGACTTACAAAGGTGAAGAAGCCTTTCTTGTGTATCGGGATGAGAACCTGGATGTGGAACTTGGAGCACCGAAGAGGCAGCAGCATTAGGACAAGTAAGTATAACTTTTGTTTCATTTTTTTTCCCCACTTAATGTAATTTGTTTTCCAATGCAAAACCCCTTCAAAGGTTGCATAATTTGTATATTCTGCCCAATTCTTTTCACTTACCTTGATCTCCTGCATTAACTGGTGGGTAACAATCACTGACTGCCCACAAAAGATAATCTTAAATGGGGTCATGGTGGGGGGAAAAAGTTATACTTACCTACCTGTCCCCTGCTGCTGTCCCTCCTAGGGTCCCTGGGGTCCACTCCTTTTCACTTCCGAGTTGTTGTCCCAACACACAGAAAAGGCTCATGCTCCATTCACTTACAACGAAGTGTGAGCCTCACCTGTGTGTCAGGACCCTGAGGAGCAGACCCTGAGAAGCTCCACAGTGATAGCAGTGGGAGACAGGTGGGTATTACTTTTTTTTTCATTTTTTCCCCATCTTGGCCCAATTTATTTTAATTTTTACTCTGCTGGAAAATAAGTTCAAAGGATGCATAATTTGTACATTTATCAGTTTTTATTTTTAGCTATCCTGGTCTTCTGCATAGTTAATAGGGTAACGATTACTCACTGCCCCCTATAGTGTTCTTACAGTTTTCCTAGGAGACTCAATAACACATACATATTAGGCAAAGTTGCATTACCGCATTCCTTCTTATTCTTTAGGAATCTAGAACTCAAGATGATCAGCATGCTAGGGTGCACCCTAATAGCAGTGTCATAGTACTGAGGATGGTGCCCAATTCTCACTTATAGACTAAGAATCATAAATCCTGCAAAGAGTTGTGTAACACTACAACACCTAGGGCGACATATATGAACGGGGCTGCGCCGGTATTCTGGCATGGTATGAGCCACAAAAACTGTCCTAGCCGTATCCAACAGATGTATGAGTGGTTGTACGGCAAAATCGGGTGCATGCTGCACCAGACCTGGCACTTTTGCATGCGTCAGTTCTACATGAGCGTGTCGTGCCTGATCCGTAGATTAGACAAATTTATGAATGTGCCAGCCGAAACTTTGGCCCAAAAATATTGTTACCAAGTTGAAAGTGGTGTGGCTGAGAGCAAAGTTGCCCTAAACGAACTGTTATTGCCATTAGGGCAGAAAATATTAATTAAGTAATAAAAACTAATGCACCACATTTTTCTGAATGGGTCACGACCAAATGTGGCATGAAAATGTTGGACCAATCCATACCAATTTCATACTGGTGAGGCTGAGACAAATTTTGGCGCACACACACTTTATGCGCCACTTTTTGGTGCATAAATGTGTCTTGCAACAGCACACATTTATAAAGTGATGTGAGACACTGTCATACATACTGATGAATGCTACACTGACCAGAGGCGTAACTTTAAAGGGGTTCTGCCACGATGTAATGTTGATGTGGAATCCTCCAAAATGGGTATTTAATCACTTTTCTAAATATATGTGATTACAAAAAGTGAAGCCTGTGAGAGCTACAGCATTGCTCATTTCCCCTTAGTTTCCTGAAAGTTTAAATTAGACACAACCAGGACACTGACAGGAGCTGATCTGGCCGTGCTTGCGTGTTTGCACTTCTTATCTGATGACAGGGAACATGAAGGAGCTTGCAAGGGGCTGGGGAGAAAGTGCAGTGTATGAGGCTGTCTTCTGTATAGAGAATCCACTGTTGTAATGTTATTATTTGAGTAAACTTTTGAGATGCTCCCTGCTTCCTTGCTCTCTGATCACCCCCTCCCTCTCCCCTGTGACTCAGCATGCTTTGTTTATATTCTCCCCTGAGCTGATAAGAGGTAAAGAACTCACTTCATGGCAAAACCCCTTTAAGCTTCTAAGCCCGTGTGCAAATAGTGTAATAGGGCCGCTCAGTTACCATGTGCCATTGACAATGCTGTAGCAGAAGGACTTTTGGGTCCCCCTCAGACTGCAGGGCCCGGTAATGACCGCTACCTCTGTACTCCCTATAGCTGCACCCCTGACACTGACCTACTGAGAAGCACGACTGTCGAGGCGACACCACTTTTCATATATGTCCAGCTTAGACCCTTGGATCTCGCTTTTCTATGTACCCCCAGCAGCCTTATTATGTTGTTGTAGCATTGTTGAGCAGTTTATACAGCAGAATCCTACATGACTTCAAGTTTCTTAGTTCATAAACTACAATACACAAATCACTTTTCACCCAGAGATCCTCATCTTCCCTACAAGAAGATATAATGGTTTCCTTCTTTTCTTCATTGTGTATGTAAAGTGGAAAAAATTATTTTAAGTGATCTCTATGACTATAATTGGAATCTGTCATGTCCGTGGAGAACAAAATCTACAAAGGTTATTCTGGAAACTCTGTTTACTGATGATAAGTACCCGAAGTTTGACGCTTGCAGAGAGATGCAATATTCCAAAATAATAACAGTCATTTGAACAGTTCACATACAGCGCCTTTACTCATGTGCAAATTGACTTTAAACTGGTTTATTACAGACCCGACAATTCAATAACAGAGGGTGGAATTAAAGATGTTCAAATTAAGTACAGACAAAGCTGTTTATGTGTATTCAATGCAATCCTCAGGGGCCTAAACACAAGAAAGGCCCGGTGTGTACAAATACACATTATCCCATAGTCCCTTGTAGTTATCTGATGCTTAATTTCAGCTCCCAGACATTTGTCCTCCACTATGAGAATAAAGGGGTATTCTGGATTACAGAAAAAAAAAATTAAACGGCATACTAGGATGTTCGGTTAACCAGTTCCTGACTGGGTCATTTATCCCTCTTCCTGACCAGGTTTGAACGCTATAATGCTTTTCCGCGCTTAGTTATTCTACTAATCTTTGTTTCACCTTGATACATAAAACTTTATTTTCATGTAATATTTACAGAAATTTCTTTTAATAATATCAGGAAAAATGGTTAAAATAAGCCCTTTTTAACATCTTTTAATGTTTTTTTTTTAGACGCCAAAAGTGGAGCTACAATATGTGCACACGGTGTACAGCA
The DNA here is from genome assembly GCA_025379985.1 of Phyllomedusa bahiana. Lineage (NCBI taxonomy): Eukaryota > Metazoa > Chordata > Amphibia > Anura > Hylidae > Phyllomedusa > Phyllomedusa bahiana. The sequence goes on from JAODAL010000204.1 coordinate 304,732, forward strand.
GCGCATACTGTACGCAGCACTAGACGGCAGGTGTTTTAGAAGTGCGCGCTGGCCAGCACTTCTAAAACGCTCTGCATCGGCTCCCATAGATTTTCACTTTCGGCCAGAGAAGACAGCAGGTAATCATAGCTCTCAATTAGAGTTATGAATTACCTATTTACGGGGTGTAATTCAGGCGTATCGCAGAGCAATTACACGCCAAAATACACCCCGTAAATATGCTGTGTTAGGCTATGTCTACACAGCATTGGACAAAAAACGACCTGAAAACCAAATCCTAAAAACGTTCATAGAACGAGTTTTTGGTACACTGCCTGTCAAAAGTTTCTGAAAAAAACGTCGATTTTTTGTGGGTGCGTTTTGTGGCGCATTTTGTTCTATGTATTATTGCATAGACTGCGGTGCTTTACATAGACTCCAATAGTAAATTTTCTGCCCAACTCAGTCTTTTTTTGCAACATGTTTCAAAAATGGCCAGCAAATAAAATGAGCAGAAAAAAGACAACAGGACGTTTTTACTATACAAGTCTATGGGACCTCTTTTCAGTTGTTTTTTCAGCTGGAAAAGCGTACGTTTTTCTGTGTGTGTAGACATAGCCTTAGGGCGTATTCACATGGCATATTGCGGTGCGTACTGTATGTGCCGCAACATGCTGGGCGTTTTAGAAGTATGCGCTGGCCAGCGTGTACTTCTAGGGGCCGTTCACACGGCTTATTTCGCCGCGGATTGGAGCCGTACTGCGCGCCGGATTTGCGCTGCAGTACGGCTCCAATCCGCGCAGTAATTACGGTAATCCACTGTTCTCATAGAGAACTATGGATTCCGTCGCTCCTCACCGCTCAGCGAATCCGCCGGGCGGGGAGAAAGTGACATGCACATTATCCAGGTGCAATACGCGCCGTGGATAATGAAAGTCTATGAGGCCGGCGGGCAGCGCCCCCGCCGCCTCGACCTACCGCCCCTTATTCAAGCCGGAATTGCGAGCGAAATCTGGCTCGCAATTACGGCTTGAATAAGCTGTGTGAACTGGGCCCTAATGTGTGTGTGTGAGGGGGTGGAGCCCATTTAACTCCATTATCCACGGCGCGTAAGCGCCCAGAAGAAGTGACCTGTCACATCTCTCGCCGAGCGTACAATGCGCACGTATTGTACGCTGGAGGAGACAGACGTAATTCATAGCTCTCAATTAGAGCTATAAATTACCGTAATTGTGAGGCGCATTTCGGGTGTATTGAAGCGCAAATAAGCGCCAACATGCGCCCCACAATTATACCGTGTGAACATACCCTTAGAGGTCTTGTACTAAAAGAGTATTACACTTCACTAGGCAGCAGATATCGGACCTGGATAAAGATTCAGGATTATTCCAGTCATGTAATCCAGAATACAGTTTTAAGACACCAACAAATCCATTGTAATTGCCCTTGACGTGTTTGTGATTTAACTCCTTGATATACAAAATTTGCAGTTGATTTAATATTGCCGTAAAATGACGCCCTACTACTCCATTTTGTAAGTTTTTTTCTTTGTTTTTTTTACTGCAGTTTAAATCTATGCTGCCGCACTTGAGAATAACAAATGATATCTCCGTTCTAGGGATGCTAGCAGCAATCTGCCCGTGTCCTAGCAAATCATTCGATTAATCATATATCAATTAATAAGGGAAATAGCCTGCAGAGCTTTCTGTTTACTCACAGTCTGAGGGGTATGTAAGGCCTGAACAGCATGGAAGTAAATGAAATGTTTCTTTACAATTTGCGAGATGTTTCATTTGTAGATTAACCCCTTCACGCATTTGGATGTACAGGTATGTCCAAACAGTGTGAAGTGTGTATAGAGCGGGCTTATGCACTGATCCCGCTCCAGCTGTTAATTACCCACTCCGATCCCAGAACCGGCTCCGCTCCCTTCTGTTTTTGGTATGTTCACACGGCCGTTGAATACGTTTTTGGATCCGAAAAACGCATTCAAAAGCCCTGCGTCAACCGGAACTAAATGCATCCAACACGCAGGTGTGTGTCTGAATGCGTTTTGGCTACAGCAGGATCGCACCCTATGGTTTTAAATCGGGCGTCTGCTGCGTCTTTCGGATCAAGAATTGTCATGTCAATTCTTTGAACGGATCCGAAAGACGCATCAGAAAGAAGCAGGTAAAACAGGTATCGGCGATCACTCGTCTGAACACCGAGGCGTGTTTTACATTGAAAGCAATGTAAATCACACTGGACGTTGTTAGATGCGTGTTTGGGTCCGTTTAGGGTCTGAAACACTGATTCAAACACAAATCTAAAAACTATGTAAACACGGAGTCAACGCGCCATGTGAACATACCCTAAAGGCTATGTTCACACGGCTTAAAATGGGCCGTATTTCGGTCCTTAATTACGCGCCGAAGTGCGCCAATTACGGGCCGAAAACAGCCCATTCATTACGGTAATTCACAGTTCTCATAGACATGTGAATTTCTAGCCGCAAATACGCGCCGCTAGCAATTCAAGTCAATGGGCCGGTGAAGTGCCGGCCCCCTGCTCAGTCCCCGCCCCGCCCGCCGGTTACACGGCGTAATTGCGGGGCGTAATTACGCCCCGCAGTTAAGCCGTGTGAACATAGCCTAATAGTTTAGATGCTGCGCCAATTTAAATGAATGAAGAAGGGCTCTGCACTGTTTTTTCCCCCGATCACCCCTTCAGTAACATAATCAACAGATGGCGATTGGTTGCACTGGCAGCTGAAGGCTTCATGAAGACCTCTGTAGCTGCCATGTTGGTGCACCTATTACACCCTACGGCAGGGTGTAATAAGCAGTGAATGAAAAACCTGTATAAGGCAGTACAATATTACTGCCCTACGGAGGATAAGCTACTGCACCTCCAAGTGGTCAACTACCCTAGGCGGACTAATTGTTGTAATAAAAAAAGTGTTTTAAAAAATATATATTAGAAGCTCAAAAAACTCCCTTTTTGCCAATTTACAAATAAACAGAATAAAAAAAGTTACATATAATTGGTATCGGCACGTTCCTAAAAGTCCGATCTATTAAAAAAGAACATAATTTATCCCATACGGCGAATACCATAAAAGAAAAAAATTGTCAACACAAAAAAAAGTGGTTTTCTGGTGATTTCTTGCCCAATAAAATTAATCAAAGTGATCAAAGAGTCGCATATATATCAGAATGGATACTTCACTTCAGCCCACAAAAAAACAAGCCCTCTCTCTCGTCTATAGGCTAAAAAAAAAGCTACTGGTCACAGAAAATGGCATTTCAGCAAAAATTTAAAAAATAAATAAAAAAATCGTTTTTTTTAATAACTGAAACATAACGAATACTCTACAAGTTTGGTATCACTGGATTTCTATCCACCTGCAGAATACAGATAACACATAGGGGGACATTTCCCAATATGCCAACACCAGTTTTTTAATCTATATTGCGCTAAAACCGCTTTTGACGCCATATTTTGGATGTAAATGAACTGTTGTACACCAAAACTAGGCACATTATATGCTGGGAATGACACATTGTAATGCGCCTAAAAATAAATGCGCTGTGCGCCTCCATTACTAAATGCGCCTATTGAGGCGCATAGCACATCATTACAAGTGTATATGTGTTAGGCGCATTACAAGTATGTGTTAGGCGCATTTCATATACTTGTAATGATAAGCTATGCGCCTCCGTGCGCGATGTGCCTCGATAGGGGCATTACATACGCTTCTAATGATATGCTATGTGCCGCGATTTGCGCTAATCACGGCACAAAACATTTCATTGGTAGAGTATGTAATGCCCCTATCGAGGCAAATCGCGCACGGAGGCGCATAGCTTATCATTACAAGTATATGAAATGTGCCTAAACACATACACTTGTAATGATCTGCTATGCGCCTCAATCTGCGCATTTCATTATGGAGGCGCACAGCACATCATTTTTAGGCACATTACGTTTACTATGCAAGGTATACCTAACGCCAGATTTTTGATAGGGTCAGACTTTCTGGCGCACCCTACACTTATTTAATGCACCTAAAAACTGACTTAGCACCGCCAATTTTCAGACATCTCGTCCATAATTTCTACACAATAAAAACTGAAACCCACAAAAATGTTTTTTTTTTTTCAGGTTCCACCCCACATATAATAAATGATGGCTCTTGGAAGTTGGGGAGGAAAAAACAAAATGAAAAATCTGAATGTAGCTACAACTTGAAGGGATTAAAGAGCTTGTGCAGAAACAGCTCCACTCTTGACAATGGGCTTTGTCTGGTTTTGCATCTCACCTTCATTTGCCTGAATAGGTATGAACTACAATAATGACCAAGCCCATAGACTGAGATGGTGATGTTTAAGTGAACTTTTTGTAATCTTGGACCATCGAATAATAGCCACATTCACAACATATTCCAGGGATCTGTAGTAAACGGTATTAAAACATATAGCCGTCAGCTATAATGAACTAAACGTAGTCTAATTGTGACGACATTTTGTGTGTTTAAAGCTGCTATATGTTTTATTTTATGTACAGAATGACTTCTATGTCTTTCCTGCTTTTGCCTTCAAGCTATGATAATGTAGAGGTGCTGTGTGCTGCTGATTCAGGTCCTTGCTGCTAAATGACCCACAAAATTATTTACATAATATACATATACAGTATCTCACAAAAGTAAGTATACCCCTAACATTTTAGTAAATATTGTATTATATCTTTTCATGGGACAACACTGAAGATATGATACTTTGATACAATGTAAAGTGGTCAAAGTACAGTTACTATAAGGCTATGTTCACACGGCTTAAAATGGGCCGTATTTCGGTCCGTAATGACGCGCCGGAGTGCGTCCCATTCATTACGGTAATTCACAGTTCTCATAGAGAACTATGGATTACGTCTCCTCTACAGGCCGCTAGCAGTGATTATCTATGGGCCGGCGAAGTGCCGGCCCCCCGCTCGCTCCCCCGCTCCCGTCCACACGGCGTAATTGCGGGGCGGAACTAAGCCCCGCAGTTAAGCCGTGTAAACATAGCCTAAGGGCTTGTTCACACGATGCTTTTGTGATCCGTTTCACGGATCCACACAACGGATCTAACAATTGTCAGTGTGATTAACTTTTCATTCAATGGCAAAAGCGCATCGCTGTTCTCACGGGAGATCGGCGACGCGCTTTTGAGGGCTCTCCTGCGCTTTTCGGATCCACTTTAAGAATTGACATGTCAATTCTTCTTGCGTTCTACGCAAGTGAAAGCCCATAGGGAATAATGGAGTCCACTTTTGGCACCTGTCCAAAAGTGCTCCACACTGTGGGCACGTATCAGTGACGCTTTGCATCCTGAAAGCGGATGCGAAAAGTGCAGTGCACAGCTGATGGATCGGAGGTGAGCGTGACTGCAGGGGGCAGGATCGTTGGATGGAAGTGTTGCTGCCGGGCTCTGCACAGCAGAGCGGCGCCGGGTTCGGGAGTGCGCTGCCGCCGCCGGAACTCTGCTGCCGGGATCGGGAGTGCGCTGCCGGCGGCGCCGCCGGGATCGGTGCAGCCGAGCAGAGTTTGCTGCCGGCGTCGCCTCGGCTGTGCCAAGTACAGTGTGCTGGAGAGAGATTTTTCTTCTTCATTCTGAAAACGCATCCGGAAAGTGGATCCGTAAAACGCAAGTTAAAAGCATGCAATACGGATCCAAATAAAGTATCAACTGTTGCATTTCTCGGATCCGCTTTCCGGATGCGTTTTTCACCTATCAAAAATGGATCGGTAAAAAGGATCAAAAATGTCGTGTGACAAGACCTAACTGTGTAAATTTGGTGTGCCCTTAAAATAACCCAACACAGCCATCAATGTCTAAACTGCTGGCAACAAAAGTGAGTACACTCCTAAGTGAAAATGGACAAACTGTGTCCAATTTGGCATTTTCCCTTCATGGTATCATGTGACTTGTTAGTTTTACAAGGTCTCAGGTATGAATAGGGAGCAGGTGTGTAACATTTAGGACCACATGTATGAACTTGTTTAGGTCTAAAACTCACTTTTTTGCCCATAGGTTACTATGGGCAAAAGAGTGAGTTTTAGACCTAAACAGTTTCATACATGTGGCCCTTAGTGTTATCGCTCTCAGACTCTCTCATACTGGTCACTGGAAGTTCAACAAGGCTCCTCATGGCAAATAACTCTCTGAAGATCTGGAAAAAAGAATTGTTACTCTACATAAAGATGGCTTAGGCTATAAGAAAATTGCCAACATCCTGAAACTGAGCTGCAGCACAATGGACAAGACCATACAGTGGTTTTAACAAGACAGGTTCCACTCAAAACAGGCCTCGCTATGGTGACCAAAGTTGAGTGCACGTGCTCAGCATCATATCCAGAGACTGTCTTTTCAAAATAGACGTAAACACTGAGAAAGAGGAGGAGTCTCCTCAACATGTCGCACACTCACCTCGGATCCCGCCTGTCTGAATGCTTGCCCTACGATTTGGCTCCGAGCATGTGGAGACCTTAGGAGCAGCACTTATTGTAACCATGGATTGTGGACTGTGACCAGCTATGTGTTTCTACGTTGTACACGCAAGTAGCACTTCAATCGTCTTTACGAGAAGTCCTATGTTTTAAAAGTTTATCAATAAATCATGCTTTTACTTTTATGCTATTGGATTCATAGTGTTTAAGGGAGAGAGGGGAAATTCCCATCAGCAGGCTCCATACGCATAGCGGTCTATCAAATAGAATTTAATTGCCACTGGACATTTGTTGCATATTTTTCCTACAGTGAAGCATGGTGGTGGGAGTGTCATAGTTTGGAGCTGCATGAGTGCTACCAGCTATGGGGAGCTACTGTTCATTGAAGGAACCATGAATGCTAACATGTACTGTGGCGTACTGAAGCAGGGCATGAACTCCTAACTTTAAAAACTGGGCCACAGAGCAGTATTTTAACATGATAACGACCCCAAACACACCTCTAATACAACCACTGCTTTGCTAAATAAAATGAGGGTAAAGGTGCTTGACTGGCCAAGTATGTCTCCAGACCTAATCCCTGTGAGGCATCCTCAAACGGAAGGTGGAGGAGCACAAGGTCTCTAACATCCACCAGCTCTGTAATGTCATCATGGAGGAGTGGAAGAGGATTCCAGTGGCTGCAACCTGTGAAGCTGTAGTGAAAAATAATGGCGGCCACATAAAATATTGACACTTTGGGCACAATTTGTCCAATTTCACTTAGGGGTGTCCTCACTTTTGTTGCCAGCGGTTTAGACATTGATGGTTGTGTGTTGAGTTATTTTGAGAGCACACAAAATTTACGCTGTTATACAATATAGTGACTTCTTTACACTGTATCAAAGTGTCATATATTCTGTATTGTCCCATGAAAAGATATAATATTTACAAAAATGTGATGAGGTGTACTCATTTATGTGAGATACCGTATATATACTTAACATAATATCTTGTATTTCATAAATGTGCTTCATGAATTCAGGGTTTCATATGATAAAGTGGTGAGATTTAGGACAGATTCCTTAAAGGGAACCTGTCACATAGGTTGTGCCCCCCCCTTGTTGAGGACAGCACAAGCTAGTGTCAGAACTGCTGTTCCCAGCGCTGTGTCCCTTATTCTGTAAGATGCTGCAGTTTTAGAGCATTTACCCCTCAAATCTTATTAATAAGTAGGTGTTAGCTCAACCCACCAAAGGCTAGCGCTGCCCACTGACAGTTATTCACATGTTTCTACCTATTCAAAGTAATAGGTTTGTCAGTTGAGGTGGGCGGGGCTAGCCTCTGATTGGCCGGGTTTGAAAAAAACTGACACTCTGAAGGACTCTTCGAATGACTCTTCTGGCTGAAAACTGCAGATTTGAGCATTAAATACACGAAAACTACAGCATCTTACAGAATAAGGGACACAGCGCTGGAAACAGCATGCCTGACACTACCTTGTTCTGTCCTCAGCCAGGGGGGCAAAAACTATGTGACAGGTTCCCTTTAACAGGAAGAGTAGCACATTAAACCCTTGTGCTCCTTCTCTCCAGATTGACCATTTTCTGTTATGAATGGCAGGAGCCATTTTGCCTTCTCCAACTTACTAGATCACGTGGAGCAGTTGCTCTGCAACTGGTTGAAAGAACTCTTGTGGTGAGCTGGGGCTGCAGCGGAGAGGATGCGAGTGGTAGTTGTTTTACTTTGGTTATAGTGGCTCTCTTTCGCCAAACTCTCATGCTTCTCGAGCTTAAGTACAGTGGTAGAGAGGGTATACAGGTGTAAGGAGTGCTGGTGGTCCTCCTTAATACCCCAGGTCGCACTCTGGTGGTTGCAATCCTCGACTGCCTAGGTGTTGCAGCGCAGTGTCCTTGGTGTTAGGTGCAGAATGACAGGCAGGAGTCGGCAGTAAAGTTAAAACATAACAATAAAACTTTACTCTTGACAAGTTCTTCAACAGCAGAGTCAATCCAATCACAAGTTACTCTTTTCCTTCAAAACTTGAACAGCAAGTAGTAGCACCATAAGTCCCACAATGTTCCAGACTATACAAGCAGGGAGCTAACTCTATGCCCCCAGGGGATCTGTAAATTCTATATTCTCAATTTAAAGGGGTTTTGCCACGATCTCATTTCATACTTCCTGTATCCAGCTCTTCAGCTCTGTGTGCTCAGAAGGGGGGGTGTGTGATTTGTTTGAATTGCATATCATGTGATCCAGCAGGATGACATCACCATGCCTTTCCTCTCTTTAGTCCAAGAAAGGTCTGTTTATGTATAGAGCTGTGAGTAGCTCAGAGGTAAAGCTTTTACCTCCCAGCAAAATGGACCTAGGTTCAAATCCCTGCAGGAACAAAACCTGTGGATTTTATTTCAATGCACAGACCTCATTAAGGTTTCTTTTTTAATTTACTTGCACTGTTTGACTAATTACTAAGGAATACAGTGGACGAGAGTAGAGTGACAGCACCTGGGGTTTGAACACTCAGTAGCTGCCTGAGAGGAGAAGTGATGTCTGAGCATGTCTGACCAGGACTGAGGAGCTCTCAGCCCTGATTGTATCCCCTGGAGACGAGATGTAAACAATGGATCACTAAAGGAGCAGCTAAAACAAACGGTTCAGAATTTTTAATAATGATAGAATGGTGAAAATGTTTATTATTTAGTTTGCAAGTTTCCCACATCAATTTTACTTCGTGGCAAAACCCCTTTAGGTATTGAGCCAGGCCAGAGGCAAATTGGACATCAACGGCCATGAGGTCTGCTTGGGATGCGGGGTCCCTCACGATTCCTCTTTTCCTCTCTTACTCTCTTGTCGGACAGGTTTATTCTCTTTTTGTTAAACTTTTCAGCCTTCGTTGGGTTGACCTCTGCAGCTAAGAGGAAAAATTGTTTTACCCTCTGGAATCTTGGGACTACTGTAAACCAAGTTTGCAATACAACATAAACAGCTGCAGCTTGAACTACTTACAACAGAAAACAGAACAACTCAACTCACACCAGAACTCTCTAGAATCCTATGTTAGGAGGTTATATACAGACTAGTCCCCACCCTTCTTTCCTTGGTAACCTACTCATCTGCCTTAAAGTTGTTCAAGTTAACCCTTAATTCAACCAGGTTATAACTATGAAAATGCATTTTTTAAGCTTCCATAAATCACTGGGTCACCAAAAAGGGTCATGCAAAGTTCAATTAAAAACACAATATACTCACAATAGTTTGACTTCAGAGTATTGAAGTGTAACGCAGTTCTGATACACTATACTCTTAGGACTATTAGCTGCCCATCGGGAGACGAGATTAAAAAAATGGATATGAATGAGCAGCTAAAACTTACAACGATTCGGGAATATTTTTAATAAGATGAAGTCTTGAAATGAATTTTTTATTTTTGAAAGTTTCCACATCAATTTTACTTTGTGAAAAAACCCCTTTAGGTTTGAGCCGGGCCAGAGGAAAATTTGGGACCAAAACGGCCAAGAGGTTGCTTGGGGAAACCCGGGACCTCACTTTCCCTTTTTCCCCTCTCTTAATTCTGTGGGACGGGGTTTATCTCTTTTTTGTTAAACTTTTAGCCTTCGTTGGGTTGACCTCAATGGGGCAAAAAGGAAAAATTGGTGTTACCCTCTTTGTTTTTTTTTTGGGATACTGAAACCAAGTTTGCTTACTTTTTAAACAGCGCACTGGAACTTCTTAAAAACAAAAACAAACAACTAAACTAAACCAGAACTCTCAGAACCATTTTAGGAGGAAAACGACTACCCCCCTTTTTCCCTTGGTAACCTCTCACTGTTTAAAGTTTTCAATTAACCTTAAATTCAACCAGGTTAAATATGAAAAGCATTTTTTAAGCTTCCATAAATCAGGGGTCAAAAAAAAGGGTCAGAAAATTCAATTAAAAAACAATATATACAATATTTTTTGATTCGAATTGAAGTGTAACGCAGTTCTGATACACTATACTCTTAGGACTATTAGCTGACCATGGGGCATATGCAAGCTTGATTAGAGGAAATGGTTGATTGCTAGCACTTTATAAAGCTTAGGTTCACTTGATTGCTGTTGCAGAGTATACATTTTAGATGAGAGCTTAAGTCTTGTGATCTTCTTGCACTCTGTTTCTAGTTTCTTACATATTTAGTTCTGCTGTCTCCTGTACTCGTTTAGTTTTCTGAACCCAGTTATTTAGAGCCTGTTTGTTTTTTGTTCTCTAATTGCATTAGCTCTGCCCTTTGTCAGCTTTTCAGTGTGTTTTATCCCTGAGTTCTCATTAAAGGGAATGTGTCATCAAAAAATTAGTCATTGTTTAAGTTCCGTTTTTATGTTAAACACATTTTTTAGGAATTTTTGATTGTTTTTTTTTTTATTTTTCATATCACTTTCAATATTTTTTAATGATTCTTAAGTCCTGCAGTTTTCACTTTGGCCACTAGACTTGTTTGCTCTGCTTTAACAGCAGTCAGAGAGATGCTTTACAGTAGCTTCATGCACATAGAAGACTTAAGACTGACTCAGTCCCATTCACGTGTATAGGAGAGTTTTTTAGTCATGCTCTGTGACCTGGGAAGAAATCACTGTGCAGGGAGGTGAAAGGGTGAACTGTGACATCTCCTATTTTGACTGGTGGATCCTGTGTTATCTATTCACACTGGTGTCTCCTTTCAGTTTGACCCTCTTTGTGCTGATAATGAGCAGACAACTGAGAATCTTTCTTTACAGAACAGGAAGTGTCAGACAATTATTAGGCTTAGTGGCCAAAGTGAAAACTGCAGGACTTAGGAATTATTAAAAAATATTGAAAGTGATATGGAAAATTAAAAAACAATATAACCAAAAATTCTTAAAAAAATGTGTTGAACATAAAAATGTGAGTTAAACAACAAGTCATTTTGATAACACATTCCCTTTAAGTAGCTCTATGCTGCTTTGGTTAGGGTCATCATGGTTGTTGACATTCGTAGGGATATTTTCGGATATGGAATAGGACTGGTGGAGTCTGGAGTTAGGGTCAGCGTTAGGGGCAGCTTTTAGGGACACATTTTAGGAAAGCTAGTTGTTAGGGTCAGGTATTGTTTGGTGTCTTGCTTCTGGTTTCAAGTAATTTATCATTCCATCTCCTACATGCTCTTGTCATCAACTGTCTTGCTGTCCATAAACTAACGGTAAGCCCCTACATTTGTGTTTGATACATACATCGTATCACTTGAATACAACTGTTGGTTGGCTTCATTCTGTTCTAAGTTTTGTTTTCCATCCATGGTAACCTGCGTCCTTACACTTTCAAGCCAAGTGTTAAACCTATGAAAAAGTCATCTGCCAGTTTGGCTACAAAGTTTGATATGAGCCCAAAGATGAACTGATTCCGCCTCAAGGTATAATCCCAAAATGCCTGACTATTTGACTCCAGTGAAAATATGTGGGTGCATTCCAACTGAACATTAATAAGGACCTGGTAAATTATGTTGAGGTTTATGTAGTTGTGCCCTTTAATTTATTGAAAGATCTGATTATCAACATGTTGATGGAGTGATGTGCACCAAGGGACATTTAGCTGTATCTCTGCTAATAATCAAATTTTATGTTTAGAATGAAGCCAATACACCTTTTACTGTAACCCCTGCAGTAGGTAAAGGTGTACTTCTATTAATGTCATAGTAGCATAATAAAGTAGTGAGGTTTCCATCCTTTTTGAGGCTAGTCAAAGGTAGAGTAGCTTGTGATGAAACTCTTGGGCTCCTTCTCTGGATTGACTGCTTTCAAGGTCTGATTATCAACGTGCTGGTGGAGTGATGTGCACCAAAGGACAATTAGCTGTATCTCTACTAATAACCACATTTTATATTTAGAATGAAGCCAATATACTTTTTACTGTAACTTCTGCAGTATGTAGAGGTGTACTTCTATTAATGTCATGGTAGCATGATAAAGTACTGAGGTTTCCATCCTTTCTGAGGCTGGTCAAAGATAGAGTAGAACGTGATGAAAGTCTTGGGTTCCTTCTCTGGATTGACTGCTTTCAAGTGAAGTGTTAATCCTCATAAAGAGCCAGCCATCAGTATGGGCTAAGAAGCTTGGTATGGGGCCAAAGATAATCCAATTCTGCCTTAAGTAATGATTCCAAAATGTCTGACAACTTGACCTTAGTGGGTGTTATCTGGTTGGGCACTAATGGTGACCAGGTAAATTACGGTAATAATTGTGTGATTGGGTCCTTTAGATTATCGGAAGGTCCAATTATCAAAATGCTAACGGAAGTGACCATAAGCTAGACTTACTCTACTTATAATCAAAATATATGTTTAAAATGAAGCCCATATATGTTTTAATGTATTACAGATATAACCTCACATACAGAACCAGTCCTCTTCCGATACCAATAGGAACTATGAACATTGGAACCATTCTGTCATATTGGTTCAATATGTTAAAATAGGTAACAAACACTAAAGTATAGTTCCAGTTCATGGTATACTGTCCTCATTGTCTAAATAGACTTCCATCTTGTCAGGTTAGAAGGAAAGCTTGAATTCAATGAGGCTGAACTACAGCAATATTATAAGTTTGGAAAATGGGATAGTAATATGGATCCAATAATGCAATGTGCTGTTCAATACAATATTGCTTTTGTTCAACCTCATTGAAGTTTTCCTTCTAACTTGACCAGATGGAAGTCTGTTCAGACAAAGAGGGCATATAGACTATACTTTTTGCCATTATACAGTATATACACACTGCTCAACTGATTCTATATACAGTATTTGCCAGGGGAATACAGTGGAAACCAGAGGATCTACAGGTTCCACAAAAGTCTGCTCTGTTTCTTTAAAGCAGGTGAGGCACTCATCTTTATCCCCTGATGTAGACAGTTAGCTGGTGAAACATGTTGGGGAGGTCAGGCATGACATTTTAATTTGTGATTTCCTACCTCTTTCTACTGTTACCCGCTGCAGAGGGTCTCACAAGGAAACCTTCTATGCTTCATGCCCATTAGATTAGGGATGACTGCCCAAGTAACATGTTTTGGATTCCTTTTTGGAGTTAGCAAATCACTGTATATATAGGGTTTTCCTGCTAATAGGTGGTGTTTCACCAGACTTGATAATAGAAAAGGAGTTATTCCTTCACAATTAGAAAGGGATAAATTGAGAGGTTAGAAATCAAGTTTTTAAATAGTGCGTATCGAGGTTAAGTGGTATACATAATAAAAGTTAAGTTTTAGTGCTTTATAAATTGAGAACTGATAGAGTTTAAGTTTGCCAACGGCAAAATAGTAAATGTAGTCATTAAAAGTCACTCTTTGTTCTCTTGCTAGATTTTCATTTTTTTATACTATTCCCTGAAACAGGTTCCCAAATGAAAAATAATCTATAGACTAATAATCCCTAAAATTGGAAAAAATGTAAAAATAATCCCTAAAATTGTAGAAAATGTAAAAATGTAGAAACAAAGGGTAACAGTTATGAACTTGGCACCGACTCAGCCATTCTACGTTAAAAGTAGTCTCAGCCATGCCACTTTCAAACTGGTGTAAATTTGTACAACAGTTTTGTGTTAAACTTTGGCGCATTTTTGCCGCATTGTGCGAATCTGGTGTGACCTGCCCCTGCATCTTTGGCACATGCAAAGTGTTTTGTCTGACGCAGATTGTACCAAGTTTAAGTGTACGACGGCTCATGCAACTATAGAACGGGGCTACGACAGTTTGATTGGCTCAGAGCATGGCAAAAAATGGTGTAGCTTCGTTCATACATGTCGCCCAAATTGTTTTCATTAAAAAAAAAATATAAAAAATTCTGCCTTTGTCTCACGCTATCATAGGCATACATGGCATATAAAGATAAAAGTGACAGAACATGTAGGAAAAAAAAAGAAACAAATGGAATATAGGACCAGGGAATAACAAATGATCAGAGATAAAGACCTCTTACCCTTCACCATACATGGAGAAAAAGTAATTTCTTCCAGTGACCGTGACCTACATGGATCTTTGGTATATTGTTCAGTGAGCAATACATTAGCCAAACAGCTAAAGTCAATCTAAAAGATAATATTTTATTTTTATAGGGCACTGACATGTTTACGGTCTTAGCCACCTCCGACCTGTTAAGCTTACAATCTAATCCTTTAATACATGAGGATATGAGCTCCTTGTTGAAGTTAAAGATATGTAAGATAATGGGACAACAGAAAAGAAGAAACCTTCAGGAAATCAAAGTCTCTACAAGGTACAAAGGTTAGATTATTTTGAGGAAGTTTTAAAAAAAAAAAAAAAAATACTCAAATATACTTAGGGTGCGTTCCCACGGCAAGTGCCAAATACCGGTCGGTTATGTGATTGGTATTTGCACTGTTTTGCGGCCGTCCCCACGGCCGCGGGAGGGGGGGGGGCGGCTTTTCTCTGTGATGAGCGGAGAAAAGCCCTCCCCCTTCACATTGACTTGCACAGATTCTGTCCGAAAACCGGACGGAAGAATGTGCAGGTACAAAGTTTTGCAGGCGGACCGTGGGTGGCAAAACTGCCGGACGGAAAACCCGTGCAGTGAGGACTGCTGCACGGGTTTTCCATAGAGCACAATTGTGCTCATTTTTGGACGGTTTTTCAGGCGGTCTGCAAAACTGCAAACCGTCTGAAAAACCGGCCGAAAACCCGTGCCGTGGGGACATGTCCTTAGAGATCAACCAGTTCTCTAGTAATACCATCCTAGAAAGACTATCCAAGGGGCATAAGTGAATCTAAGAGGTAGGTGGACCACTCAGTATGACCCTCTCCATGCTACAACTGAGTGTCACTGTGTTCTGGAGGATCTAACATAGGACATAGTTGGCAATTTAGCTGAATGATTGGCATGTAATACTATATTTTTCCTGTACAGGCCGCTGTCTAGGTATGGCCAGATGGACTTTTCGCCATAACTGATCATCAGAGATTGGTGAAGTCAGACTTTCAGTGATCACTGGGATTCATTAAACAAACTAAAGGGGCAATCATCAATCTAAAGGATATTCCATTAAACTAAAAAAGTCCCAAGAGGTAGGCTCGGACTGACACACAGGGGAATAGGAGAAACCCCCGTTGGGCCCCTGATCGTAGTGAACATGGAGTTGTTTTATACTGCATATACATCCTCAGAAAAGGCAAAAAAACTGAGAAAGACAAAAAGCAAAAGGCAGATTGTAGGAGGCATGTACAGTCATTTACAGTAACTGTAGGGTGGGCCCCTGAAATTCTCTCCACCGGTGGGCCTCTAGAATCAACTCCGCCTGTGGGCACTAGGCACCCCAGTCCAACAATGCAAAGAGGGGTGGGAGAATTAAAACCTACATCATCTTGTTTGCCTTTCTCAACTAATAAGGCCGTGTTCACACGGCTTATTCCCGACAGATTTGTGAGCCGTATTGAGGTCACAAATCCGCCGTGAATAAGGGGCGGGACGGGAGCGGGGCCCCATAGACAATGCATTGTTTACGGCGCGGACGCGCCGTAAATAATGTGCATGCCAGTTTCTCCCCGCCCGGCGGATTCGCCGAGCGGGAAGGAGCGACGGAATCCACTGTTCTCTATGAGAGCAGTGGATTACCGTAATGATAGGGACGGATTGGCGCCGTACTGAAGCGCAAATCCGGCGCGGAGTACGGCGCCAATCCGTGCCCAAATAAGCCGTGTGAACGAGGCCTAACAGTACTAGGGCATCTGCACCCAATAAATGTCTCTCAAACATGCCAATAGTAATTGACAATCTATTAAGAAAGAGCATAAGTATTTAAAACTGGCCAATAATCAGGCAAAAAAAACCATTCCTATCAACATTTATTTCCAATTACAAACAGGTGCAAGTGCTCATTTGTTGACTGATTGCATCTTTTATGTGCACATAAAAATTGCTTGTATGAATAAAGACTGTAACTTGGATCTATTCCTTTGGTTTCCTTTTTGTACCTTGCGGAAAATGGTTTGTGGCTTTAAAGAGACACTACCACCATGTTTTTTTCACATTTTGACAAGCCCTGCATAAATGTTTTATCTAATTGAAAAAAATTGGTGCTTATTTTTTCCATATAATTTTAGATCTATTATTTTAAAGTTCCCTCTATGTGCGTTACATCCTGGTTTGTCTCTCTGACTCCCTTTTGAGAGCTCTAATAGCGCGGTCGTGAGAATTGCTGGACGGTTCTCTTTCAGACACACCAAAGGCCTGAAAGAAGTAAGTGTTATCAGCAGGACTTGATAAGTGTGAAGAGAACTGGAAACCCCCCGAGTGCGAAAAAATATTAACCCATTATCCTTTCATTTCTTGCTGCCAAAAATTCTAAAAAAAAAAAAAGTATTTAAGGAATTTTGATTTTAACAAAAATACTCTTTTCTGATAAAAGTGTCCCATTAAGCAATACATTTTTTTTAGCTGACCTAATGGTATTGTCATGTAAACACTTCACCAGCATGTGATGAGGTTCAAATGCAAGAAATTCTATCTCATGTTGCAAATTGAGAATAAACCACACTCCAACACAGTCTAGATACAATGCTGCCACCACTTATACAATGGGAGCAATAGATCACCAATATAGACCCAGACTGCACTGCAACAGTAAATGAGTTAAACAGACACAATTGCTAGTAGTATAATGTTGTACCGTGTTAGCCATAGGAAGTAGTAGAAGAGTGAAGAAATCAGGCGATACCTTTTTCAGGCTAACTGAGTATATTTGATGGTGAGCTTTCGAGAGTACTAGCTCCCTTCTTCAGACATGGTGTTATACAAGAACTGAAAATTTACAGACTTTTTATACACAAAAGACATGGACCTTCAAAGGATCTTAGAATTCTTAAAAATAACAAAATGCAATATAAGCAGAAAGTCATTTTGATTTCTTGAACTGTTGTAAATGACTTCTCTGCTTATATTGCGTTTTGTTATTTTTAAGAATTCTAAGATCCTTTGAAGGTCCATGTCTTTTGTGTATAAAAAGTCTGTGAATTTTCAATTTCTTGTATAACATCATGTCTGAAGAAGGGAGCTAGTTCTCTCGAAAGCTCACCATCAAATATACTCAGTTAGCCTGAAAAAGGTATCGCCTGATTTCTTCATTCTCAAACAGACACACAAACACTCTCCAGCAAATAGTTAAACACTCTGTCAAAGGCTATGGATCCATCAGGACCAAATTTATTAAGGTATATCCACAGGACGAGTATATTTTATGCGTAGTATCCCGCCATGGAAAACCACGTTGAATGGTGCAGTTTTCAACGAGTATTTCACATGTGGATTTATGGTCCTTTTATTTCTGGCAGATTGAGTCAGTCCCATTAATCTCTATGGACCTTTGGATGCGAATTTGCATCCAAAACAACATACAGATGTTTTTGAGGCATTTTATGCAAGGTTTTTAGCCAAACCCATTGACCTCAACAGTAAATTTTCCACATGGAATACGATGGAATAATGAGCATCTTCTAAGTTTTTTTGACGTTTAAAAAACATCCAACGAAAATACACGTTATATGAACTACAACACGTATTTTTATTGAGATCAATAGGCATGATTTACGTTCGGTTTTAGGCAAGTTTTTCAAGTCACAATCCGTGTGGAAAGCTCATTGCCTGGGCAAAGCCTTAAAGTTTTAAGCTTTAATAGACAAAAGGTACAGTGCTTACAAAAAATACAAAACATGTCAATTAAGATGACATATACGTACAAGCAATAACAGTTGTAAAAGAGAGAAAAAAAACTGAAAATAGCAAACAATTAAAAGATGTAGAAGCTCTTCTGCTCCTAGGATTAGGAGGAATAATTAGGACACAGTTCAGACTTGGCTAAAGCCCAGACTGTGAATATCTCTATAGTGTTAAAATCTAAATTTTGTAGCCATATTCAGAGGTTCCTAGAACTGCCCATCAGTTTATTAGGCCAAATAGTTGTTCCTGACTGGACAGTGAGGTGATAAGAAAAGAAAGACCAGAAAGACTTAAAGGGGTTGTCTCACTCTAAGGATTGCTTTTTATGTTAAAGATCTTGCAAAAACAAGTCACTTTGCAATATATGTCCATTAACAGTGTCATACCTATTCCTAGATATCCCCTCTTGGGGTATGGGCTGCATCAGCTCCTCAGGTTGCAACAGCTACAGACCTGTTCAATCTTTCATTATAGGCTGCCAGCACTGGTCGCTATAGCTACAGACCTGGTTTCTACTGCAGACTAGTAGAAGCCAGGAAACACGCCCCTGAATTCAAAGTGAAACCAAGAAAACAGGACTGAGGTAAGATGAAGCAATGTAGTCAGACATGCCCTTTAATATTTGGTGTCCTTTAAATGAACCATTTAAGGTGATGGGGGGATGTTCAAGTTGGATATAGCGACCCCTTACTGCCCCATTCCCTAAAGAGTACAACAATCCCGACTCCATGTCAAAAGTTGCACTCCTTGATATTATGTGACCCTAGGACTTGTATAAACTATTCCTAGGAATTCCTGATCATAGTGTTAATTGTATTAGTATTAATTCATTTAATATGTGGCCAGTGAAATCCATATATGGCATTTTCTATTACAGGCACAGTGGTACCTTGAGATACGAGTTTAATTGGTTCTGTGACGTTGATGTAACTCAAATTGCTCTTATGCCTGTAAGGACCTGTCAGGGACACACAAGGAGACACGGAGTGAGGCCCTGACACTGGTCCCAGCCTCTATCCCTGCCTTTTGGGGTACCCGACTCCTTACTAGGTCGGCCCCAACCAGAAGACTGAGAGCTATTCTGAGGCAACTAAAACACAAGACGCAGACGAACAAACACAGAACAAACAGGGGAAGTCAGGCAGGCCAAGTCAGCAACAAACGAGCAGCACAGTACAGAGACGAGTGACAAGAGAGTTAACCAGGGTCCAAGCAAGAGTCAAAGAACACAGTAGAATCCAATTTGAAAAACAGGCGAACTATAGGCAGAGGAAACCGTATAGCAGGCAAGGAAGACAGGAAGCTGAGACCTTGTATAGGGAACAGGAGAAGGTAGAACAGAAGTGATAGGAGAATGGAAGTGCCAATCAACAAAGGAACAGGTTAACCCAAATAGTGCTGGAAGATTCCTGGCCACGAGTGTTGGCCAGGAATTAATTAAGTATACAGAGCTAGAAGAAAGAGTCCACACTGGAAAACCTTATGTCATGGTTTTTGTCACGCCCAGAGCACAAAGCTGGGGGTCTGTCGGACATGATCATGACAATGTCAAAGCAAATTTTCCCATAGAAATGAATTGAAACGTCATTAATCTGTTCCACGTACCCCAAAACCACCACAATTTTTTTTACATGTTTATTAACAAACATGTACCCTGTATAAATATACTGTATACAGGATTAAAAAAAAGAATGTAATGAAATAAACTGGTTTAATTAAGTGTATTCACCTTGAAAGTAGGACAAAGATGCTGCCAGAGATGGAGGTGGAGGAGCTAAACTTAAAATTCTCTGGTTTATTTCAATTCACTTATGGTGGGTTCACACA
This sequence comes from Phyllomedusa bahiana, assembly GCA_025379985.1. Taxonomy (NCBI): domain Eukaryota; kingdom Metazoa; phylum Chordata; class Amphibia; order Anura; family Hylidae; genus Phyllomedusa; species Phyllomedusa bahiana. The sequence continues at coordinate 324,706 of JAODAL010000204.1, forward strand.
ATGTTGTTGTAATGGCAGATGGTTTATAGAGCAGATTACTTGTTCAAAACTCACAGATGGCTATAGGTTAGGAGCTTTTGAGCAGGAGCTGCGGCAATGCACATCTGCTCTCTTTCACTCTTAACGCAAATATTTGTTCTTAACTCAAAGCAAGAAAATGAACCGTGACTACTCTTATCTAAAAAAAACTCTTAAGTCAAGATGCTCTTGAGTCAAGGTACCACTGTATCCTTTCATTGAGACCTCCAGCAATTGGCAGTAATCTGCCAGGAAGCTTGACATAAAGTGTTTCTCCAGCGCCACAGCAGGAGAAATCAAGCATTACACATTGCCTACTGAAATGAATGGTCTGTCTTTGTATATATGGATATGATGGGTCCTCCACTGTGAGAGACGGTCTTTGTATCCACTCTCTGCTCTGCCTAATAGATCAAGGTCCTGAATCCCCCTCCCCCTATAACTTTAAAATTCACTAATAAGGTTTTTTAAAATAGGTTTCTAGGCCAAACAACTCTTTAAAGATTAGTTCAAGATATCTAAAGCTATGTTTTTGCAGTTACACTGCTTTTCATGTTGATCATATCAATAAAATTGGCAAATTTATGTGAACTTGCAAAATTGTATGATCAAATAGGCAAAATTATGAATTTGAAAACAGATTTTTTTAAAAGTGTAAATCTTACTTTTTCATCACATTTACCTCCGCTGCTAATTGTAAACTTTCGTAAACTCAAAGCAGCTACTTTCTCTTTGATCTCTTGGTTAATGATGACAATATAATGGAGTAATATTCTCTAATGATCTATCATCCAAATAAAAAGCTATTCACAGACCACAAAATTGAAATTCATTACCAGAAAGATATTTGGCAGCCAGAAGAAAACCATGTTTGTGATTATAATAAAATGATTGTATTATTACAAAAGGGCACAGTTTTATTTCTTTTTTATTATTGTTATAGTCCGATCAAAACTGATATTGCACAAACAACCCATCTATTACACAATCTCTTGTTGTACGAACAGGATGTGATAGATGAGAAAAGCTGAGCTCTGTGATATATAGGGTTATATGATAGAGGAGAGGAGCTGAGCTCTGTTATATATAGGGTTATATGATAGAGGAGAGGAGCTGAGCTCTGTGATATATAGGGTTATATGATAGAGGAGAGAAGCTAAGCTCTTTGATATATAGGGTTATATGATAGGAGAGAAGCTGAGCTCTGTGATATACAGGGTTATATGATAGAGAGAGAAGCTGAGCTCTGTGATATATAGGGTTATATAATAGAGGAGAGAAGCTGAGCTGTGTGATTTATAGGGTTATATGATAGAGGAGGGAAGCTGAGCTCTGTGATATATATGGTTATATGATAGAGGAGAGAAGTTGAGCTCTGTGATATATAGGGTTATATGATAGAGGAGAGGAGCTGAGCTCTGTGATATATGGGGTTATATGATAGAGGAGAGAAGCTGAGCTCTGTGATATATAGGATTATATGATAGAGGAATGAACCTGAGCTCTGTGCTATATAGGGTTATATGATAGAGGAGAGGAGCTGAGCTCTGGGATATATAGGTTATATGATAGAGGAGTGAAGCTGAGCTCTGTGATATATAGGGCTATATGATAGAGAGAGAGAAGCTGAGCTCTGTGACATATAGGGTTATATGATAGAGGAATGAAGCTAAGCTCTGTGATATATAGGATTATATGACAGAGGAGAGAAGCTGAGCTCTGTGATTTATAGGGTTATATGATAGAGGAGAGAAGCTGAGCTCTGTGATATATAGGGTTATATGATAGAGGAGAGAAGCTGGGCTCTGTGATATATAGGGTTATATGATAGAGGAGAGAAGCTGAGCTCTGTGATATATAGGTTATATGATAGAGGAGAGAAGCTGAGCTCTGTGATAAGTTTAAATGATTTGGAGCCCAGTTTCTGAGTAAAAAGCAGAAAAATATTGATAGTACTCCTTAAGAGACAATGAATCCTGCTCACCCCGCCCACACACAGTGATTGACAGTGTTGCCTGTATCAGTGTGTGTACAGAGAAAACTGCCAATCACTGTATGTGGGCGGAATAAGCAGGACTTTCTCTTTTTAGCATTTTTAGCATTTAGCAAAACCGCTCGCCCAGAGAGCCACAAAAAGTGTCTTAAACAACCCAATAAATGTCTATCATGAACCAAAATGGGAAACATTTCAAGCAGTTGACAAAGTGCAGGCAAAAAAAAACACTGGCTATTAATCAGCAGAAAATCTAAATGATATTTAAAGAGATATTCCTCTCCTAACTTGCAGGTTACAGCTTGCTGGCCGCCAGAAAATGGAAATGTGCCCATGCTTGCCCTCTCTCCGTTCTCTGTTATGGGGGATCTAAATACAGAAGAGCGAGTATGCTCAGCTGTATTCAGAATGGAGAGCGCAAAAGTATGGTCACATCTTCGTTCCCTACAACTGAAAATGGACAATGTAGGTCATCTCTCTGTTCAGCAAGAAGATGTCCACAGCACAGAGGTTAACATTTTAGCATTAACATGTACTAATCACATTCTAAAAGATCCATGGGAAAAGTGGCACCTTGTCTGTGTTTATAGACTCATATGCCTTGATCGCTCCACTGAAACCTATATATATTCTAAAAATTCCAATAAATATTCTAAATGGGGGAATATTGGGAAAAGAGATATGAATTAAGGAATGCTACATACAATAGGAGGCTCTTAAAGAGTCCCCACACTTTTCCCATGAGCCTTTTAGAATATATTTAAATTTCAGTGGAGCGATCAAGTCTCCACAAGACACAGAGCTTCTCCTAAATAAGAAACATCTTACAACTTTTTAATGCCTCTCACTTATTAAGTCAATTTTCTACCCTGCACTGATGGGGAGCAAACAGCTTGAAACAGCTGCCTGCAAATACATTAACTGGCATGGTATTAATCTCTTTTACTTTACAAGATTCAGTGAGTCGGATGTGAACTGAGAAACACTACATCCAAAAGGTGGCACTGTAAGAGTCCCAGCTCTGTTCCCATGAGCCTTTCATTAGAATTTATTAGAACCTATATAAATGTCAGTGGAGTGATTAATATATATTACATTTCAGTGGAAATCTGGAAGGAAGGTCACGTTGCCTCTCATTGGGAGCTGCACAACCTCTAAAATGCACAACCTCCAAAATGGATTGACTCAACATATCCCCCTCTAAACCCTGGATAACATGACCGACTCACCCTATCTTCTGGCATCCACCAAGGCTCAGCAAAGTTGCAGATTGGGTTAGCAGAGGCCACGTTTTCAAAATTTTGGTTCCAATTTTCAAATTCAAGATCAACATTTGGGGGAAAGGCAGTTCAGCCAATCCTCACCTGCTGGACCTCACAGTACTGATGGACCGACCAATTTGTTCCAACTTTAAGTGGTTTCTAGGACCAAGAGATTTCAGCTTTTTATTAAACACATCCGACAACATCTCAATCCTTTTAGTTGGAGATGGGTTTCATTTTTACCTACCAGGCAATAAATCAACTTTAACATCACGAGGGACATTGAAAAATATAGTGAACAAAATATGTTTACAGTTTTGGCCTGGCACAAGGGGGTTGTGGATACTGCCAGGCAATGCATTAGAAGATTACAATGAACGTTATATATACAAAGTATTGAGTTTTGTTTACCTTGAGAAAACAAAGGGTCCTATGGAGTTCGGCTACAACGCGTCCATTTCCAGGGGCCCCGTGCCTGCAAAGAGAAAATATTATAATTTATTCCAGTACAGAACAAAAGGCAACGTCAGTAGATAGGGTCTTGTGAAAGGACTAATTGAATCTATTTTTGGTTCACATTAATGGACTTAAAGTTGCTTTTAAACTGCATATCCATCCTTGGGAGAGGCAAAAAGGCAGAGAGAAAGAGGCTAAAAGCAAGAGGCAGAGTATAAGAGGCATGTGCAGTAAGGTACAGCAGTTGTAGGGTGGGCCAGAGGAATTAATTCCACCGTTGGCCCCAGAATCCATTGGTGGGCCATAGGCAACCCAGTCCGACACTGTTTCAGGGTGTCACGAGTGGCCCCGCAGTCCGGCCCGCTAGCCGCGGGCGCACCCGTGTCCCCTCTTCTGGGTCTCTGCCAGGGACGGGTTGCGCCGCTGGCCCTGGGTTGTGCTGGGGGCGCACTCACTGTACGAGCACTAACTTACTCGACCGCGCTCCTGTTCTGCCGTCTTCCTCTGCCATCCGGGGAATGCGTGCCCGCTCCCTAGGGCGTGCTCGCACTTGCTCTTGTAAATTTAAAGGGCCAGCTCGCCGGTATTTGGATAATTGGTAATTGCCGGGTGCTGAATATTGGCACGCTCCACATCACTTCCCCGCTGGATCTATGTTGCCTCGTGCCTTAGAAAAAGCATCTCTGAAGTGCATTCTCGTCTTGCCGTGTTCCCGACCGCTAGCTACGTTTCTCGACTACGAACCTTCGCTGCCTGCTCTGACCTGTCTGCCTGTCCCCGACTACGGTTCTCTTATTATGACTCGGTACCTCACTGCACCTCCTAGTCGTGTCAGGGATAGCGACCTGGTAGGACTCTGGTGAATACCGGGACCTACTTAGACCCTGCTCTCTGGCGTGGCCGTTACCACCGCTTGCGGTGGTCCAGCAGGTCAACTATCCCGGCCGTTACACAGGGTTTATTTATTTTATACAATTCTGATACTTAGATTCCTTTGTTGCAAAAGCCATATACCAGGGTACAAGTCTCTATTTTTGTAATATAGACCAGTAATAATGCTTTGCCACAAATTGTTAATGGGAACTCTGACATCTAATAAGGGGTGTAGCTATATGGAGAGCAAAGGTAAAATCTGTACCTGGGCCCTGTTTAGTAAAGAATACCAAAGCCCAAATGACACATGGTAAACATTGTTATAGATTTTGGTTAGAACTTCTAAGGCTTCAGGTTAAAGGGATAATCTGATCAAACTTAGCTTTAAACATGTAGGCAAAGGTAAATAAAGACTATTTCCAAATACATTTCTGTTCTGATTTTGCTTCTCTTTAGAGAAAGGAGCAGCTCTTATCTACCTCTTGCACTCATATCACTGTAACAGGAAAAGCTAGGATATGCCAATCACTTCTGTAGAACAACCCACAGCTTGACCAAGAAGTGTGAGTTTAAAGCTGGATGTGGCTCTGTAAAACAGCATGGTGAAACAACCCTTTTAAAGGTTCATAAGAGATTTATAAAGTGTAGAACTCGGGCTTCAGGGCTCTACAGAGTGTTTATTTAGCTAAATGAAAAGCTTTCAAAGTTTGTTACTAGAGATAACACTGTAGTAGGTGGCTCACCGTGGCCAGCTGAAGTGAGTGATGGCAGCTTAGAGCAATGAAATATAAGAGGAAGTGGGGAGATGGTCGTAACCAGAGAAATGTTTGTGCTTTAAGAGGAGAGAACTATTACCAAATATATTCCTTTTCCGTTTCAGAGTTAGAGCAGTTTTTTTTATCTCCTGCCAGTGTACACAACCTTCCCTGGGTTACCAACCACAGCGGGGTTGGATTTACTCCATACTGTGTCTTATCAGCAGAATATGAGTTTGTTTATGTTTCTTTTCAGACAAAATTTAACCCATTAGAACTCTGTAGCTTGTAGCCTGCTGTTAAAACCCCTCCATCCCCAATGTCCCTCCCTCTAACAGGCTTAGTTAGGACTAGCCAAGCTGAAATGTCAGTCAGTGCTGTAGAGTCACCCACAGCCTAAACAGGAAGTAGGAGCTTGACATCGATTGTGAAGAGTAGGCTCTGTGAAACAACATAGTGATAATACCCCTTTAAGTCTCTGCAACTATGGCATGCGAGTGCTACATGTGCTAAGTCTAATATCTTAATGTATGAGAAATCAACACTATAGAAAGTACTGATTTCTATTTTGGTCTAAAGCTGGATACATATGGCTTGGTATTTCTGTATGACTCAGTTGTCTCATTTGATTGAATCAAAATCTCTTGGGAGATTTATAGTTTATTACATAGTTATTACCCTCCTGTTACACAGAACATGCGCAAGGTCAGGTTTAATTGTATCAGATTCTTTGTTATCATCATTATACACAAAGGACCTATCATCGGTTAAGCTTAATATGATATTCATGAACCAACCCATAAGAAATAGGCCCAAGAGGCCAGTAACTGGCTCTTGGTTCTCCTGCTGGACTTTTGGAGCTCATTATTTTTGTCAAAACCTACATCCTCTGATCGGCCTTCCCAACCCAGTCCATCAGGTGTTACCTTAGTATGCCCAACACCCATTATGGCCCAACACCCATCTCTATGTTTTATAAAACTATCTGACAAAGAAGCGGAGTGCTGGAGTCCATCATCATTTGAAAAGGCCTTCACAGTCAACAGCATCTCAGTCAGGTCACAGTCCATGTGACCTGATGGAGATGCTGAGCACTTTTTGGCTTTTCCTTGACTTTTTGGTCCATCTCCACTGAAACCATCAGCAATTGTGATGGTTTCGGTGGAGATGGACCAACAAGTAAAGGAGTCCAAACCATAAAGGTAATTCCAGCTCTCCAAACACCAGGGCGCACGGATCCACAAAGTAATATCAGGAAAAGAGGAAGGATGATCCAGCGCTTTCCATAAAATAATGCAGCTTTATTTGAAGAAGTCGGAGTAAAAAACACAGAAGAATATTGAAACATAAATTTACTTATTAGAAAGTTTTAATAATATAACACTAAATCAGTACGTTTATTCAGACCATGAGGATGATTTAGTGTTATATTATTAAAACTTTCTAATAAGTTAATTTATGTTTCAATATTCTTCTGTGTTTTTTACTCCGACTTCTTCAAATAAAGCTGCATTATTTTATGGAAAGCGCTGGATCATCCTTCCTCTTCTCCAAAAAAGTAAAGGAGAAGCCAAAAGGTGCTCAGCATCTCCGTCCGGTCACATGGAACAGCATGCAAGGTCACTACCTAGCATAGTTGGTCATTGCATAATTCTTATTCTTTTCCAATCCCTGATTTTCCATATGTGCTTTGGTAGAGAGAAACGTAGAAAAATGAGCATGAATAAGGAATTATTATTAATAGGTTTTAGACTTTTCACTGCTGTAGTTGTTGATTTTTCTCAGTTACTGCTCTCTACCCAGTTAGTCACAGCACTCCAGGGGCGATCCACGACTCAAGTAATCAGCCCCCCTATACACAACAGTGCAGTTACATCAAATACGCCTCCTGTTATTTAAAGAAACACTTATGCCCCATGTAGTGCCATGTGATTACATGGTAATTCCCTGCACTTTATATATTCAACTTCACATCTGTCGCTCTCAAACAACTCTACATGAGGACTGATATCAAGTCAAGTAAACAATTGCAAATCTCTATCCAGAGGGGTTTAGGACCACTGTGGTTACATCTCTGCGTAGATTTTTTATCAACTCTAAAGCTGGTCATGCAAATGAACTGTTCTCCAAAAAGGATGAAAGCTGTCTTTTGAGTGCCATTTCTTAACTCAATGTTCGACCCCTAAAAGAGCCTTAAAACATAGTTCGGGATTTTAGCCAAGCCAGAATCTGCTCCAAAAGGAACATACATCTATCTGTGGGCAGCTGTTTGGAGTTCCAAGAGTCAGACATTGACAACATGGAGGCTACCTCCAAAAGATGGCAGCAAAGAACTAGCTTTCTTTTTTCTGGAGGAAAGCTAATTTGCATACATACTTTCCCAGGGTGCATTGTCTGGCCTGTAATACTCTGTATTCCAGTTGGTGGTCTCCACAAGGAACAACAGTTACCACTGAAATTGGCCAAAAATATAAAGAGTATAACTTGATACAAAAAACTGTTCCTATTCAATGGGCAGACATATATGAACGGGGCTGCGCCAGTTTTCTGGTGTACTTTGAGCCAAAAAGAAAGTATGAACAGGTGCACTCCAAACTTTGGCGCGATATGGGCCTTTGTAATGCGCCAAAGATACATTTTAGTCTGCCAAAGATTTGGGGCGTTCCGGGGGTGTGTCGCACCACATTCATAGAAGTAGACACATTTATGATTCTTTGATGCCAAATCTAGGCGCAGAACGATTAGAACAGCCGGACCAGGTTAAAGGTGGTGTCTGAGCCAGACTACACTGCGCCTGTATGTATGAGCTGCAGAAGAACAGCTTCATACATTCTGGTGCATTCTACAGTGCTTTAAAAGGAATGTGTCATCAAAAATGACTAAGGCCATGTCCCCACGGCACGGGTTTTCGGCCGGTTTTTCAGCCGGTTTGCGGTTTTTCAGACCGCCTGAAAAACCGGCCGAAAATGAGCACAATTGTGCTCTATGGAAAACCCGTGCAGCAGTCCCCACTGCACGGGTTTACCGCCCGGCGGTTTTGTTGCCGGCGGTCCGGCGGCAAAACATAGAACATGCACCATCTTCCGTCCGGTTTTCGGACGGAAGATGTGCTTCTCTATGGGAGGGGGAGGGCTGTTCTCCGCTCATCGCGGAGAAAAGCCGTCCCCCCCCGCGGCCGTGGGGACGGCCGCAAAACAGGACAAATACCAGCCGGCAAACCGGCCGGTATTTGTCCTGTGCCGTGTAAACGGCCCCTAATTGTTTAAGCCCCTTTTCTATGTTAAACATATTTTTTTTTCATATCACTTTCAGTATATTTTAACAATTCTTAAGTCCTGCAGTTTTCACTTTGGCCACTAGGCCTTGTTTGCGCTGCTTTAACAGCTGTCAGAGAAATGCTTTACAGTAGCTTCATGCACATAGGAGTCTTAAGACTGACTTTTATAGGAGAGTTTTCTACTCATGCTCTGTGACCTGGGAAGAAGTCACTGTGCAGGGAGGTGAAAGGGTGAACTGTGACCATCTCCTCTTGTGACTGGTGGATCCTGTGTTATCTATTCACACTGGTGTCTCCTTTCAGTTTGACCCTCTTTGTGCTGATAATGAGTAGACAACTGAGAATCTTTACAGAACAGGACGTGTAAGACTATTATTAGGCTTAGTGGCCAATGTGAAAACTGCAGGACTTAAGAATTATTAAAACATATTGAAAGTGATATGGAAAATTAAAAAGAAATATAACCAAAAATTCTTAAAAAACGTGTTTAACATAAAAACGTGAGTTAAACAATAAGTCATTTTTTGATGACACATTCCCTTTAAAGTGATTTAGAACTGGTCTGTCAGCGCCAACGTTCATACATGTCCCCCAATATTTCTTACATGATTTTGGGGTAATTCAATAAGACTAGTATTTCACATGCCGGTCTTAATGCAAGTAGGGTAATATTTAATAATTTTACATAACTATGTGATTTTGTATACCTTTTAATTATTCTTTCTACTCTCCAAGTACACTGATGTATTTGAAATGGAATGTAGACAGAGGCCTCTCTCTTCTCCAGACAGGCTGTCTCCTTCATTAAGGCCATATGGTTTTAAATTAATGGACTCAGTCAAAGAGGGTAATAAAGAATCTTAGAAATAGATAAGGAACCAGAGTCTTTGTCTATTCAAGTAGTAATATGTCAGAGATATAGACAATTCTGAATATGTAAAAGTTTCCTGACATGACTGTTTTTCATTGATTGGCTTATGTATTCTTAAAGAAGAAGGGGGCTTTTGAACTATATAGTCAAGAACTTGCTTGGAGCTGGTAGACATTTTTGTATATGCTATGCTGTACACTACTTTGTTTCTCAATGCTTGCATTTAAAGGGGTTGTCTCACTACAAAGAATAGCTTTCAAAATGTGGGAAACACTAAATGAAGATGTTTTCCAAATATATTGCTTTGTTCATCTTTTTTTGTTAAGGAGCTACAAATGATTTTATCACCTTCTGAGGGCTTTCTAGTTTCCCAAATTACCCCGAACTGTGTACTCCTTCTCCCCTGCTATTTGTTCTATCTGATAGCAGGGAGTGACGTCATCACTGTCATCACACAGGTCGCAGCAGCACAGAACTGTTAGAGTTTGTGTGTTATATGATCTTTCAGCCAAAAGACAGTAATTACTCTACTGTTTAAATTAGCTCAGCAGCTCCTCCTGTCCTGGTAGATGGTAATTTATCTAATCTAGACTAATAAACATAATAAACAGAGAAGTCTGAATACAGGAGCTCATATGCTAATTACAGACAGCTTGACCAGGAAGTGACAGAGCAAAGCAGCATTATTTCATTCATGCATCCTATGAAACTTTGAGATGAGACAACCCCTTTAAATAAATTCTAGATATTTTTACCTTCAATTGATTTTTGATTTGAAAACCCGATCACATCTGAACCGCTGTATTAGCGATATCAAGAGTCAAGTGCACAAGTGTAGTAAGCTATGTATCATTACACAATCCATGCACCAGATACTGAAATGGTTGGCATAGACTGATATAATTTATAATACTTTCTGGAATAAATTACAGAAAATATTTCAGTCTCCAAAAGGCCACCCCCTCACAATAAGTGGCAACCACTTTAACGGTACAAGACCAGCATAAGGTGGCAAATTATTACACAATTGAAGTTTGCACAAAAATTTGCCACTTTTGCATGTCATATAACAACTTTGTACATAGTAAGTTAACCGCTCTCCACCTTACTTTTTAAGTATTTTCAATATCTGAATTTGCTGTTAGTGAATTTTAATTACACTCAGAGGCTAAAAAACTTTCCATATCATATAAATGTATTACAGACGCCGAGTATGCTAACACGATTGAATATGTGACCGCTCATGTGTATAGGTGATGCTGTATAATGCACTGTATATAATGTACTCTTGTATGTACTATGTACAGTATGCATAAATATGTCTGAGTGGCTATTTAGGGTCACATGTATGAAAACTGTCTTGGTCTAAGACTGTCTTTGTTGCCCATAGCAACCAATCAGAGCTCCCCTTTCATTTCATATAGTGCTCTGGAAAAATTAAAGGGGCGCTCTGATTGGTTGCTATGGACAACAAAGTGAGTTTTAGACCTAGACAGTTTTCATACATGTGGCCCTTAATGTATACAGACTTACACCATTCCCCAAGTTACAAATGGAGACTTATGGGGCATGTTGGTACTTGTAGTTCCATGTTCCACAGCAGATAGTAGCTGTGGAACGATAAGTTCCAGCATGCCTCAGCAGCACATGACATGAAAATGAGGAGAAATCTTCTTAACATGGGCACAGACAGCAAAACAAATATAAAAACCCTTTCCTGCACTCTCCAAAAGTAAAAAAATAAACCTTTTCTGCTGGAGTTACATTTAATAAATATACCTGTTCTGATCTGATTTCAGCGTAAGAACAAACCTTCAGTCCCTATCCCGTTCATAACCTTGGGACTGCCTGTATATTATGGGTGTAGTTTAAAGTATGTATGGTGTCTGCAATTAGTTACTGGGTAATGCATGTACACAGTGTGAGGTGACTGTATGTTGGTGTTTCACATGGACTCTAAAAATGTGATTAAGTCTTAATTTTTGCCCTTTATTTGCACGCCCAGGGCAATAGAGGGATAAGGTTCTTGGTGCCTTAGGCAGCAATGGGTGATTCTGATTAGATTATGCAGTCATCCTAATGGGCTCTAACATCTAATGCCGGTTAAGGCAGGCTTCTGGTGGACCAAGCAGACATTTACGAGAGTAAGTCAATAGTAATTACAGTCAAATAAAATACATGATGAGGTCAACCTGTTGGGTTAACCCACAAAAAGGCAGCTGTGTACCAGCAATGCCACTGTCCATACAGTAAATAACAGCAAACCTACTTACTAATACTGATGTAGGACAGAAATTACACCTTGACTCTTGAGAGAAAGCTCTCTGTAAAATCAAAAAATATCCACTTAGACTCCAGACTGATTGGATTTATTGCTATAATGACTATTCTTCTTGTTTTCCAATGTGCGGTAATGTGGCTTCAAAATGTTTCTTTAACATTAGCATTTCCCAGTCTTTTCATCAAGAGTAAACCTCAGAAAAAAACCTTGTAATTATTTATCCCTACTCTATTGCTAGGAGTAATACCTGCGGCCGTCAACCTGCACAGCAGGAGGCCATTGTGAAGGTCAAATCTAAATTCATGAGAATGTACCCTATCATTTTGACCAATCATCACAAATGCATGAGATGTGATGTTGGAAGCTCCAAAAAAAACAGATCAGCAGAATGTTTTGATGTATAAGATACCTTAGATATCGAATAACCATCCATGAAATAGGGAAAAAACATTATTCACCCTTACTGCACCTGTCCAACTTTTTCAAGCCGTAAAGTGTTCACTACCCAAATAACACTAATTAAACATTTGATTTAGTAGCTAAGGGAATTAATAAGGATGACATAGAATACAGACAGTCAACGGGTTACGAACAGAGTAGAGACTGTAGGTTTGTTCTTAAGTTGAATTTGTATGTAAGTCGGAACAGGTACATTTATTATTGTAACTCCAGCACAAAAGTTATTTTTTTCATTTTGGATAGTGCAGGGAAGGGTTTTTACATTTGTTTTGCTGTCTGTGCCCTTGTTAAAAAGATTTCACCTCATTTTCACCTCATGTGCTGCAGTGGCATGCTGGAACTTGTTGTTCCACTGCTACTCTCTGCTGTGGAACATGGAACTACAAGTGCCAACATGCCACATAAGTCTCCAGTTGTAACTAGGGGACAGATGTAAGTCGGCAGATTGTAAGTCGAGAACTGCCTGTAGTTCTATGGCTTTTTTAATTAATACTATGGTTAAAAAATTGTGGGATAATTTTACTTCAATAAGGAAATTCTTTTAAAACAAATTCCATCACACAATCATAATGGAAGATGAGAAAAAACTGGGCTAATTTAGATGCTATCTATAAAAAGAAAAGGAACCGTGACAATAACAGCGTATATGTCTCCCTTTCGTTAAAATCGTAATCAATATCCAGGAATTAAGATGACAAGCACATGTGGTGACCTAATGACAGGCTCGGAAGAAATTAATCTTGGAAATAGCAATGAGGTCCAATAAATTCAAAGGATAGACCCCTTCAGCATTACAAGCCCATCTGGAGCTTATGAGGTTAATACATATTCTTCCCACATTTACCCCTCTGAGAACCATTTATCTAGGGCCAAGCTTCTGAAAAATAGTCATCATTCCAGCCCACAAGAGAGGTCAAGGGGAGCTGAGGGCAGTGGCTGGTCCCGAGAGTGGGGAGTGATAAATAGGACCCTTTCACAGGATGAAGGATGTGAGGAAGGTGAGCAGCACAGATTAGAGGGCACAGCTGCACAGAAAGCATATCCACCAAAGCCTGTGAACCAACTCAGTCTTAATCAACATTAGTATTAATAAGGGAAAAACGCTCGAGCTCGTGCAATAAGGCAAAGAAGATGAAGTGCGAACATCTTCATTGGTGCTAGGAATGGCTAAATCAGTCAAGGACATGATGACAAAAGGGTTGTCTGGTTTAGAAAATGAATTTTCATATACATTGTTGGGTAATTCCGACTTCATAGAAGGTTCCAGTGTTCAGGATCCTCATGATCAGATTGGAGAAAAGCTACAGAACATCTCTTCCGCTGCGTCCACACGAAACATTTTCAAATACTCCTCCGATTCTTAATCCTAATTAATGTGGATTTTAGGTCATTTTTTGTTCCCAACAGATTTTCAATCAGAAAACAAGTCCCGTTATCTCTATAGGGTTTGGACGTGGATCCAACATAGAAATGTTTGGGATGCGTTTTTGTTTTCCACCTAAAATATGGCGGAAGAATGAGCATGTTCTTAAACAAGTTTTTTGTAAAAATGGTGGTTTTGAAATTTGACCTATTGAACCTCTGAGTTGTGTGGACTACAAGTCGGATTTTAAGTTGAGAGCTACAGGGAGGATTTTCCAGTCAGTTTTGACAGATTTGAAATGCCAATCCAAGTCAAACACCGACTGGAAAGGCTTGCTGTGTAGATGGACCCTTAGGTTGCGTCCACACGTCATGTACAAAATACCAGTAGAATTCTATTTTAGAATCCGTACGGTATTTTGTCATCTTTTGGATGGTTTTGGGGGACGGTTCTGTCCTCGGTTTAAGGATTCGCCTGTCCCCTATAGCCATTGAATTGTACATCTTCTGCCCGAATGCCGGTGGCTGAAAAGCCATCCGGCTGAAAATCCGTTCAGTGTAGACTATTGAAGGGATTTTCTATTAAAGGGGTTTTGCCACAATCTCATTTCATACCTCCTGCATCCAGCTCTACAGCTCTATGTGCTCAGAAGGGGGCGTGTGTGATTTGTTTGAATTGCATATCATGTGACCCAGCAGGATGACATTACCAGGCCTTTCCTCACTCTAGTCAAAGAAAGGTCTGTTTATGTAAAGCGTTGTGAGTAGCTGAGAGGTAATGTTTTTGCTTCACAGAACAAGGGTCCTAGGTTCAAATCCCTGCAGGAACCCAAAACAACCTGTGTGTTTTGTGTTTTTTTTTCTCTTTATCAATGCACAGACCTTTTTTATTTATTTGCACTGTTTGACTAATTAATAAGGCGTTTAGAGGATAGGAACAGAATGACAGCACCTTGGGGTTTGAACACTCAGTAGCTGCCTGCGAGGAGAGGTGATGTCTGAGCATGTGCGACCAGGAGTGAGGAGCTCTCAGCCCTGGTCGTATCCCCTGGAGACGAGCTGTAAACAATGGATCACTAAAGGAGCAGCTAAAACAAAAACGGTGCAGTATTTTTAATAATGATGAATGGTGAAAATGTTTGTTTTTTGCATTTGCAAACTTCACATGTCAATTTAACTTTGTGTCAAAACCCCTTTAAAGTCTATGAGGATGGTTTCCACAAACCATCTGAAAATCGGACGAGAAAACCATGCCATGTGTACTGAGTCTTACTCTGGAGAACCTGTCCTATCCTGAGTTGCATAGACAACACATTTCTTGTGCTTTCTTTATCCAGGTACATAAAAACATAAAAACTGATAAAGAATACTGGCCATTGTAGACCCCTTTCTGAAACAACCCCCTCCCCCACAAAAAACCTTCCCCAACCCTTTGAGCCATCCTCAAAGCTTAGCAAAACCCAGATAACTCCTGACTTTCACCTGAGCTACCACCTACTGTAAGTGTCCACCAAGGTGCTACAGTTGTGGGGGTGAACAACCTAATGACTATAACCCCCCTTGAGGGACATCCATTACTTGCACCGCACTCTGTTTGGTGTTGTGATAAAGATGATGTGAACATAAAGAGACATTAATTGAATAAAGATGTGCGCTTTGTAATGCAGCCCAGACATTCACCCAAAGTTGTAAAAATTCCTTATATGTTACTTGACCAGACAAAATAGAGGTGTGTGGTCAAAACAGAGTGAATGGAGGTGCTCGTGCAAATGTGCCATTCTTAAGTGAGGTTCCACATGCTTTGAGCTCAGGCACTCCAGGGTCACACTTCCGGGTTTTAATCTACTCATATTTCTACAACTGAGAGGCCTACAACCTCACCTACATTTAGCCTTTGGGCCATCCTGTGTACACCCAAAACAACCTCCCTGTGCACTATCTCATCCAATACTGGCCACATTGGTTTAAATGGTCAATGTTTAATGCTAGTGTAGATTCGGAGCAGGCAATTTCCCCTCACTGACAGTAGATGGCACCAAAGCACCAGGAACAAATGCAGGAAGAAAAGGAACTTGGGAAATTCAGGAAAAGGAGTCTGTCCAAGGAGAGTGTTGGAGATGAGATGGGAAGTGGTGTGTGAAGCAGGCACCTTAGAGAAGAAGAGAGGTCAGAGGATCGGCTTAGAGAGAAGCTCAGCGGGAGTAGCCGTTATCGACGAGAAGACAAACAGACACGGAGGGACTATGGGCGACATGTATGATTTATGGCACTTAGACCCCAATTTTGAAGCGCATTATAATAGTGTAGAATGTGACTGACTTTATGAACCCGGTGTACTGCAGGTCATAAATCAGGCGCATTTTAGCACAGAAACGACACTTCTGGCTCAGGTAAACCACTTTGAAAGTTCCAGCAGTAATGCACCTGGAATTGCCGTACTGAAGCTATAAATATGTGGCTTCGTACAGTTCTAGGGCCGCGGGCGCTCTGTAATGCGCCTGATATTGGCGTGCGGGAGTTTTAAAAATATAGTCAACAGGGCTGCACTAGTTTTTGGGCTGAAAAGACAATAGACTTCTGGCACAGCCTCGTTGATAAATGTCGCCCTATGCGTTCACTAAGAGACAGACTCCTGTCCCAAAAACCTGCCACCAAAGACTGTGTCCAAAAATAGATAGAGACAGGAGACTGTTAAATTGATGCTGTATTAGTAACTGTTAGTTGTTCAGCCAGCTAGGTCTCTTTAAATAAAATACAACGGTTGTGTTGCTGTG
This sequence comes from Phyllomedusa bahiana, assembly GCA_025379985.1. Classification (NCBI taxonomy): domain Eukaryota; kingdom Metazoa; phylum Chordata; class Amphibia; order Anura; family Hylidae; genus Phyllomedusa; species Phyllomedusa bahiana. The sequence continues at coordinate 341,087 of JAODAL010000204.1, forward strand.
ATGCCTACCTGACCCGGTTATTACACTTAATTACTCCAGAGGTGGTGCTGCAGGGAAACTCCGACTCCTCAATTTCCCTAACTTTCAACTCTGACTCCCGTCTCTCATTCCTTCATACATGACATATTTTTAAGTGATAACTTTACTGTAGTAAAATGGTCACATCAGGCTTTTTATCACCTTATGCTACAATAATCAAGCTATTTAGATAGAACAGACACTGACAAGCAAAATGGTAACAATGGTTTGAACTTGTGACTTTCAGGCTCCACATCTCACCATCCACCACAGCTTTGTACATGAGGCTACTGTAATTTTATATACAGTCATCTTACCGATCTTATACATAAATTTGACTTGCAAGTATTTAGCATCTGCTTAATTATGCAGATTCTTGTCATGTAACTTGTCATGTAAGACTGTTACCAGCATATGAGCCAACTCCACTGCTGCATCTGTCGCGCGAGAACTGATAGACCTTGTGATGAGCGACTTGTTGACTTATTTGCCTGGATGTCCAACTCTTGCCTTTGGAATGAATGGACGGACTTGATTTCATATTCTTCCCGCTGTCAGGGCCTCACATGATGCAGTTTGTCAATTTTCCTGGCTGAGAGACGCTATCAATGAGCTGGGTGATGCTGCTTCTCTCTTCTTGGGGAATCTTCTCCATGGCTGCTTGAACCAGTGACATTCCACTTGGGAATCAGCCTAATAATGCACTGAGCTATTAGGGAATGTGAGAACAGGTTGTAATTTGTAGTATACAAGAAAAAAATTATTGTCCCACCACCAGGAGCAAAACAGTAACAATGCAAGAATCCGCAGACCTAAGCAGATGCTAAATTGTGGCAGGTCAAAGTTATGTATGAGATAGCCAAGATGATTGTCTAAAAAATGATGGAAGACTCACATTCCAAGCTGTAGTGGATGGTGAGATATGGAGTCTGAAAGTCAAAAGTTCAAAACATTGTTACCCTTTTGATTGTCCATGTAAAATCTATTATAGGATATGAATTTAGAACACAAAAAAAGCGCTGCAGTAAGTGGGAAAAAACAGTTTTCAACAAAAATGTCCTGAATAACATTTGTGGGGTCTATGAATTAGTTCTGAGAAAAAGTATCACCTCCATCAGATCCTGCATACATGACCTCAAATCTGATCTCATTATTTCCAGGCTAGAGAACGGCCTCTCTACACTAACTTGGGTTGGGGCAAAGCGGTGACCACAGGGGCAACATCTCTAACAATGTCAGGGTATAAAGGAATTGCCTCAGGCACAGTCAGTTCTGATGAATGGTTGAACTCTTCTACTTCTTTGAAAGCAAGTGAAAAATATTGCTGAAATCTGGTCAATCTGTTTGCTATGAGAACGGAATCTTTTCCCCTGTGGAAAGACTTTGCCTGCTCCATTTCATCCAATTACTTTTCAAAATTAAACTCCTCCTCTGATGAGGCTGAATATATGAGAGTATAGCATTGGCAAGACCCAATTCCTCTTGGCACTGTATTGAACTAACTGTACCAACTTATTATATATTTTGGGAGCCGGTCCATTTTATAACAATTCCGACTCCACCAAAATGGACACCGACTCCGACTCCACATCCCAGAGTGAAGCAGGCACTTTCTTATCTGTTAATTGCCAATGGACCCTTAAACAGAAACCCTTAAAATAATTGCTTTTGACCCCATGATGTTTATTATTAATGTCACATAGTAAGTGGGGGAATGGGGCACTGATACAGTGTTTGCAATGCGCCTCGGTATAGTGTGAGCCTACCAACTTCAGAAGTTAAGAGAGTCCTTTCTTTGGTCAAATTATTAGGTGTACTCACTTTATTATTATTATTATTATTATTATTATATTTATTTATTTGTTTTACTCACTCATTCATAAATACGGTGGCTCAGTGGTCAGCACTCTTGCAGTGAATTGCTGGGGGTCCTGGGTTCAAATCCCACCAGGGGTAACATCTAAATGGAGTTTATATGTTCTTCCTGTGTTTGCATGGATTTTCCCCACACTACAAAAACATGTTGATAGGTTAATCTGGGATTTAGAATGTGAGTCCCAATGGTGGACAGGGATCAATGTAAATAATAGCAATCTCTGTACAAGGCTGTGGAATATCATGGTGCTATATAAAATAAATATATAGGCTCGGACTGGCTCACAGGAAAATCCTCCAGGGGGCCACTGAGAATAGTAGGCCTGGGGCTGCTTTTCATGGAGGAAGACAGAGAAAGAGAGGTGGAAACCAAGAGGCATTTGCAGATGGGCCCCAAGAATCAACTCTACTAGTGGCCCTCAATAATCAACTTTACCGGCGGGCCCCAATAATCAACTCCATTTGTGGGCACCTAGAATCTACTATAATCGTAGCCCCTATAATTAACTCCACTGGTAGGCCCCAAAAGTAAGTGCAACTGGTGGGCCCTATGTACCCCAGTCCAACACTCCCACCAAAAGACCTAACTTAAAGGGGTTGTCTCACTACATTGATTAATTTTACCTGATTCCTGTTTTCTTGGTTTCATTTTGAATTCAGGGGGGTGTTTATGGCTTCCCTAGGCCTGTAGTGAAGCAGGTCTGTAGCTATAGCAACCAGTGCTGGCAGGCTATCAGGAGAGATCAAACAGGTTGTAGCTATATGACCGAGGAGCTGTGCGCCATCAAGAGGAGATATGCAGAATAGTTTAGGACACTGTTAATGGACCATATTGCAAAGTGACTTGTTTTGCAAGATCTTTAACATAAAAAGCAGCAATCCTTATAGCGAGACAACTCCTTTAAGTGTTGGTGGTGACCTATGGTACGTTTTCTTAAAGGACCACTCCTTTTTTTTTGCCTAATTAGTTAATTAGAAAATGCTTTTAGGTGTTCAGCAATGTCAGTCATTTTGCTGTACTGCAGCTGGGATAGAATACACCACTATGGTTTATGGCCAGAAGATGATCTTTCGTGCATTCTTATAGTCTGTACCATAGCAACCATGCTGGCGCCTATCTGAAAGATCAAACGTCTTTACTTAGTGATTGAAGCTGTGCAGCTCATACAAGAAGGTATCTCAGAATAGTTAGGATACTGGTAATGGACACATATTGCAAGTGACTTTTATTTGCAAGATCTTTAACATAAAAAGCAATCTTGTAGTGAGCACACACCTTAAGTGTTGGGGTGACCTAAAGTACTTTTTCTTAAAGGACCACTCCTTTTTTTTGCCTAATTAGTAGAAAATGCTTTTAGGTGTACAGCAGGTGTACAATCATTTTGCTTACCTGCAGCTAAGTATAGGATTTTTCACTGCTGAATCTGGTTCGTGTGAGTAGCTGAAACACACACTATGGTTGTATGGCCCAGAAGTGAATCTTTCTATGCATTCTTATAGGAGGTTCTTAGGACCCCTCCTGGCAGCATTACAAGTATTGTGTCTTTTAGCCAGAGTGCAAGTCATGTGATCTAACAGAACACTATTGCGTCAGTCAGAAATCCTGTATTCAGCTGCAGGTAAGCAAAATCATTGGCACCTAAAAGCAGTGTCTAATGAGCTAAGGCAAAATAAAAAGACTGGAGTGATCCTTTAGTTGAGTAAACTACATATCACGATATTTTGACTGTATGTCGTGTCTGTACGAAACATATTATTTGTCCAGAGCCGAGCAAGCTGGAGCTCGTTACCCCACTTTGGGGCTGGTTATACTGCTCCACATACTGAGGACCCTTTTGGCTGCAGCCTGGTTGGCACAGGCCAAAATTCGGCACAGTCTCATTTCTTTTGAAGTAAATGTTAGGTCTCATCCCATTAACATGTCCTGTTTTATTGGCACAATTTGCAGCCTCTGAGCCCTCTGAATTGTCATGTTTTAAGTCTTCATGTATAAAATTGCAGGGCTGTGCTGATGAAATCGGCTTAATGACACTTCCAGCCTGATTTAAATGTTATCCAAGCGTCTGTGCCAAGTGGCAGACCCAGAGTAGCACAGCAGAGTACATCTACATAAACTCATACAAATCCTCTGTGCTTTTAATAGCATTGATGGAGCCCTCCAAGAGTACAAATCCCCTTTCCTCGCCCTTGCTCCATCCTGAAACGTATCTCACAGCAGCTCAATATATCACATAGCTACCGGCCCCTCCAGTGAGCCATGATAATGCAGCAGTCCCACTGGCAAAATGTATCAGCTGGTGATGTAATGGCTGACGCATTGCACACATATTACCTCTCACATGTCACGCTGCATTTACCACACCGGACATACAAGTCACACTTATGACATGATAAAAAAAGGAACGTCTCAATTAACAGCCTAGAGCACAAAGCTCTTCTCCCTGTCAACTGCACTTACATCTCTCCTTTAATAGAATGATATGGAACGGGTATACAAAGCTTATCATACTGGTAATAAAAACAGAAAAAAGCCCTACTATAATAAAAGATAAAAAAAAATGCTACTTCTAGGGACTTCTGTGAGGATCTGGTTCTCATTGAGGAGATCTAGCTGTGTAAAGTGTCTTACAGACAATGCCTCCTGGGAAAAAAATATGCAAACTATCTTTCTAGTGCCATCAATGTCCAACCCATATCCTTATGGCATTTTCATTTGCACACCATATAAGAAATGAGTTCCCTGATCCTAAAGCAACACATAAAAGGGTGTTCACACCATACACTTTGATGGCATATCGATAGAATATGTGATCAAAGTGTGAAAAGTGCAGGTCATAGTAACATAGATAGCATGGGCAAAAATAGACAAACGTCCATCAAGTTCAATCGAGGGTGAGGAAAATGGGGGTGAAGGGAGGGCGATCAGGAGATTTTTTTAACCTTAGTTACACCTACTGATGAAAGCTTTGAAACCCATAAGACAAGACCCAGTCTGCTCTAAGGAAGACATGGGAAGCTTGCAAATGAAATAACAAACATTCACCATTCATTATTATTAAAAAGTCTGCACTGTTTTTGTTTTAGCTGCTCCTTTAGTGATCCCTTGATCAGTCCTTGTCAGACATGCTCAGACATCACCTCTTCTCTCAGGCAGCTACTGAGTGTTCAAACCCCAGGTGCTGTCACTCTACTCCTGTCCTCTGTACTCCTTAGTATTTCGTCTAACATTTCAAATAATTAAAAAAGAAACCTCAGTGAGGTCTGTGCATTGATAAAGAGAAAAAAAACAAAACACAGGCTTGGTTCCTGCAGGGATTTGAACCTAGGACCCCTGTGACTGGAGGCAAAAGTTTTACCTCTCCGCTACTCACATTGCTTTACATAAACAAACCTTTCTTTAACTTGAGAGAGGATAGGCCTGGTGATGTCATCCTGCTGGATCACATGATATGCAATTCAAACAAATCACCCAAACCCCCTTCTGAGCCCACAGAGCTGAAGAGCTGGATACAGGAGGTATGAAATGAGATCGTGGCAAAACCCCTTTAATATTTTTTAGTTTGAGGTAGGTATCTAAGCCTTTCTTGAAACTCACAACTGTTCCTGCTGTGACCATATCCTCAGGGAGCTATTCCTCAGATTCACAGTTCTCATAGTGAAGAAGGTTTTGCTCCTCTAGAGATTGAATCCTTTTTTCTCAAGACAAAGGAAATGTCCTCTTGTCTTTTGAGGGGGTTTTACATGAAATAATTTTTCCCCATACTTTTTGTAGGGACCATTTATATATTTATATAAATTAATCATGTCCCCCCGAAGCCGTCTTTTATCAAGGCTAAATACTTTTAATTTTTTAACCTCTCCTCATAACTAAGATGCTCCATTCTCCTTATAAGTTTGGTTGCTCGTCTTTGCACTTTTTCCAGCTCCACTAAATCCTTTCTATAAACTGGATACCAAAACTGAACAGCATATTCCAGATGAGGCCGCACCAATGCTTTATATAGTGGTAATATTACATCCTTGTCCCGCGAGTCCAGGCCTCTTTTAATACACGCCAATATCCTGCTAGCATTAGATTCAGCTGATTGACATTGCATGCTGTTCTGTAGTCTATGATCTACAAGAACTCCCAGATCTTTCTCAAAGAGTGATTTTCACAGTTTTTCTCCCCCTAGGTCATATGATGCTTGCAGATTATTTGTACCCAGATGCAGAACCTTACATTTTGAACCTCATTTGCCAAGTGGATGCCCAAGCACTCAGTGTGTCCAGGTCTGCTTGCAATTTATGACCATCTTCTATTGATTGCACTACACTCCATAGCTTGGTATCATCTGCAAAAATAGAAACAGTGCTATTGATCCCCTCCACTATATCATTAATAAATACATTGAATAAAAGAGGACCCAATACTGAGCCCTGGGCACACCACTCACAACCGGGGACCACTCAGAGTAGGAATCATATATCACCACTCTCTGAGTACGATCCAATAGCCAGTTTTTAATTAAATTACACACTGTTATTTCTAACCCAATGGATTCTAATTTACCCAATAAACTCTTGTGAAGGACAGTGTCAAATGCCTTTGAAAAGTATGAAAACATATCCACAGCCTCCCCGCTATCCAGATTTCTACTCACCTCTTGATAAAAACAGATCAGGTTGGTCTGACAACTTCTGTCCTTAGTAAAACCATGCTGACAATCACTTATAATATTGTATTCGTCCACATATTCCTGTATGTAGTCCCTTATGAGCCCCTCAAACAGTTTTCCACAATAGATGTTAAACTTACTGGTCTATAATTACCTGGGCAAGACTTGGAGCCTTTTTTGAAGGTGGGATCTACATTTGCCTTGCGCCAGTCTCCTGGCACTATTCCAGTCACCAGAGTGTCTCTAAATATCATATGCAGAGGCACACCGACAACCGAGCTGAGCTCTTTAAGAACCCTTGGGTGTATGTCATCAGGGCCTGGAGCCTTGTTCACATTCAATTTATTTAACTTGTCTTGGACCAATTTCTACACTCAGCCAATCTATTATATCAGTTGATGCATAAACAATTCTGGCACCTCCTATCTCTGCACTGGTCCACCACCATCAGCTCTAGCAACACCCCCATTAGTTTTGACACCACCTACATCTGCACTGGGCCATCTGCCCCCATCAGCTACATCTGGGATCTGCACCTATCTTGAGAACGGGCCCCAAAAGTCTTGGCTCATGATGGAGAGATAATAGCACTTGAGACCAACTCTCCATTCTGTTTTGTGGGAGTTCTGAGTAAGAGGTAAGCACAGTGTTCTGCTGTACTTGGAACACCCATAAAACAGAATGGAGAAGCGTGACTGACTCTCCATTCAGAGCCAACATTTTCAAAGGCCCATTGCAGAGATAGGTGGAACACACATCTGTCACACTTTGAATTCAAATCCAATTGATATGCCATCAAGTTGCATGGTGGAAACACCCCTTTAACCTGAAAAGGCCTTAATAACCATCAACATTCTTTAGTTTTTGCATCCTTGCATTTCAAAAGTTGTAACTTTTTTATTTTTTCAATGGCACAGTTTTATGCAGGAGCAGTTGTATTTTTTGACGGCATAGTTTGAGTTTACAAAAAAATAAATACGACCGTAAATACGTCCGGATTTCCCATTGGTAGCCATTCTAAGCTACTTGTTCCTTATTTTACGCTCAGTTGGTGATGTATTTACGGACGTAAATACGTCTGTAAATTCGTCCAGAACTAAGCCCTGGGAACATAGAAATCCTGCTTGGAGAACCACAGGTCCCAGCCACACCTGTGCTGTGCTGGCTCTTGCTGGACATACAAAATAGAATAAAATGTGAATGAAGAACAAATACATATTCATTTTTTAGTACAACAATAGACCAAAATTCACATCTGTACAAATACATCTTCATTATTTAATAAAACAGTAGACCAAAATTCACATCTGTACAACATCTGCATTGGCTTATTTGATGTTAAATTATTGCAATTTTCACAGACTTTGCCATACATTTTGTAGGGGATATTTTTCTTTGCAGCTAATATATATATTGTCATTAATGTTATTGTCAAAAATGTATGAATACATTGATAACATTTTTCCAGCACTTGGCTATGTCGGTTTATTAAGTAATTCATTTGTTTAACAAATGCATTTTATTCTTCATCTTCATAGACTGTGTAATGTATTTCCGACGCGAAATACGTTCCGTAATTAAATTGCAAATACATGCCACACGTTGTGACGCGTATTTGCAACGTATTTGCAACGGATTTCGCGGCGGAAATACATTCCCTAGTAAATAATGGGGAATGTATTTCTGATGCGAAATCCGTTGTAAATCTGTTGCAAATACGCGTCACAAAGTATGGCACGTATTTGCAATGTAATTACGGAACGGATTTCGCGTCGGAAATACATTACACAGTCTATGAAGATGAAGAATAAAATGCATTTGTCAAACAAATGAATTACTTAATAAACCGACATAGCCAAGTGCTGGAAAAATGTAATCAATGTATTAATATGTTTTTTACAATAACATTAATGACAATATATATATAAGCTGCAAAAAAAATATCCCTTACAAAATGTATGGCAAAGTCTGTGAAAATTACAATAATTTTACATCACATAAGCCAATGCAGATGTTGCACAGAGGTTGGACAGATGTATTAATGTATTGGGGCTGCTTATAAGTTGAATGCAATTATAAGTTGAATGCAATTCAGTATATCCATCAAAAGGCTTGCTGGGACCTGTGGTCTGCCAAGTAGGATTTCTTGCTTAATTATTTATTCCTTTTGACAATTCATTTATTGTAGTAGTGTACTGCTGTAAGTGTAGAACTCGAGCGCATTACAAGAATACCGCGCTCCACTTCGACTTCTCCGCTCAGGTAGACCACAGTCATCTAGGGCTGCCTGTCGGAGCTGTCGAGCGCGGCGATGCGCCGCACTTTGCCGACCCGCGATCATGCATGCCTCGGAGTTTTCTAAATTGCCGCGTCCCGCCCCAGAACGCCCACGGCGCGCCCATTGCACGCCCCTTCATGTTAGGCGCAGCCAAAAGTGGTGAAGTTTGCGCCTAATATCGCATCCCTGTGTCTGACAGGGGATTCGAGCCGGTGAGGCGCAGTTTTCGCCGGAAAACAGGCGCAACTCCCGATCGTACATGTCGCCCTAAGTTCTTAAAGTTGATGTGTTGTTTTGGAAACTGGAAAAATGGACAGGTGTACGGATGTGAGTGATTTTGACATGAGCCAATTAGTGATGGGCAAACAATAGGCCCAAAGGATCTTTAAACTGGCAGGGCTTGTGGGATGTTCACAGTATCCAATGGTTAGTTTCTACTCAAAGTAGTTCAAGGAAGGACAACCAGTGAAACAGTGATAAGGTCGTGGGTGCCCAAGACTCACTGATGCCCAGAAGTGCCAATGTTGACCTATGTCTACTACCAAAAGCATCTATAATAAATACGTCAGCATCCGAATTGGGCCACGTAGTGATGGAAGATGGTAGCTTGGTTGCCAAGTCCACTCCTTGCCAATCCCTCCCAAATTCGTGAATGTCTTTTTCTTGATAATCCTTTCAAGGCTGTGATCATCCCTTTTACTTGTGCACTTTTTTCTACCACACTTTTTTCTTCCATACAACTTTACATTAATTTGCTTTAATCCAACGCACTATGAATAGCCGGCTTCTTTAGAAGTAACCTTTTGTGGTTTCCTCTTCTTGTAAATGTGTCAATGACTGTCTTCTGGACAACTGTTAGGTCAGCAGTCTTCCCTATTATTGTGTAGCCTACTGAGGCAGACTGAGGAACCATTTAAAGGCTTAGGAAACCATTGCATATGACACCATGAGTCAACAATATTGACCTTTCCAACATTACTCAAATTTTCTGAAATGTAGATTTTTTTTTCCTGACCGCTGTGTTCCTGCTGTTACCTGTTGTTATGCCAGTCTGTTCCTGTGTACATTTAGCCCCGCTGTTATTTGCTGTCTTGTCTGCCTGTTACCTGTGTTCCTGATTCTGCTGTTACCTGTCGTCCTGATACCTGTTTAACCCTGCTGTTACCTGCCGTCCTGCAGCCTGTTACCTGTTTAACTCTGCTGTGACCTGCTGTCCTGCAGCCTGATACCTGTGTTCTTCATTCTGCTGCTACCTGCCTTCCTGTTAGCCTGATACCAGTTTAGCCTCATGTCAGCCTGTTCCCTATGTACCTGTTTCTGCTGTTACCTGCCGACCTGTTATCCTGATACCTATGTTCTTGATTCTGCTGCTACCTGTTGTCCTGATACCTGTTTAACCCTGCTGTGACCTTCCGTCCTGCAGCCTGATACCTGTTTAACCCTGCTGTGACCTTCTGTCCTGCAGCCTGATACCTGTTTAACCCTGCTGTGACCTGCTGTCCTGCAGCCTGATACCTGTTTAACCCTGCTGTGACCTCGTTGCACCTGATACCTGTTTAACCCTGCTGTGACCTTCCGTCCTGCAGCCTGATACCTGTTTAACCCTGCTGTGACCTGCCGTCCTGCAGCCTGATACCTGTTTAACCCTGCTGTAACCTGCTGTCCTGCAGCCTGATACCTGTTTAACCCTGCTGTGACCTGCCGTCCTGCAGCCTGATACCTGTGTTCCTGAGTCTGCTGCTACCTGCCATCATGCCAGTCAGCTAGTTGCCTAGGACCCAGCTTCCAGCCTAACGTTTAACCGTGTAGTGCCTTGGCTGCTGTTCCAGTTACCTAAGTCACCTATGTACTCAGTGTCCTTTGTCCTGCACTTCGGCTGTCACCGCAAGTAACCACATCAGGGGTAGCGACCTGGGGGTTCCCTGCAGCTAAACCTGTCCAGCCTTGTGGCAGGGTCTGGTGAAGTCCAGGGGCCCCTTAGACTCCGTTATCTGGCATGGTCTCCAAACCTATTCCATTGTTGGCCCAGAGGATCAACAATACCCTGTGTTCAGGGCCTGTTGACCCTGTTGAAACGTGACACCCTTAACTTCTAGGACCCACAGTATTGGCCAAGGCTGCTATGACTATAGTTACACTCAAGCTCAAACTACTTGACAGGCTCTTTATTTCAAATGGACCTTCAAGCTCTATTGCAAGATTTTGTATACATCCCAACCTTAGAACCTAATTAGTAGAAGATTCAGTTTTCGTTTGGTATCATGGTTATGGCTACAACCGTTCAACTTGCTCCCATTAAAGGTGTTTGGAGTTTCTGCCAACACCGTCACAGTTGCTGTCACACTAAGTGTGCTGTGTGGGAGAAAAGAAGTATTTAAATTTTAAAACCTTGCAATTACTTCTTATATGATAATGTGATAATGCCACCACCAAACACAAGATGTAAGAACACTTCAATGTAATTAGCCAAAATGTTGAAGTCACTGTTTAAATGTGATTTGCAAGTTTTTTTTTTCGTTTTTTTTAACCTCTGGAGCATGTGTTACTCCTCTAAAACTTTTATGTAATACTTTTGTATCCTATATTGACAGTGTTTTCTTTCCTTGTGCTAATACACATAATTTTGATATGGATATGTCCAAGTTACATGGATCCGTTATACTTCCATATAGCTCCAATTCCAATGGTTCCATGCTCCATCACATAACCCATTATTGATATGCACAACCTACAAGTTGCATTGATCCATAATGAAGCACTGATAGAAGTCTATGAGACCCTATACTTCCATTAGTCTCTAATTTCATAATGTCATGTAACATAGCATGCTCTTATATAGTTATGTAGAACCTCCCAGTTGCAAGAATCCATCTTATACAGTGTCAGACTGGTTCCTCCAGTGGCTGCGGACTGACACATACACTGCCAATGTTTAACTGTATATGTCCCAAGGACGCGGATACAGTTAGAAGCATGCAGCACAGCTCAGGGCGCACCAGAGTATTACCAACTCCTCAATGGGCCCTGAGTTCTGTGGCATTTATCTAATTCTATATATGTCTTTGGGATGGGCATACAGCTGAAAACTATTGCCTTTGACTACTGTGGGTTGCAGGCAAAGCCTGTGGCCCACAGTGGTAAGCAGCACGGGCAGCGTGATGTACCAATCACGCTGCCACCGTCTAAGATGTTTGTGTGGTAATTTCTGCAGCGATGAATTGTGGCCTGGAGAAAGAAAATAACTCATCAGAGAAGGGAACAACTCATCAGAGAAGGCATCAACTCTGTGTCCCTAGATGTAAATTATATACGTACAGAGCACCTGTGTACAATTGGTATCTACCACTTTATGGTCACTGTATGGCACTAAAATTGGTCGTAGTATAATGGTTTATATTCAGCAATGTTATGGTGTATTATTCAGTCACAATGTGGTCATGGTGTGGTGTTATTGTTCAGTCATTATGTGGAGGTGATATGTGGTGGTATTATTCAGTCACTATGTGGTGATGATATGTGGTCGTGATGTGGTGGTATTTGGTCTTAGTGGAATTTTTAGTAATATTGGCCTTTGGATTCTGGTTTTGTGCAGCAGTGTTATTTAGAAAAATGTATCAACATTATTTAATGGTTTTATACTTAGAACTTCTAAAGCTTTTATTTTTTTTTTATATATAGAAAATGTATCATTCAGTGAGGGGTCATATATTTTTAGACCTTTTGGGGGACACGTATGAACGGGGCTGCGCCATAAGTCTGGCGTCTTTTCAGCCCGAAGACTAGCCCCATTCTCTATATTTTTAAATACGCGCACTCCAGTATCAGGCACACTACAAAGCAGCCGCGGCACTTTGTAATGCGCCTGAGATCAGGGGTCTGATGGAGACGTGTTGCACCACAACCGTATGAAGCTACACATTTATAGCTTCAGTACGGCAAATCCAGGCGCATTACTCCTGGAACAGGGAGAACACTTTAAAAGAGGTTTACCTGAGCCAGAAATGTCGCTTTTGCGCTAGAATGCACCTGATTTATGACCCGCAGTAGACCGACTTCATAAATCAGGTGCATTCTACACTACTAATGTGTACAATAAAATTGGTGCTTGGGCACCAAAAATCATACATGTCGCCCTTTATGTTTACTACCCAATGTCTTTCTGTAATTAGGTGAGAGAGACTTAGAATCCCTAGCTCACCATCTTGATTACAGGTTAGCGTAATGATGTTATCACACTAGGCCTTATAAGTTGAATCGAGACCGGGTAGGAGCAACCACATAGGTGGCAAAGGCAGAGAGGTTATAGTAGCTTTGTGGTAGACCCCTAGAGTCAACTCCTCTGGTAGGCCCTTGTCACCCCAGTCCAACACTGCTTATATAAGTCTATGTGATCCTATTGTACTTCCATATGGCTCAAATTCCATGGTGTTATTTTCCATCACATGCCATTTTATGGATATTTACATCCTCCAAGTTGTATGGACCATAATACAACACTTCACACAAGTCTATGAGCCCATACTATGCTTCCATATGACTGCAGTTCCATGATGCCATGTTCCATTGCATGCCTTATGTACAACCTCCAAGTTACATGCATCCATAAACCGGTTCTTACGGAGGTGTATGAGACTCTACTGTACTCTATGGATGACATGTATGTACGGGGCTGCGCCAGTAGTCTGGTGTCCTTTCAGCCCAAAAACTGGTGCAGCCCTGTTCTCTAGATTTATAATCAGGCGCACTCCAAAATTAGGCGCATTATCGGACACCCGCGGCACTTTGTAATGGGGGGGCATTCTCGAGGCATGTCGCTACGCATTTATGACGGGAGGACGACAAAACTAGCCGCAAAACATTTAGAACAGGCATACCAAGTTAATAGGGGTCTACCTGAGCCCGAGTTGTCATTTTGGATCTAGAAAGCGCCTAATCTGTGACCCGCAGTAGAACAAATTCATAAATTCAGGTGTGCAATAAAATTGACACCTGGGTGCCAAAATTCATACATGTCTCCCTATGGGCGACATGTATGAATGGGTTGCGCCAGAATTCTGGCCTCAAAAAGCTGTAGTAGACCTACTATAGATGTATGAACAGGCGTACTCCAAACTTTGGCGCAATAAGTGCCTCGGTACCGCGCCAAAGACACTTTTTAGCACACCAAAGTTCTGAGGCGTTCTGGAGTCGTGTTGCACCATGTTAGTAGAAGTAGACACGGCGTAATTGCAGCAAAATGCATGCCGCAATTACGGTAATTCATAGCTCTTATAGAGAACTATGAATTACGCCTCATCTCCCCAGGCGTACAATGCGATGGTATCGTAAGCCCGGGAAGAGAAGTGACATGTCACTGATAATAGAAGTGAATAGCGCCGGCCGGCGGCTTCCCCCACACTCTTTCCTTGGAAATATGCGCTGATCAGGGCGTGCTTCCAAAACACATGGTGTACTGGGGCGTGTACAGTACGTGCCCCAGTACGCTGTGTGACCATACTCTTAAATATAAATATTATTGTTTATTTTAGAGCGCCATTAATTCAGGACGCTGTACAAGCCACACAAAACCCCCTAATCACATGTGGACCAATTTGCCACTAACGGGCACAATTTTTTTAAACTTGCTTTTGCTTTAATTATTATACTGGGTCGGAACATCCTAATTATCATAAATAGTTTATGTTCAATTTTCTATCTTGTGTTATGTTTGAGCTTCTCTTTCTCGCATCTTAATTAAAGAATGCGGAAGTAATTCTATTTTATTATAGTCCCTTTATGGGGTATTCCCACCATGGACATTAATGGCAAATCGATAGGATATTCCATCAATGTCTGAAAGGTGTGGGACCCACAAATACTGTCGAGAACGAGCCTCAAAACCTCTTTGTTTAACATGGAGAGGTTGTTGGCTTTACATGGAACTCCCATTGATTGTAATCGGAGAGTCACGACCACCTCTCCATTCCAAAGAGGTTTAGAGGACTTGTTTCCAGAGTAGGTGCGGGTCCCAGAGGTGAGATTTGCACCTATCAGACATTGATGGTGTATCCTAGCAATATGTCATCAATGTCTATAGTGAGACAACCCCCTTAATATTAAAGGGGTTTTGCCAAGAAGTGAGTTCCTTACCTAACAGGCTGATACTCCCCTCATGAGGCTTGAAAAAAGGGGCGTTGTGTTTCTGTGTTTAAAAAAACAAGTACCTCCTCTGTGATGTCATCGCTCTACCACCCATGCACGTTCCTGATACTCAGTCTCTGTATTTGAGCAAACATTGTTTGGCTAATCCACAGATGAGAACTGTATTGTGCACAAGCTATATGCATTTTATTTCTCCCTCTTCTGCGCTCAGGAGAGAAGATAAGCTTGGCAGGCAGCGTCTTTCATTCCGGCTGCATAGGGAGGGGGGTGAGCAGAGAGCAGGGAGCGTCTGCATGTTTACTAAGATAATTACATTACAACCAGTGGATTCTCTATACAAAAGACAAAAGATCTTGCTCCCCAGCCCCTTCAAAGCTGGTTCATGTTCCCTGCCATCAGATAAGAAGTGCAAACACAGCCAGATCAGCTCCTGTCAGCTCCTGGTCATATCTAATGTAAACTGTCAGGAAACCAAGGGCATGTAAGGAAGGCTGTAACTCTCACATGATTCACTTTTTTTAATTACATATATTTAGAAGATTGATTAAATACCCATTTTGGATACCCACGTCAACATTACATTGTGGCAAAACCCCTTTAATGATTAGCAGAATTAGTGCTGATACAGACCCAAAAAATGCATAATAGCTATACAGAACAGCCCTGCACTAGGAGCATTTAGGATACACTCAAATGTAAATCTTTTATTAGTAGATTTCTCAGGGCAGAGGGAACATCTCTTATGGGAGTACAGTATGTACAGATTTAAAAAAAATTAAAAATAGAAATTGATCTTGAACCTTTTGTTCTTAGTCCTCAACACGGTTCTGAGACTGAAGGAGAGAAGACATTTCAAGATGTGCCTCTGGCGATGCAGCGACCTCAAGGACAACTGTAGTGACATCATATGGCAATATTGCCATGACTGCTAATAAACACGTAAAAGGATTAGATGCTGTAATTACCATTGGGAATTTATTGCATTTTGCTGTTGGGTTTTATTGATTATATTTAAAAAAAAACAACTTTCGAATTACAAATATTAAATAAAGCAAATGAAAACGAATTATTAGCATTGAAAATGATAAAAATATTTTTCACTTTACACTAAACTGAACAGTGAAATGTAGAACAGAAAGAAAGTGATATATGATTCTATGTGACCGACAGAGTCTCTATGGAAAAAACCATAGAGTACAGTAACAGAGTACAGTAATAGGACATTTGATGCAACATCGCACCATGGAATTGGAGACATATAGAAGTACAGTAGGGTCCAAGTTACATGTAACTTGTAACTATATTTGTCCAAGCAATTGAAGACATATAGGGCGACATGTATGAATTCTGGTGCTGATAGACCAGTTCTAAATAGCTTTAAGGTAGTATAGACTGCGCCTGAATGTATAAACCTGTTCTTCTGCAGGTCATACATTACAGGGCAGTGTAGAGCCAATACCACAGTCTGCTCAGGCACCTACCTTTACCTGGTTGGCTGTTCTTCTGCAGGTCATACATAAGCGCAGTGTAGAGCCAATACCACAAGTCTGGTTCAGGCACACCTTTACCCTGGTCTGGCTGTTACTTCTGCAGGTCATACATACAGGGCAGTGTAGAGCCAATACCACAAGTCTGGCTCAGGCACCACCTTTACCTGTTCTGGCGTTCTTCTGCAGGTCATACATACAGGGCAGTGTAGAGCCAATACACAAGTCTGGCTCAGGCACCACCTTTACCCATGGTCTGGTGTTCTTCTGCAGGTCATACATACAGGGCAGTATAGAGCCAATACCACAAGTCTGGCTCAGGCACCACCTTTACCATGGTCTGGCTGTTCTTCTGCAGGTCATACATTTACAGGGCAGTGTAGAGCCAATACCACTTAGTCTGGCTCAGGCACCACTTTACCTGGTCTGGCTGTTCTTCTGCAGGTCATAATACAGGGCAGTGTAGAGCCATAATCACAGTCTGGCTCTAGGCACCACCTTTTACCCTGGTCTGGGCTGTTCTTCTGCAGGTCATACATACAGGGCAGTGTAGAGCATACCACAGTCTGGCTCAGGCACCACCTTTAACCTGGTCTGGCTGTTCTTCTGAGGTCATACATACGGGCAGTGTAGAGCCAATACCACAAGTCTGGCTCAGGCACCACCTTTACCTGGTCTGGCTGTACTACTGCAGGACATACATACAGGCGCAGTGTAGAGCTAATACACAAGTATGGCTCAGGCACCACCTGGTCTGGCTGTTCTTCTGCAGGTCATACATACAGGGCAGTGTAGAGCCAATACCACAAGTCTGGCTCAGGCACCACCTTTACCCTGGTCTGGCTGTTCTTCTGCAAGTCATACATACAGGGCAGTGTAGAGCCAATACCACAAGTCTGGCTCAGGCACCACCTTTACCTGGTCTGGCTGTTCTTCTGCAAGGTCATAACATAAGGGCAGTGTAGCGCCATAAATTAACCACAAGTCTGGCATTAGGCACCACTTTACCTGGTCTGGCTGTTCTTCTGCAGGTTAACATACAGGTGCAGTGTAGAGCCAATACCACAAGTCTGCTCAGGCACCACCTTTACCTGGTCTGGCTGTTCTTACTGCAGGTCATACATACAGGGCAGTGTAGAGCCAATACCACAAGTCTGGCATCAGGCACACCTTTACCCATGGTCTGGCTGTTCTTCTGCAGGTCATACATACAGGGCAGTGTAGAGCCAATACCACAAGTCTGGCTCAGGCACACCTTTACCCTGGTCTGGCTGTTCTTCTGCAGGTCATACTTACAGGGCAGTGTATGAGACAATACCACAAGTTGGGCTCAGGCACCACCTTTACCCTGGTCTGGCTGTTCTTCTGCAGGTCATAATACAGGGCAGTGTAGAGCCAATACCACAAGTCTGGCTCAGGCACCACTTTACCTGGTCTGGCTGTTTTCTGCAGGTCATACATACTAGGCGCATGTGTAGAGCTAATACCACAAGTTCTGGCTCAGGCACCACCTTTACCTGGTCTGGAGTTCTGCAGGTCATACATACAGGGCAGTGTAGAGCCAATACCACAAGTCTGGCTCAGGCACCAGCTTTCCTGGTCTGGCTGTTCTTTGCAGGTCATACATACAGGGCAGTGTAGAGCCAATACCACAAGTCTGGCTCAGGCACCACCTTTACCCTGGTCTGGCTGTTCTTCTGCAGGTCATACATACAGGGCAGTGTAGAGCCAATACCACAAGTCTGGCTCAGGCACCACTTTACCCTGGTCTGGCTGTTCTTCTGCATGGTCTACATACAGGTGCAGTGTAGAGCCAATACCACAAGTCTGGCTCAGGCACCACCTTTACCTGGTCTGGCTGTTCTTCTGAGGTCATTACTACAGGGCAGTGTAGAGCCAATCCCACAACGTCTGGGTCAGGCACCAACTTTACCCTGGTCTGGCTGTTCTTCTGCAGGTCATACATACAGGCCAGTGTAGAGCCAATACCACATATCTGGCTCAGGCACCACCTTTACCCTGGTCTGGCTGTTCTAACTGTTCTGTGCCAAAGTTTGAGTTGAATGAAAATAGTGGAGTTGATTCTTGGAGCTCACCAGTGCATAAGATTCTTGGGGCCCTCCAGTGGATTGGTTTCCTGATGCTCACCCGTTAAGTTGATTCATGGGGCCCACCAGTGGAGATGATTCTTGGAGTCCACCAGTAGAGTTGATTCATGGGGCCCACCAATGGAGATGATTCTTGGAGTCCACCAGTGGAGTTGATTCTTGGGACCCACCAGTGGAGTTGATTCTTGGGGTCCACCAGTGCATAAGATTCTTGGGGCCCTCCAGTGGATTGGTTTCCTGATGCTAACCTGTGAAGTTGATTCATGGGGCCCACCAGTGGAGATGATTCTTGGAGTCCACCAGTGGAGTTGATTCTTGGGGCCCACCAGTGAAGATGATTCTTGGAGTCCACCAGTGGAGTTGATTCTTGGGGCCCACCAGTGGAGATGATTCTTGTCGCCCACCAGTGGAGATGATTCTTGGGGCCCACCAGTGGAGTTGATTCTTGGGGCCCACCAGTGCATAAGATTCTTGGGGCCCTCCAGTGGATTGGTTTCCTGATGCTCACCCATAAAGTTGATTCATGGGGCCCACCAGTGGAGATGATTCTTGGAGTCCACCAGTGGAGTTGAATCTTGGGGTCCACCAGTTCATAAGATTCTTGGGGCCCTCCAGTGGATTGGTTTCCTGATGCTCACTGGTGAAGTTGACTCATGGGGCCCAACAGTGGAGATGATTCTTGGGGCCCACCCTGCAGCTATTGTACATGTCTGTACATACTGCACAGATCTGTTTTTTGCTTTCCATCTTTCCTTCTCTGCATTTCTCCCTGGTAAGCACCTCTAGGTGTACCACGGCTAGGGGCCTATTATGCCCAGGAGCCCACCAGGAGATTCCTCTGCTCGCCTGTAGGCCAGTCCCAGACAATTTATACCTTTTGTAGATATAGACAATGGATATATCCAGTATTACCATCTTTATTCTACAGAATTAGACTAGCAATCATAGAAATCGCTGCAGGTTAATGTACCTTTTGTTTGGCCTTTTCTCCTCTCAGCTATTGGGCATATTCTCATAGACAATACCATACAATCCCACTTGCAGTTAAGGGTTAAGTAGGTGCTTCTGCTACCTGTCACCGTGTCACCTATGTACACATCACAGCAGAAAAAGAGGCTCCTCAGGTGGCTCATCAAGGAATATGCTGACCTACTTCCATGGGCCTGTCAGGGCTGCTTAATTAAGGCTTTACACACAGTGGCATACAGCATATCCAAAAACGTCAAACCCTTGTATCACTTTTCCCCAAATTGGAGATTGCAAAAGTCATTTGCATCTTTAATCTTGTATAAAAACATTACATTTTCTGCAAAGTCACTAGGGAAGCAAATCCTCCAGGAGGCTTACTTAGCTGGTATTCCTCTTACCTGGGGCTATTACAGTGACACTGCAGCACTTGCACTTATAAGCAAGGCTGCCTGTTCCCAATGCACAACACGGTAACCTAGACAGCTATAACTGTACGATCACAGGATCCTTCAGAAGTAAGATGTTCACAGAGTAGGAACATCTCAAAGATGTACATTGTTAGAAGTCTAATAGGCATGAGACGACTAAGAAAGGGATAAAGTTTGATTTTGGAGGATCATACTGCCATATGAATTACCAAATAATACTGCCCTATTGTGCCTACCACTATGTAATGTGAGTATATACACTATACAGGAACTAAGTGATAATTTTAGTATCTGTAGCAAAATCCAAAAATGCCATGTACACATTACCCAAACAGCAATGCAATAAGTCTGTACAATGTGAAAATACCTGAATACAGTCTCTTTTCTATTAATACTGCCATATAGTGCCTACCACTATGTAGTGTAAAATAATAGTACCATTCTTTCAGTACCTTGATAAAAGTGCCATACCGTGCACACGAAAGTAACATACATTGTACAAAAGACAATGCAATATATTCTCCAAAAAATATTCCAACCATACAATGCCTACATACAGTGTCTTTTCAAAGGATACTGCTATTTTATGCCTAACACTATATAGTGTGAAATAACAGAATGATACAAGTGACTAAATGGTGCTTTCATTACCTACATTAAAGTGCCATTCCATGCACACAACAGCAATGCGATATATTTGCAAAAAATAAAACCATGCGGTGACTAAATACCAAAGTACAGTATCTTTCCAAATAATACTGCCATATTGTGTCCTTTATTATGTAGTGTGAAATAACGTAATCTGCAATACCTAACTGATACTTTCAGTATCTACATAAAAGTGCCATTCTGTGCATACGACAGTAACATACATGGTGTAATCAACAGTCTAATATATTCTCTGAAAAATAGTACCGTACACTGCCTTAAAACTAATACTATGAAGTAGGGTTGATGGAGGCCATTGGCGATCTTTCTGAAACAGAACCGACACCTCCATTATATTAATTTTTTACTTTCTACGACGGAACAGAAAAATGGAAGTGACGCAGAAGTCAACCAGGCCTAAGAAAGGGACAATATTTGATTTTGGAGGAATACTGCCATATGAATTGCTAAATGACATTGTCATATTGTGCATATCGCTATGCCACTATGAAATAAATGTCTTACTATAATACAGGCAGTCCCCGGGTTACCAACCGGATAGGGATTATATGTTTGTTCTTAAGTCAAGGGCGTATCTACAGGGGGTGCAGATGTAGCAGTCGTTACCGAGCCCCGCAGCCGGAGGGGGCCCAAAAGCCCTCCTGCCACATAAGATGACACCAGTACTGTGAATGGGACGTGGTGGTGAAGGGCCTTTATTTCACTTTTTGCACCAGGGCCCAGGAGCTTCAAGTTACGCCTCTGTCTTAAAGGAGTTGTCTCCCTTCAGAGTTTCAGAGAATGCATGAATGAAATACTCTGTCACTTCCTGGTTCAGACTGACTCATTTGCATACAGCTCCTTGCTTGTACAGCTCCTTGCCCTGTTGTGCTTTCAGATGCTAATTAGATCAGATTAGCTTCTCAAACTACTAACAGGACTTCTTATCTGATCCCCAAAACAAAAGCCCTAATTACAGTTCTGTTTATTTTACATAAATCAAGCTTTTTACTGCTGAGCAGCACAGGACACTGCCTTGACCTGTGTGATGACATCACTCACTGTTATCTCATTGAACAAACAGCAGGGGGAGAATTGTTTACAGGTCAGTTACTGAGGGAACTGAAATAACCAGGGAGGTCATAAATTCACTTGTATCTCCTTAGGGAAAACAGAGGAACAAAGCAATATATTTGGAAAATGTCTTTATTTTGTGTTCCCTACAATTTGAAAGCTATTCTTTGTAGCGAGACAACCCCTTTAAGTTGAATTTGTATGTCTGTCGGAACAGGTATATTTATTAAATGTAACTCCAGCACAAAAGTTTTTTTTTTTAGTTTCGGATAGTGCAGGGAAGGGTTTGTACATTTGTTCTGTGGTCTGTGCCCTTGTTAGGAAGATTTCATCTCATTCTCACCTGATGAACTGCTGTGGATGCTGGAACTTGTAGTTCCACAGCTACTATTTGCTGTGGAAAAGGATTTACAAGTGCCAGCATGACCTATAAGTGTCCATTTGTAACTAGGGGACAGATGTAAGACGGAGCGGTGTAAGACGGGGACTGCCTGTATAGCACTATACGGCGACAAAATTATATTAAATGAAAGTGCCACACTACATGACAGTGCCATCCAATGCCCAAACAGCAATGCAAAATATTTTCCCCAAAAAACTACCACACAGTGCCTAAATACATAAATAAGTGACTTTCCATATAATACTGCCATATTGTGCCTCTTAGTATGTAGTGTTAAATAACAGCACTTTATAGCAACTAAATAATACATGAAAGTGCCATACTGTGCACACATGCATTACAAAAATCTAAAATACAGTGTCTTTACAAGTAATACTACCATATTGTGCCTACCATTAGGTAGCATAACATAACAGTACTATAGATGAATAAAATGATACTTCAATGCAGTACCTACATAAAACTGCAACTGTGTGTACACATAACAGTCTGATTCACTGTAAAATGGGTTTGTGGTGGTATTTAAATGGTGGATGCCTTGGGGAAATTGTCCCCTTTTGCCCAAAGTCATACCATCACCCAACTGTGAAGCCTTCAATGACCTGTATCAAGTGATTTACGGTATTTCTTACAGGACCTAAGCATCCTTTGCTCCAATTAGCCAAAAGGTAACATAACATTGGCATACATTGCCTAATTGGTAATGCAATACATTTTCCAAAAAAAAGGTATGATAGAGTGCCTAAATACCTATGTACGGTGTCACAAATAATACTGACAGTTGTACCTACCATTATGAAATAACAGTGCTATAGAGCAACCAAATGATACTTTCATGCAGTACCTACATAAGAGTGTACATGAGAGTGACACACATTGCCCAAACAGCAATGCAATATATTTTCCAAAAAATAATACTATAGAGTGCTTCAACATAGAAATAGTAATTTAGTACCTATATAAAAGTGCCACACTGTATACGCATAAAAGTGCCATACATTGCCCAAGAAACAGTGCTATATGTTATCCTATATAGTGTTTAAAGGGAATGTGTCATCAAAAAAAGGAGTCATTGTTTAAGTCCCGTTTTTATGTTAAACACATTTTTTAGGAATTTTTGTTTTTTTTTATTTTTCATATCACTTTCAATATTTTTTAATAATTCTTAAGTCTTGCAGTTTTCACTTTGGCCACTAGGCCTTGTTTGCACTGCTTTAACAGCAGTCAGAGAGATGCTTTACAGTAGCTTCATGCACATAGGAGACTTAAGACTGACTCAGTCCCATTCACTTCTATAGGAGAGTTTTCTAGTCATGCTCTGTGACCTGGGAAGAAGTCACTGTGCAGGGAGGTGAAAGGGTGAACTGTGACTATCTCCTCTTGTGACTGGTGGATCCTGTGTTATCTATTCACACTGGTGTCTCCTTTCAGTTTGACCCTCTTTGTGCTGATAATGAGCAGACAACTGAGAATCTTTCTGTACAGAACAGGAAGTGTCAGACTATTATTAGGCTTAGTGGCCAAAGTGAAAACTGCAGGACTTAAGAATTATTAAAAAATATTGAAAGTGATATGGAAAATTAAAAAAAATAAAATTCTTAAAAAATGTGTAAACATAAAAATGTGAGTTAAACAATAAGTCATTTTTGATGACACATTCCCTTTAAATGCTAGTACCACAGCAAACCCAAAAGAAACCCTGTTATCAAGGTGTCAGGGAGGAAGTTCACACTGCACATGGTGAAGATGGGCTGGTGGAGGTCACTAAAAGGTGAAGGTCTTTCTTGGCTATATTGTCCCTATTGCCCATGCCATAATATATCTTAAATGACCTGTTTCAGGCTAATTGCTTATGATCCAATTTTTCTGTATCAGTAAAAATCTGACCCATAGGCCTTGAAACGAAACGGACAGGATTATAATTCATTCATCTCATTGTCAGTGGTTGTGATTATAAATGATGCAAGCGATGAATGCAATCATTATATATCGGACTGCCTATCTGATATAGAGACTAATGATGACTACATGGGAGTGGGCCATTCGCAGTAACATGTTGACTCTAAAATTACTGACTTATGAGCCTGGTAACCATCTAGGACAAAGTTCTCCTTGGGGACATATAACAATCCATTGTTAATTAATTTACAACATATCAATTTTATGGAACAGCAATTAATAACAGGTTTAGTACTGGGTCATCCTCCTCTGTGTCAATACATTAATTTTTCCTACCCACTAACTCTCCATAAATCACACACTGACTGTCCACAGCAGAAATACTACACACAAGCTTCATACAGTTTGGTGTTTGATTGACTGGGAACAGTGGTGTAGCTATAAGGGGTCTAAATGCCCCTCTGCCACATAAGAAGATATCAGTATTATAAACGACACACAGTAAGTGGTAGACCTGTTGCAGATTTGTGCACTGCGGTCTGGGAGCTTACAAGGGGTTTTCCAAGACTTTTAGAAAACCTTCATAACACCTTCCACTGTTTCTAAAACAGAGAATTTACCCACACTGTGCTGTCCCATCTATCGGGGAACCATTTATTACATGTTATGTCTATTATGCAATGTTTGATATGCTATGTTTGATATGTGATATGTGTGCCTGCACCCTGTGGCCATTTTTTGCAATGTTTATATGGTTAGGTTGGAAGATGGTGTAACTCCCATACTTTTTTGCTGCATGTTCCTCCTCCTTTGTGAGGTCACATCTTGCCTCATTGTAGCTGTGACTCCATCTTGTTCATACGTGTTTGCACAGAGCTGAGAGAAGAATTTGTTTTGACCACATATATTGTAACCTCCTGTGTGTTAGCTCAAGGTACAGTCAGTAAATACCCTGAAGCACATCCATTGCATCCTTCTTTTTTTTTAAATATATTTTATTAGGCACTGTATGAAAATCATATAACAATCAGCGTTTCAAACAATTTGAAGAATAACAAGTACCATAAATTTTCCATTGTTATAAGCAAGTTAATAACAAAAAACATGACCTCATTGCATCCTTCTTACTGGGTTTCCACATGCTTTGGAAGGGGATTAATATAGCGAGTTCACTATCTTCCATAAGCTTGTACAGAGACAGACTTCTCACACCTACCAGGGACTTCTCTAATGTACATTGGTGTCAGAATACACACTTATCTCTGCCATCACCATTCTTCCAGCACTGCCAGGGATCCAGTGTTTCCCCCGCCCTGGTCCCTCTCTAATGACTTCACAATCATCGATAATATAATGCTGCAGCCAATCACTGGCCTCCATAGTCACATGCCTGAATTTACAGCATGTGACCATAGATCAGTGATTGGCTGCTGCATCATGTGATCCATGGACGTGACATCATTAATGAGGGACCCAAGGATGGGGGCGACAACTGGAACTCTCAGTGCTGGAACGGTGGTGATGGGAGAGATAAGTATGGGTTAATTTGTTTTTATTTTAGCACCATGGGAGTTGATAGGGAGGTTTTGAAAAGATGGAAACCTATCAAATGGTTCCCACCATACACAACGGAAACAGTTATTCGAATAGCCTGATCAATGTTCAACTATTTTGACCCACTGACAAAAGATAATCAAATGGAAGCATCCAATTCACCAGTTCTTTGGTTCACCAAATCTTTGGATTCCCTTTTGCTCCAAGTAACCAAAAGGTATTGGTTGGTGGGTTGCAAATTTTTGACATGATAATGGATAAAATTGTGCCCCCATGATTACAGCTTAGATGACAAAACACTCAGGTTGTCATAGGGCTAAAAGAAGAAACTATTGAAGATCTTGTAATGTCTCATGGGTTAAAATAATACTTTAATACTTGGTTTAAAAATACTTTTGTTGTTGGTGCCATACTATGAACACATAACAGTGTGATTCACGGTAAAATGGGTTGGGGGCAGTATCTAAATGGTCATACCATCACCCATCTGTGAAGCTTTCAATGACCTGTATCAAGTGATTTACGGTATTTCTTTCAGGACCTTACCATCCTTTGCTCCAACTTGCCAAAAGGTAATGGTTGCAAATTGGTAACATGGTAACATATAAGATTGTGCCCCATGACTGACACCTGGACAACAATACATTTCGGTTATCACAGTAAATAAGGGCTTACAGAAAAAAAAATATTTGGAGGTCTTGGAATTTCTCATGGGTCACCAACTTGACTAAGAGCATTTTTACATTCAGTGCCATAACATGAATACATAACAATGTGATTTCTGGTGAACATAGGTTGGTGAAGGTCTCAAAATGATGAAGCACCTAGGGACATTGTCCTCTTTTGCCCAAGACCATACCGTAATCCAGCCATGAAGCCTTCAGTGACCTGTATGAAGTGATGTATGGTATTTCTATCAGGACCTAACCATCTTTTGCTTCAACCAACCAACCAAAAGGTAATGGTTGGTGGATTGTAATTTGGTAACATGATCATTTATAAGATTGTGCCCACATGATTGAGACTGACAATACAATACATTCCAGTTATCAGAGGAAATTAGGACTAACTGAAGAAACATTTGGAGGTCTTGTAATTGATCATGGGCTACCATGAGACTATGAATATTTTTTCTGCCAATGCCATACTACCCTGTTTTCCAAAATATAAGACCTAGTACATTTTTTTTATCCAATTCAGAGTTTGGCTGCTTATGCTGATGTTAGTGATTAAATCACTACAGTATATTAATACATGTTGATTTTTTGTTCAAAATTCTGTGAATTCTTGTTCATGGAAAAATAAGAAATACCCTAAAAATAAGTCTTAGCTCGTCTTTAGAAGCAAAAATTTATATAAGACACTGTCTTATTTCCGGGGAAACAGGGTATGTATACATAACAGTGTGATTCATGGTGAAAATTGGTTAGTGACCTCTAAATGGTGGAAGAACTGGGATAATCGTCCCCTTTTGCCCAAGGCCATACCATAATCAAACTGTGAAGCCTTAGATGACCCATACCTATTATTCTATGGTATTTCTAACAGGAGTTCATCATACTTTGCTTCAGTTAACCAAAAGGTAATAGTTAGTGGGTTGCAAATTGGTAACATGATAACACATAAGATCGTGATCCCATGACTGAAGCTCAGATAACAAGTCATTTGGGTTTTCCTAGAAAGTTAGAGCTTAAAGAAGAAATTTTATGTTCTGTAATTTCTCATGGGTCACCAGTTGGATTAACTATAATATTTCTGTCAATACCATACTGTGAACACGTAACAGTGTGATTCATGGTGTAAATGGATGGGATTACTGTAGGTTTCTAAGTGGTGACTTGGGGGAATTGTCCCTTTTGCCCAAAGTCATACCGTAATCCAACTGTGAAGCTTTCAATGACCTGTATCATGCGATCTAAGGCATTATTATCAAGACTTAACCATCCTTTGTGTAAACTACATACTGTACGTAATCATGTCTATGGAAACGGTGAACGTCAAAGGCTTATGTTTACGCTCAGATACATCTTGAGTATTTGAGGCTTACAGCTTTGGTGGTCATTTAGTAGAGGAGTTAGGAATGTAGGAAACAGAAAACAATTCATCCGTATCTTGGGATTAAACAATAACAAGCCATAAAACACTTGAAGATTTGACATTCACATATACTACTGTAGCCCCCTGAGCACCATAAATGTGTAGACAATTTCTGCTGCTAAGTACACTTACCAAGTATCTAGTTGTGTAAGCCATGAATTATACGTTTATTATTTCCAAGTAGAACATTTTTTTTCATAAATGTGTGTATTATTTTATAGGTGAACACTACATTTTTGTTGTTAAAGGGGTTTTGCCATAAAGTAAAATTGACGTGGGAAGCTTGCAAATGAAACAACAAACATTTTCACCATTCATTATTATTAAAAATTCTGCACCGTTTTTGTTTTAGCTGCTCCTTTAGTGATCCATTGTTTACAGCTCGTCTCCAGGGGATACGACCAGGGCCGAGAGCTCCTCACTCCTGGTCAGATGCTCAGACATCACCTCTCCTCTCAGGCAGCTACTGAGTGTTCAAACCCCAGGTGCTGTCACTCTACTCCGTCCTCTGTACTCCTTAGTAATTAGTCAAACAGTGCAAATAAATAAAAAAGAAACCTCAGTGAGGTCTGTGCATTGATAAAGAGAAAAAAAAAAACAGGTTTGGTTCCTGCAGGGATTTGGACCTAGGACCCTTGTGCCTGGAGGCAAAAACTTTACCTCTCAGCTACTCAAAATGCTTTACATAAACAGACCTTTCTTTGACTACAGAGAGGAAAGGCCTGGTGATGCCATCCTGCTGGGTCACATGATATGCAATTCAAAAAAATCACACATGCCCCCTTCTGAGCACACAGAGCTGAAGGTATGAAATGAGATTGTGGCAAAACCCCATTAAGGTCTCTCCTGCAGAAAAAAATGAGAATGTAACCATACAATTAAATACATGTCTAGTAGCAGGGCCGCCGATAGGGCAGTACTGTACAACCGGTACTGCTCTACCGGGCTCGGGCGTTCTGTGAAGCCAGGGGGGGCCCGCCGCCGCCGGTAGGCTCCGCCCCCTTGCTTCACAGAGGCGGTCTCTTAATTGTATGCACGTCCGAGCGACGCGTATACAATTAAGATGAACGGCGGAGCAGGGAGAGCTGTGCACTCCCTGCCCCTGCCGTACATAGCTGGCAGGCGGCGCGGCGGAAGTGACGTCATCGCACCGACTGCCGAGCTTCCTGACATAGGCCCCAAGCCTAAAGCAGCAGGGTTGGGGCCGGGAGGGGACGGAGACGCCAGGGAGCGCGGCCAGGTGAGTAAGTACCTACAGGGGGCCTTGGGGGGGGGGGGGGAAACTATACCTACAGGGGGCCTGGGGGGGAGGGGGAACTACACCTACAGGGGGCCCTGATACTGGGGGGGGGACTATACCTACAGGGGGCCCTGATACTGGGGGGGGGGACTATACCTACAGGGGGCCCTGATACTGGGGGTGGGGGGAATATGCCTACAGGGGGCCCTGATACTGGGGGGGGGAACTATACATACTGGGGGGGAACTATACCTCAGGGGCTGGGGGGGGAACTATACCTACAGGGGGCCCTGGGGGGGGGAACTATACCTACAGGGGCCCTGGGGGGAAACTATACCTACAGGGGGCCTTGGGGGGGGGAACTATACCTACAGGGGGCCCTGATACTGGGGGGGGACTATACCTACAGGGGGCCCTGATACTGGGGGGGGGACTATACCTACAGGGGGCCCTGATACTGGGGAGGGGGGGGGGCGACTATACCTACAGGGGGCCTTGGGGGGGGGAACTATACCTACAGAGGGCCGTGGTACTTGGGGGGGGGGGGACGACTATACCTACAGGGGTCCCTGATACTGGGGGGGGGGGGAATAAACCAACAGGGGGCCCTGAAACTGGGGGGGGGAAACTACACCTACAGGGGCCCTAATACTAGGGGGGAACTATGCCTACAGAGGGCCCAAATACTGGGGGGAGGGACTATGCCTACAGGGGGCCCCAAGACTGGGGGGCTATTTGTCTACAGGGGGCCCCAATGACTGGGGGGAGGGAACTATTTGCCTACAGGGGGGACTATTCTGCCTACAAGGAGACCCTAATCTACAGGGGGGGACTATTCTGCCTACAGGGGGGCCCTAATCTACAGGGGGGGACTATTCTGCCTACAGGGGGGGACTATTCTGCCTACAGGGGGGGGCCTAATCTACAGGGGGGACTATTCTGCCTACAGGGGGGCCCTAATCTACAGGGGGGACTATTCTGCCTACAGGGGGGCCCTAATCTACAGGGGGGGACTATTCTGACTGCAGGGGGCCTTAATCTACAGGGGGGGACAATTCCGCCTATAGGGGGGCCCTAAGATACAGGGGGGGACTATTCTGCCTACAAGGGGGCCCTAATCTCAGGGGGGGAACTATTCTGCCTACAAGGAGTGCCCTAATCTACAGAGGGCCCTATTCTACCTACAGGGGTGGCCTAAGATACAGGAGGCCCCCATTGTACCTACATGGGAACCCTAAGCTACCACCTGGGGGCCTGAAGCTGCCTACGTCTCCCCAAGCTACCTAGCTACTGCCCAGGGGCCCCGTTGTACCTACATACCGACTGAAGGAGCCCCATAATTACCAGGGGGTAATTATTACCATTTGGGCCATTATAAATGGGGAGTTTGTACATGGGGGGAGGGGGCACTCAGTTGGGAAAATGATTAAAAAAAATTGAGGAGTCAATTGTTTTTGTTGTAAATTCTTCAGGGATGAGTGCTGTTGACTGAGGAAGTCATCATGGAAGTTTGGACCGAATAGAGAAGAAAAGGGAAAGTGAATGACTCCTCAGACAAGACGTCACCTGTGAGGCCCTAAATGTAAGTAAACACCTGTGTACCTGGTATCTACCACGAAAGGGTCACTGTCTGGAGGAAATATTGGTTTTGGTGTGATGGTTTATAATCACTAGCAGTATGGCGGTTTTATTCAGTATTGTTATGTTGGAGATATGTGGTGATGATGTGCCGATATTATTAGGTGCTTGTATATTGTTGTTGTTTCGTGATATTGGTCTTGGTGTACTGGTTTAGTCAATAACATTATGGTGGAACTAGTCAGCATATGGTAGTGATAGGTGGTGGTATTAGAATTTATATATTGTTGCTTGGCAATATTGGTCTGGGTATACTGGCTTTGCCAGTAACATTATAATGGTGACTTGTTATGGTATTTGCTGGACCTTGTATAACCCAGCAAGAAATAAATCCAAAAACAATGGCACAATTGCATCTTTTTTTTTTTTGTGACCCCAAAAACAATTTTTTATTTTTCTGGGGTGGTGGTGGTGATGGTTGTGAGCCGGAGGATGAGTGGGTCTGTGTCGGGACGGCCGGGGAGGGGGAGGAGCAGGGGGTTGGGTCAGCCGGGGAGGGGGAGGGAGGAGATAGGCTCCAGCTGTATGGGGCCCCAAAATTTCTGATGGCGGCCCTGTCTAGTAGTGATAAACCAAAAATACTTTTATACTGTATATACAACTTTTGTCAGATGTTTTTGACACATTCATGTGATTTCCGTCCTTAATCTTTGTTCCAAAGCAAGCCCTGAATAAGATTGGGATCTCTCCCAAGAAACCGCCAACAAAAAATCCACTTAAAGGGATTGTCCCACCAAACATACTGATGGCATATCAATAGGATATACCAATGTGTGACAAGTGTGGATCCCACCTCTGGGAAGTGCACCTATCTTGGAAGGGCCTGGAAAGTCTCTGATTTGAGTGAAGAGGTGATCAAAACAGGCCCCTTCAGTTGGAGTTGGTAGTACATTCAAGCTCGCCACTTGGCTGTACTCGAAATGCCCATTAAAATGAATAAACCATTCCGACTACCTTTGTGTTGAAAAGAGACTTTTGGGGACCCAATCTCAACATGAGTGTTGTCCCCAAAGTGGGACCCGCACCTATCACTCACTGATAGAATATCTTATCAACATTCCAGAATGGAGACACCCTCTACACAGTATTTAAAAATGGGTTTTCTAAGCCAGCAAAATCTACAGTGATCTTTGATCCTCACCTGGTTAGCTGTTCTGAAGACTAATATATCATATCTTAGATGAATGTAACCATGTAACTAATAGAGTGATCTGTAGACATCATGAGCAGGGCCATCTTTTCCATTGGGCACAGTAGGCAGTTGCCCTGGGGCCCCACCACTATAGGGGTCTATGTATATCCCAGGAATACAAAAAACATACCCTGGATCTCTTGCTTGGCTTTGCTTATTTATCTGTTTGCATGTTTTAGGATGTGCAAACAAAAACCATGGTAGAGAAGGGAGCCAAAGGCTCCCTGCCAAATAGTCTTGTAAGGCTGCCGGTGTCTAGACATAAGTGGCGTGATAATATTGGTATACTTGGGGGGACTGGGCTCGAGGCATGGCCAAATGTGATGTTATGTATTTAGCAGGGCCCACTGCAGTGCTATGCCCAGGGGCCCACAATTCTGTTAAGATGGTTCTGATCACGAAATGTCTCTATAGAATAACTATTTGAACAGATTTGTTTGTAAAACAGGCAATAAAGTGATAAGCAATGGTATTTGGTGGTGAATATATGGTTCCAGGGCGATCAATGAGGGTGGGCTTGGTTTTGATTTTCTGTGTCTCATTCTATAGCCATTCCAGTGATGAGTAGGATAATGTAGGTAGTGGTGGGGATGATCGTTCAGTTTGAGGTTAGGGTAGTTTGCTCCAAGGGATTTATTGTGAAATTAATAGCGTTAAATGGATTGTCCAGTCTCATGTAAATAATCCTTACTGAAACTCTTTGCTGCCCTGACCTGTCTGTTCTAATAAAATATGTGCTTTTTCAATTTAAGAATACACATTTATGCTAAATGGCTTGTCTGGTTAAGAAAACCTATTTTTCAACACCTTATTAGGTGATAATGAACACATCTGATGTGATGATGAGACATATTCATCTATTAACCAAAGGGAAGACCAACTCTGAAAGACTCAGCCATTGAAACATTTCACAGAAGGCCTTTTAGAATGGACAATGTTTTTTACCCAATTTGCCCCGGGGGGTGGGGGGGGGAAGGTTTGGAATGTTCAACATGTGCTGCTAAATTGTAGATTACAGATTATCTCTGAGGGAGCTTTCACACAGCGCAGTTTTGGTGCAGTTTTGACTGTGTTCCAATTAAACTGCCTTTATTACCAGCAGCTTCTTTTAGTTCTCTAAACTGTTTGGAAAGTAAGTAATCAATTATTGTGTTTGTATCCACAAGACATCAGACACAGTCATTGATTACTTACTTGAAACACCTTTCTGACCAATTTAGACAACTGAAAGAAGCTGCTGGTAGTGAAGGCAGGCTAATTGGAGCGCAGTTAAAACTGCACCAAAACGGCGCTGTGTGAAAGCAAAAGTCCTTTAACAAAAAAAATGTACTTTCCAAAGTGGACCACATAAAAATATTTAATTCGATGTTACCTTTAACTACGTATGTGTCTATAGCTCAAAAGGGATCTTGTTCCACATTAGGGAGATGCGCTATACAGGTGTGTGGAGGCATACAGTATACGCCATGTTCATTCCACTGAAATATACCGTAAATATATTCAAATAAGCTCAAGGGCAACGGTGTTACCTACTAGATGTAGAGTTTCTTAGATGACATCCAACTCACTGAGCCTTGCAATATGACTGGAAGTAAAGCCAAATCATAAATTCATATGAAGCAACTGTTATAGGGTGTTTGCCCTCATCAGTGCAGACTGGTTGAGGCTCTAGAGGTAACTGAAATGAGGTAACAGTCTTTATTAGGGAGTGGCCCTGTACACATTTATTT